>CM046032.1:15850185-16281892 GCA_025215565.1 Flaveria ramosissima | reverse complement strand
CGCATTGCTCATTCGCACGATTGGACCTAGTCGCACCCTCATTCGGCCGACTGAACCGTTCGTTCGCATAACTCATACGCACCATATTCATTCGCACGACTGAACCAATCGCTCAGTTCAGTCGCACGGTTGAACCAATCGCAGAGTTCATACGCACGATTAGACCATTCACATCCTTCAGTCGCATCAGTGAAAGTTTGTTTGATTAGATTCTAAGTTTATTAGCCATGGAAGATCAGATGTCAGCCTTTACTGCTGGGAAGGACTCGAGGATTCAGAACCTGCTGTTGCTTGAGAGTGAGGTGGGTAATCACAATAAACCACCAAAGCTCTTGACTTTAGATGAGTTTCCCCACTGGAAACAACGTTTTGAGATCTACCTCAATGGAGTAGATCCTAATCTGTGGGAAGCTATTGAGGTCGGTTATAGTACACCGGTGGGAGCTGATGGAGTTAAATTAACGTTAAGTGGGATGACAGACGCACAGAAAGTAAAGTACAATGCAGAGAAAAGGGTTTATGCATTGATCACTCAGTCTATCCCCAGAGACATATTCCACCAGTATTCAGAGAACAAACAGTCCAAGAACTGTGGGATGAGCTAGAGAAGAGATATGATGGGAATGCATCATTGAAGGCAATCAAGGCAAAGGAGTTAAAGAAGGAATTCGATAACTTCTCATCGATTGGTAATGAGAGTTTAGACGAAGTCATAGACAGATTCTACCACTTGATGAGCGAATTGCATACACATGGAGTTGAAACAACCATGGAAGAGAAAGTGAGCAACTTCGCAGACGGATTGCCTGATAAGTGGGCTTCATTTGTGTCTAACCTTAGACAGAATGAAATGCTTATAAAGCTGGATATAAATGACTTCATTCTTAAGTTGCGAGAAGAAGCACTAAGGATGAAGTATAGAGCTCAGAAGTCTGCGTACACACAAAATCCAGCTTTATACAACGCCACGCCTCAAGCTAAGACATCTGGAGCACCTCTCCAGACTGCATTTGTGTCTAGCTCGTCAGGTCCTTCACATGCTTCTCCTTCTGGATCAGACACGTCAGGGTCACATGTACCCATTATATTGGATCAGAAGCAAGTGCTACCAAACTGAAGACCGAGAACCTCGGTAATGTGACCGTAGAAGTAGCTCGAGAGCATATGGATCTTTTAGCAGCAGTGGTTCATTCATATGATGGACTTGTTGCCGGGAAGATTGGAAACTGCCATCTGGCAGATGAGGACTACGAGCAGGTGGATGAAATGGAGCTTGAGAGGATGGATATAATGTGGGCCTTAGCTAGCGCTGTCCGAAGGGCGAAGAAGTTTGTTAAGAAGACAGGACAGAACTTGATAGCTACTAAGGATACCACATTTGGCTTTGACAAGAGCAAAGTGACCTGCTTCAACTGTGGAGAGAAGGGGCACTTCAAGAGAGAATGTGTCAAGCCAAAGAAGACGGGTAATGGGAACCCGTTCTCGTCCTTTACTCGCCAAGACAAGCAAGCCTCTAGTTCTACTTCATCAAACAAGGATCCAAAAGCCTTGACTGCTCATGATGATGAAGGACAGGATTGGAGTTTTAGGTTTGTCTCACCAGGAGAATCTAACATTGCCAGTGTTGAGGATATTGATGATGATTCTGCGAGTGAAGGTGATCTAGCAGTTGAGATAGCAATGTCACATAGTGAAGAAACAACTGCAGCTGAGGTCAGTTACAAGCCAAAGGAGGAGACTTCCACGTCAGAGACAGAAAAGTCAAAATCACCAGAACCAGAGACGTCTGATGCTGCGTTGATGGCTAACTCTTCTGAACCAACACAGGTAAGTACAACTGACCAAATGTTTGATAATCATGCTTGTTCTGATTGTGATATGTTTAGGAATAGCATTGATGAAAAATTTGCTAGGTTATTAGATCACAATGATAACTTAGTAAAAGATTTACAACTGTGCACTGAGGCTAATAGAGTTCTAAAACAAAATGAGCATAGTTATAAAGAAAAGATAGACCTATTGACTAAACAGCTTAGGGAAACCGAAGTAGTTGCCTTTAACCAAGCAAATGACATTAGGTACTATCTAAACTCCCTAGAGGACACTAAGAAGCAAAAGGCAGTTCTAGAAGTAGAAGTTAACTCATTAAAACAGAAACTGCACAGTTGGACTAGTTCTTCACACATAGTTCAACACTTAGTGAGAGAAAGGAATAACGGGGAGGGATTAGGCTACAAAGTGGTTCCACCTCCACCTGAGACCTTGATGAACACCAAGTCTAGACCAGTAAACAACAACCCCATCAAGGATCATGTGGTGACTACTCCTCTTGTTACTGATCCAGACACATCATGTTCATCTACTGAATCTGGACAGAAACAAAAGGAGGCCACTTCAAAGGCAAAGGGTAAATTGCCTTGTGTTAATCTGGAAAATGAATTTGAAAAATTAACTTAAAGTCAGGGTCAAACAGAGTCAAATCAGAACCTAAAAGGACTTCAAACGTTAATTTTCACATGCTTCAAGTCAAAAACCAGTTAACCAAAAAGTGGAACATGTTAAACAGGTTAAAACAGTTAATTTTGTTAAACCAGAGAAAACATCAAACATACAAGAGTCAAAACCTAAAGTGATTGATGTTACTAGAGTGTCACGCACTTCTCCACAAAGAAAGTCTACTTATAAAGTTGATAGCAGATCATGCTACAACTGTGGAGAATGTGGACACATTGCTTCCTATTGTCCTTTCTATCAGACACCTAGGAAGAAGATTGATCTTCAGGACTCTAGACCTAGGTCTTCTAAGAGGAGTTCTCTAACTCCACCTAGAAGATCTAGTGAACCTAAAGTCCAACCTGTAAGCCAGACGACTGTTTATCATAAACAGGCATTGCACAAATCTGGCTTATGGAAAGAGAAGTCATCCTGCGTGTCTGATACTGATGACAAGAAGGAATCTGAGCTACCCTCACCCTCTAAGGGTCAATGGGTAGAGTTTATGATGTGTGATGCCTCTGGGAAACCCAAGACAGTAAAGGCTTGGGTTCCTAACCTAAACTAATACATTTACTTTGTATGTGCAGGGTGTTCGATATAGCGCTGAGACTAACACGTGGATTATAGACAGCGGAGCATCCAGGCACATGACAGGAAATAGAGCCCTTTTATCAAACGTCAAACAAATAAAAGGAGGGCATGTTTCCTTTGCAGGAAACAAGGGAGGATACATCACAGCACAGGGAGAAGTGGGAAATCAGAAAGTTAAGTTTGATAAGGTGAACTACGTTCAACAACTTCAGAATAACTTACTTTCTGTTTCCCAAATCTGCGATAAAGGATTTAAAGTCATCTTCGACAACAAGAAGTGTTACGTGCTGAAGAAAGACTACATGATCCCAGAGGACCAAGTTCTGATGACTGCTTCAAGATATAAAGACCTTTATGTCTTGGATCTGTCAACAGCTGCTACAACGGATCATGAGGTTCAGTGCTTTCTATCTAAAGCTACTGAGAAGGACTCAATCTCCTGGCATAGGAGAATGGGACACATTAGTCAAAGGAAGATGAATCATTTGATTCAGAAGGATTTAGTGAGAGGAGTAAATGTCAAGAACTTCCAACTTCCTGATTTTGTGTAGCTTGCAAGAAAGGCAAACAGACAAAGAAGTCTCATAAGGAAAAGAAAGTTCATTCAATAGAACTTCCTCTTGAACTTCTTCACATGGATCTGTTTGGTCCAGTCAGTACAAGGAGCATTGCAGGCGATTTGTACTGTTTTGTGGTCACTGATGACTACTCAAGGTTCACTTGGGTAATGTTTCTGAAATCCAAATCAGAAACATTTGAGTCATTCAAGGAATTAGTAACCACACTGGAATCTCTCTACAAGCTAAAAGTTAGACAAGTACGCTCAGACAACGGGACAGAATTCAAGAATCAATGGATGGAGGCATACTGCAAGGAAAAGGGAATTGTTCATCAATTCACTTCTGCTTACACGCCTCAGATGAATGGTGTTGCTGAGAGGAAGAATAGAAGCTTGATAGAGACTGCACGGACTATGCTGGCTGACTCGAAACTGCCTATCAATTCTGGAATGAGGCAGTGGCAAACGCATGTTATACACTGAATCGAGTCCTAATAGTCAAGCGCCACGGAAAGACATGTTATGAGCTACTACAAAGACGCAAACCAAATTTGGAGTATCTTGAACCTTTTGGCGCGCCGTGTACACTTCTGAAGAAGACACAAGAAGGAAAATTCAGCGAGAAGGCAGATGAAGGAATCTTTCTAGGATACAACATACCGAACAAGCGAGTTTACAATAACTCAACGGGTCTTGTAGAAGTGTGGTGTAATGTCGACGTTCAGAGATATACCACACCACCTACAGGCAAAGGACCTGCATACTTCTTCGATTATGATGGATTCTTCAAGTCCTTCAACATTCCTCTCTCTCCCTCGGATGATGAGTTAGCTACTAGGATGATGTATGATATTCTGAATACACCATCTAGCACACAGGGAGAATCATCTACTCAGTCAGGGGGAGTAGTCGATGACAGTGACTCCTCTTCTGAAGATGAAACTGAAGCAGATGACCAGAACAGTCAGGAGGAACAGGTTCCAGTTCCTGAAAGTCCACAAGCATCTACGAGTGATGCTCCTTCGACTTCGGAACCTCAAACTCCAACTACCTCAGATGCAGAACAAAATGTTCATAATCTCGGTTCTGAGGTGGCTGTTCCTACTACTCCAGGATCACGACTAAACGTCTATCATCCCCTTGACAATGTTATTGGGGATGTCAGATCAGGAGTACAAACCCGAAATCAGCTATACTCAGCTGATTACGCCTCGGTTATGGAGAAGGGTTACATTCATGATGGTGCTTATCGATGTTTTGTCTCGCAGGTTGAGCCAAAATATGTCAGTGAGGCACTAAATGATGAGGCGTGGGTGAGTGCCATGCAAGAAGAACTTCTGCAGTTTAAGAAGTTAGGTGTATGGACTCTGGTTGATAGACCTAAAGGTGCTAAAGTCATTGGCACCAAATGGGTACTAAAATGCAAGAAGGATGACCAAGGAGTCATTATCAGGAACAAAGCTCGACTGGTGGTTCAAGGTTTTCGCCAAGTCGAGGGGATTGACTATAATGAGGTGTTTGCACCCGTGGCAAGGATGGAAGCTATTCGTATCTTCCTTGCCTATGCATCGTACATGAAGATTAAAGTCTACCAATTAGATGTGAAGAGTGCATTCCTTCATGGGGAAATCAGGGAAACAGTCTATGTAAGTCAACCCGAGGGATTTGAAGATCCTTATCATCGGGATAGAGTTTACAAGCTCGACAAAGCTTTATATGGGCTTCATCAAGCTCCTCGAGCTTGGTATGAGAAACTCTCGACTCATCTTGTGAAACACGGCTTTCGCAGGGGAGTCATTGACTGTACACTGTTTATTAAAGAAAAGGATGGCGACCTACTGCTTGTACAGATATATGTTGATGACATAATCTTCGGGTCAAAGAACGAAGAGTTATGCAAAGAGTTTGAAGCAGTGATGAAGAAAGAGTTTGAGATGAGTGCTATGGGGGAGATGAAGTTCTTTCTCGGGTTACAGGTGGATCAAACACCTAATGGAATCTTTCTACATCAGACCAAGTATGTAGGAGACATTCTCAGTCGCTTTGACATGGAGAATGCTTCTGCTGCTGGGACTCCACTTGCTACGAATCATGATATAGCACCTGATGAGAATGGAGATCTAGTAGATGCCACTATGTACCGAGGAATGATTGGATCCCTCATGTATCTCACTGCCTCAAGACCTGATATTATGTATGCTACATGTCTATGTTCTAGATATCAGGCTAAACCAAAGGTCAACCATCTGATCGGGGTCAAGAGGATTTTTCGTTATCTGAAGGGTACACCCACACTTGGATTGTGGTATCCTCATGATGATGACTTTGAGCTTACCGCGTATAGTGACTCGGATTACGGGGGCTGCAAGATGAACTACAAGTCTACATCAGCGGGGTGTCAATTCTTTGGGAGAAGATTAGTTACCTGGCAGTGTAAGAAGCAGACATCGGTTGCATTGTCAACCTGTGAAGCCGAATATGTTGCTGCTGCAAGTTGCTGTTCACAAATCATCTGGATTCAACAGCAAATGCGGGATTACGGTTTAAAATTCTCATCTACTCCTATTTTTGTTGATAACTCTGCTGCAATTGCAGTAACTAAAAATCCGGTCCAACATCCTAAGACCAAACACATCGGTATTAAATACCATTTCATAAGAGATTGCTTTGAAAAGAACTTAATTGATGTGGTTAAAATTAATACTGATTTTCAACGCGCTGACCTCTATACTAAAGCCTTTGATAAACCACGTTTTCAATATTTGTTAGAGGTCAACGGCGTTAAAAAGAAAAGTGAGGTAATTCCTGATGATGATAATGTGTAGTCCGATGTAGTTTAGTTAAAGTTTATTTTATTTTATTTTATTTGTCTAGTTTATTTTATTTTATTTAAACTCATGTTATTTTGCTGTTTATTAAAATCCTAAAATAATTAAACCAGAAATGATTTTAGTATTTTAGGGGGAGAATATGTCAGCAAGTTAACATTAAAAAAAAAAATGAGGGAGAAGGAGTAACTAGCTGAAATAAGGTAGATTGTGTCTGTGATACCGATTCAATACCTTGGAAAATGATAGTACACAGGAACAAATCAAGAGGGACTTTAAAAATTTAAGTTTTGAAAAAGATGCAAAAGTTCAAAGTATAAGTCTGTGTAGTCTAAGCAATACAAAAAGGGAAGATGATAGAAAACTGGCAACTCCTAAGGTGACACAAAGAAAGTAGACTTAGAGGCTGCTAGACCATAAATGATATGTTGGTAGATTCAACACAATAGACAATTAGACCTGATTGGTGATCTCAAGATCAAACTAAGTCGTTCAACTGACTGTGGGCTTCCATCTTATCACTGGTTAACACAATCAAATATATTCCAATAAGGGGTAATGAGCAATTAAACGCCACAAATGTGTGCGGATGACCATAATTAGAGCAAAGCAAGAAAAAAATGAAAGACAAATGCAATAAAGCTAATGACTTATGTTGTTGGTGCATTTTGTGTAAAATAAAATAAGCTGCTCTAACAAGGAGATAGGTTGTGTGCCTCTCTGCTGTGCGATGGCACTGACCTGAGGATAGGCTTCTCTTTGAATGCTCTAAGAATAGTCTCTTCTTGTAATAATACCCGTAGACCGCTCAAAAGCTCCTGAGGAATGTTGATTACCATATAAGTGTGGGATCCACAAATGTTAGTTGAAATAATTAAACCTAAATAAGTCACCAGTCTGTGTCAAAAGTCTGTGTATGGATTTAAGTGGACAAACATACTGACAATCATTGTGGCTACATTCTCAAAGGTCAAATCAATGTGAAAATCTAAGAGCTTCAGTATGATTTCCTTAAGTTGCTAACGACTCTGGATGAACACCGAGAATTTGAGCTTCAAAGGTTTTAATAACTAGTCCCAAATGATTTGACTTACCTGTATGATTCCAAAATTGAATTGGTCCAGATATGATCAATCTAAGTTGAAGCTATCTACTCCCGAACCAAATCCCGTAGATATCAATCTCTGGATTTATCTCTCACAAAAAGCCAAAAATATGTCTGTTTATGTAATTTGTTTAAGTTCTTAAATTAGTTAGTTGTTTTAATTTTAATTTTAGTCGTGTGTCGGGCTACATCAGGAAAATCAGAAGGAATCAACTCACTAAAAGGGTCATGTCTGAGATGACCATATGTGCTTTGAAAGGTTAAAATAGTCACGTCTGAGGTGACAAAGTGTTTTAAAAGGATCACGTCTGAGGTGATCAAAATGTTTTCAAGATAAAAATGGTCACGTCTGAGGTGATCAAAATGTTTTCCAGATAAATGATCATGTCTAAGATGATCAAAGGTTCATAACGTTAATTTCAAAAGTTAAAAGGGGTTTAAATGTAAATTGGTCAAAATGGCAGAAAATTAACTAAGTATGACCCATTCGCACGAATGGACCATACGTATGGACTAACCATACGAATGGAGTCCATTCGCACGAATGAACTATGAGTATGGACCATCAAACCGAATGGCCCATACGATTAGTCCAGTCGGAGGCTTAAGTGCGAACGAGTGAGTCAGTCGCACGACTGAAATCCAGTCGGACGACTGGAGAAGGGCGACTGACCCAATCGCACGACTGAGTTCCACTCGCACGACTGAAAGGTGCGTATGAACTCAGTCGCACGATTGGATCTAGGGTTAGTATAAATAGAGGAGGAGTCGGTCGCAGAGACTCATCACCCTCAAAGAAACCCTAATTCGCACGACTAAAGTCACTCTGCCAAAATTTCGTTTGATCTCCTTAAAACCTTCGTTTCTTGCATACTGACTATTTACTTCGATTCTACAGGTAATTTGCGACGAAGAAACATCACCAATTCGTTCAATTTGACTTTTAATCTGGATAATCGGACCCGTTTGGTAAACTGTGACATGTGGGACAAATAACCTAACCTAACTACTCAAACGGATGAATTAAGAGTGTTATAGTTATAAGAACATATTGCGAGTCTAATGAACCAGAACACGAAGTCTAAAACTCAAATTGATGAAAAAGTTAATTTGAATTGAACGGACAGGATGTCATACGATTGGACAAGCGGATGAACTTCAGTCGCACGACTGAAGGGGGCGATTCACTTAACCGCACGACTGAACCATGCGAATGAGACTCAGTCGCACGACTGGTGTAACCGCATAAGAGTACATGCGCATGAGTCCAGTCGCACACTCAGTCGTACGCATGAGGTCATTCGCACGTCTGAACCTCAATCGCACTGTTCAGTCGCACGACTGTCTTCAGTCGCACAACCTCAATCGCATGACAGAGACATTCTATTCAAAGTCTAAGTGTTTCATTATGCTTTTAGCCAACGAACTAATGTTTATATTGTTATGTGTTACAGATGGCGAGTCGATGGAACATGAGCACCAAGCATAACATATGTGCTCATCTGGATTTGACATCCAGGAACGCAGCTGACTTCTCAGGCATCATTACATTTCTGTTGAGATCCAGGATTGCTCATGCTATCTCTACACCATGCACTCCGTATAGATCAGTGCAGCAGGCCTTCTGGGAAGGCGCGACTGTTGATAGATCCTCTGAGCCTCATTGCATCAGGAGTACGATCTTTGGTGAGGCTATTACCGTATCAGAGGAGGATTTGAGGATTGTTCTACAGTTAGGGGATGATGCTGATTGTCCTACTCGTCTACACCCCCTCACTGTCAGAGGATGTTTTATGAGAGCCAAGTACTCTGGGGACATCAATGCTGGGGTACTCAACAAGAGTAACCTGTCCCCAGTTCAAGTATCTTGCGCATGTTCTGCTGAAGTGCATAGCGTCGAGGAAGGGAGGATTTGATGAGTTGTCGGATCAGATCCAGAACGCTTATGCTGCATTGGTGCTGAACCACCCGTTCAGCTTCTCCAAAATGATCTTCACCTACCTGGTGGAGAACATTGAGGGGAAAGGGAAGGAAGGCTTCTGTATGTATCCGAGGTTTATACAGATGATTATTGATCAGAAGCTTCCCTCCCTGCCAAAGGAGAAGGAGGATGCTGTAGTGCTAGAGGTCATGGATGACACTACGCTAGGCCGGATGAAGGTATACAGGGGGAAGCAGGTGAAACCCCCTGTCAGGAGGTTGTTTGGGCATCTGGCCCGTGCTGACTATGTGGCGCCAGCCAAGAGAAAGTGGCGCCACGATGACAGTGATTCAGATGTCGAGCATATTGCTATACCAGATACTGACTCAGATGATGATGATAGCGGCGACGCCGGGGATGATATGCCTGCTCCACCTAGAGGCACTGATTCAGACGTTATTCCCCCGGGGTCTGCCACTGCCGGAGAGGTTGCTGAGATGGCCGGTTTCCATCAGGAGTTTGTAGCTGGTGATCAAGAGGAGGAGGAGTCAGATGAGGAGCCCCTCACTAGGACTGTGGGAAGCAAAGTTGTTCCCACAGACCACGGGCTTAGGGTGGTTGGTGAACACCCTCGGGACTCCTCAGAGAGAGAGACTGACCCGAACTATGTTCCGGGTTCAGTGGGCAGAGCTGCAGGGGAGCATCCACTTCCACCGGGACTAGGAGGAAGCGGATGGCTCAACCCCATGGATTGAAGAAGAAGAAGCGTCGCCTGACCTTCGTTACCACTGCTGCCACTACTTCCACCACCACTACCACCACTACTGACATACCACCCATCACCACAGCCACCACATCCACTACTTCCACTACCACACCACCACACCACCACCTACCACCACTGTATCCTTCCATCCACCATACCATTCACACCTACATCACCAGCACCAGCTTACCGACCCATATTCACCACTGCTACTACCACCACCACCTCACATCATGCTGGACCCTCAGCCCAGCCACCACATGTTTATGGATCTACTCTACCTCACATCGGGGTAGAGGAGCAGCTGTCGGCGCTTAACCGTATGGTGATGCGCCTGCTCGCTGCAGATGAGGAGAAGGCGGCGCAGATCGCCAGCTGACCGACCTGACTGCTGCCCAGTCTCAGCAGATGGCAGAGCAGGCTCGGGTGATAGACCAGCAGAACCAGCTAATCGATGCTCAGAGAGTCGAGGTGTCCCAACTCCAGGACCAGCAGGCCCAGTCCGTCAAACGTATAGAGGAGTTGGAGACGACCAACAAGACGATTATGCTGAGGTTAAAGGGGTCGAAGGATGAGCCCTTGAAGCTAAAGGAGGGTGACGGGGATGATGGAGATGGTGATGATGAAGATGATGATGATGATGAGGAAGATGATGATGATGAGAGGAAGAGACTGAGGAAGAAGGACAGAAGGTAGAGATGATGATGACGAAGCAGAAGGAGGGGATGCGGCTGCATCGGCCTCTGCTTCTGGTCAAGAGCGAAGATCTAAGCATCGACAGGACCAGTCATCTACCACTTCTGCTCCTCCGAGCGACACGCCCATGATTCAAGACAAAAGTACAGATTAGATGTCTTATGTATTTATTTATTTTGTATTTGAATCATGTAATGAAAAACAAGTGTGTTGAATGTTTATATATTAAGTTGATATAATTCTGTTTGATTACTTACTAATGGTTTATGTGTTGAATGTTTATATCAAACAGATCCAAACTTTCAAAGGGATGAGTTTGACTTTGCTCCCCTTCAAATGGTCAAGACTCAATTAACCATGATTCTTGATCTGCAAGGGATTGTAAGAAGGTCTGTGAGTTATACCCCTGAAGAAGGGGAAATAATTCATGACCTATCTGATGAGCAACTGGCAGAGATGTTCAGACTCAATCCTGATGAAATTGTCAAGGATGCTCCAACAGTTGATTCAACCAGTGATGAAGAACTAAATGACGTTGATGAAGTTGAGGTTGAAGATATTACTGCAGAAGAGTACCCTCAGTATGCTGACACCGAGGGTAATGTGGTCCCCAATCTGGGTGAGTCCCTAGTCAGTGATACGTTTGAGGTACTAGACAAGATGGAGCAGGAAACCGAAAAGACTGAAGGAACAGCCCAAGCCTCCAATGATGACGTAGACATTCGCAAGGCTGAGTGGGCTGCCTGTTTTGAAGAAGTAAGAGCCCAGCGTGCTGCACCAAAGAACAAAGAGCCTACACCAAGCTCTACAGATCAAGAAAACACCATAAGGTGTCAGGCCCGGATTTATTGCATGGGCTTATTTTGATGACCTTAACGCGTATGCAGTTAAGAGGGGAGCAGGGCATAGAGTACTTCAGGTTCCCACATGATCTGAAGACTCTACCTGGTTTTGAGCTCAACCAGCTGGCTAAGCTAAAGCTGCTGTATGCTGACCCAAGAAAGATGTCAGGCTGGTTCGAGGCTGCCCTGAAGAAGGAGTACCACACCAGATGGGTTAACTTCAGACCACAACAGCTACGCTGTATATAAGAAGGTCTGAGGTTGATGCCATTACTGGCAAGCCCAAGATTGTGCTGAAGTGGAGTCCTCCGCGCACTATGTCGAGAATCCCTCTCAGGGAAATGCCACAGGACTTCACTCCACACTTCAAATGGTGGTACTATGATTGGAGAACTGCTGAAGCTGTCATAGTTTTGAATAAACAGGGCCAATGGATACTATCAGGGTATTCGACCCGATGTGGCTAACCAACTTGTCTGCTAATGATGTCTATACATTATACAAGTGGCCACTGTTCTATGACACACAAGACATTGTACAAGCCCTCCAGTTCCAAAACGTTATACGACTTTGCTTTGCGTTTGAGATTCACGCAAGAGTCACTAAAGAGGAGAAGTACAGAAGTATAAAGGAGGAGGTGATGCAGAAGACAAGATATTAGATAGATCTTGGTCCAAGGGGGAGTTTGTTGATGCATGTATGCCCTTATCATGAAGTTGTAATGTAATAATCTTGTGTGTCTGATTATGATGTAATAGTATCGATTAATGAAATGATATGAATTGTTTGTTACTTGTGATGTTTAATATTTCATAATGAGTCGTGATTGAATTGATTGGGTTTATGATTGTTTGAATGATTGCACATTATGTATATAAATTAAAACATTCAAACTTAACTTAATGAAGTTCTCATGCGAATGGCCCATGCGAATGGACCACACGCATGAATAACTTCATACGATTGACTCAATCGCACGACTGAACCAGGAGACTGGATCAGTCGTATGATTGACACATAAGATTGACTCAATCGCACGACTGAACACTCAGTCGTGCGAATGAATCAATTGCATAGTTCAATCGCACGACTGAACCATACTTATGGCCCAGTCGCACGATTGAACAATACTAACCTATAAATAGACCCAATTCGTGGAAAAACGCAAGCATTCATCCCATTACGATTCCAGACGTACCCTAGCCGTCCAGAAGCCTCCCAAATCGTTCTCCAAGTTCACAGAACACATCAGATCGATTCCTAATCGATTTCTGACGTTGGATTCAATTCTTGATTGATTCTTCGTGTGTTCTCACTGATTGGATCGCCAATCAAATAGGATTCCGCACTATTTGAGTTGGTTTAACACGCTAATCACTAGGTATTTCGTTCAAATACCAGGTCCTAATCGCACGATTGAACAATACTAACCTATAAATAGACCCAATTCGTGGAAAAACGCAAGCATTCATCCCATTACGATTCCAGACGTACCCTAGCCGTCCAGAAGCCTCCCAAATCGTTCTCCAAGTTCACAGAACACATCAGATCGATTCCTAATCGATTTCTGACGTTGGATTCAATTCTTGATTGATTCTTCGTGTGTTCTCACTGATTGGATCGCCAATCAAATAGGATTCCGCACTATTTGAGTTGGTTTAACACGCTAATCACTAGGTATTTCGTTCAAATACCAGGTCCTAACGCGATCTCGTTACATCCCCGTGTTTCCGCTTTAGCGGGGGTGTGACACCAACCCATACCTGTTCTTTGATTCAATATGAGAATTCAGTAATTTCTCATATTGCTGAGATGAAAGTTAAAACTTCTGAAGTTTCACTTCAGTTGATGCATGATCAGCCATGGATTTTGTTAACGAAGTGGTCAGATGCTCAACTTGGGCTTTTAAACTATAATTTTCTGAAACAAGTTTATCTAAATCCTTTTGTAAAGAGTTAATTTTGATTTGATATATTTTATGTTCTCTTACATGAGATTCATTCAAAATCATTGTTTCTTTTACTTTATCAGCCAGTTGTTGAGCATGGACTCTATATCTTTCAACTTCCTTAACACATACTAATTATAACAGTCTATCTCTTACCTTTCTAGCCATAGGTGGAACTTTGTTCTCCATGTGGGTCATTAAAGCTTGATTCTCTTCCAGAACTTCCTTCTCATACATGCTCCAATCACAGGTTCCATCTTGAAGAATGATCAGCCTAGTTTCTTTAGAATTACTAGGCCCTACTGTTGCATTTGTGGCTGGTGGGGATGAGTTGGTTGCTGTGGTTGTCTGAAAGATCTTTGAGATGTTGTTGGTTGATGAGATTGATGCTGATGAGACTGATGTTGTTGATGTTGTCTCATGTCAGGAGTTGATTGTTGATTACATTCTCTTGAAAAGTGCCCATAGAGATTGCATTTGAAACATCTTATTGTTGACTTATCAACACCAATCTTTGATGTTTTACTTGCTGCAGCCAAATTTTTGTTTCTTCTCAGGTACTGCTTGGCCCTATAAGTAATCATTGCCATTTGCCATTGAAGATCCATCTCTTCTACCACATCTGGATGTAGTTCTTCCAAGTCTTGTTGGCAGGTGTTAAAGTGCTTCCCAGGCAAGCTTGAAAACTTGAACTGAAAGCTGCAAAGGCTGCTTTTTGTTCTTCAGAGTCTAGAATCACAGTGATGGGCTCTACTTGGTTGTTGTTTGATGAAGGCTTTGCTAATAATATAGATGCATCTTTTCTCTCATCAGGTCTTCTCTTTTCTTTTACTAATTTACTTTGAGAAGATTTCTTTGAAGGCTTTGAAACATAAAAACTCACTTCTTCTTCATCTTCACACAAAGTACAAGAGTTGGCACTATCATTGTTAGAAATAAAAGTACTTCTAGCACTTTTAGTTTCTTTATAATGATAAGGTGTGACTTGTGTTCTCACACTCTTGTTTCTTGACTTTTCATCCATTTCAAGAGCTTCAACTTTAGCTACCAATGTATCTAAACCAGTTGCTTTGAGATCAATGGTGTTCTTGAACATGGACACAGTTTGCTTCCAACTTTCAGACAAAGTATGGAGCATCTTTTTGTTTAATTCCTCATTTGTATACTTCAACTCCATGATGTTCATCTCGGTTACCAACTGCATAAACCTATGGAGTTGCTGAGGAATTGATTCACCCTCAATATGATGAAATGTTTCATATTGTGAGCGAAGAGTATCGTTCCTAATGCTTCTGATTTCATCACTCCCTTCACAGAGTGTATGAAGTATCTTCCACAAGGAATTTATTGTTTTATAATTCTCACACCTGATTAATATTTCTTCAGGTAAAGCCATACTAAGCAGAATGTATGCTCTAATATCGACTTTAACCTTTTTAACATCATCGGGTGATAGATCTTTTGTACTTATGGGTTGATTATTGTCATTGTAATCCGGCCCAAGAGTGGGTGGAATATAAGGACCTTTAGTTATTGATACCCATAAGTCAGAATCAGTGTAATTCACATGATTCCTGAACTTGATTTTCCAGGATTTAAAATCCGCTTTTGTGTAACACCCGGATATTTATTATTTAGAAGCCGGCGAAGGAAGAAAAAGAAATAAAGTCCAAAGTCGAGGGACCAAACTCGCCAACGAAAGAAAGTCGGGTGAGTGGAGTATATAAGGGAGAGGGCAGCCCTTACCCTCTCCCCCATACTCAAATTTTCAGCCAACATAGAGAGGAGAAGAGAGAAAGAAAGGAAGAAAAAGAGAAAAGGAGTGGTTCGGGTCGATTCGGGTGGCCAAACTCGTTGTGTACAAGCCAAATCGAAGCCCTTGACGTTGTGCTCGTTTGTGTGAGTTCTAGGCCCCAATTTTACTTGTTTTCAACCGGTTTGGGGCTAGAAAATATCAAAACCGTTTTTGGTATGAGTATGTGTTTGACCCAGCCCTTGGTGTGTGATGTGTGTGATGCGTTTTCGTGTATATATTCCGGGCTTATGTGTGCTTGTATGGTGTTATGGTACGCATTCCTAAGGTCCAGGAGGGTTAATTTAGGCTTAGAATGGGTTTGGATGAGCTTGGAGGCCGACAATGGCAGATTGGGTTCGGGATGAACTCCATTCTGCATCAGCTAGGGCTAGGCGACCGAATGGAGGCCATACGGCCGATTGAGAGGCGATTGAGGGTCATTCGCACGATTGGGATTCATTCGCACGATTGAGGGCTCATTCGCACGACTAAGGTTGCATTCGCACGACTGGGAGTCCAGTCGCATGGGGAGTCATGCGACTGAGGGTTCAGTCACATAAGTGCTTAGTCGCATGAGTTCGTTCGCATTAGAATAGTTGCATAGGTGCTCATTCGCATTAGTTCCATCCGCATGAGGTCCATACGCACGACTGGATGTCCATTCGCATAGATGTTCATCCGCTTGAGTCCAATCGCATGATGTTCAGTCGCATGAAGGCCATGCGACTGAAGGGTGTCCATACGCACGAATAGGGCTATTACACCCGAAAGAAAGTGTAGTTAGACTTCTGGCTTTCGGGGGAAAGTGCAGATGTAAGTTTTGACGTAAAGGTTCCCGTAAGAGCATGTAAGATAACTGTTATGGCCTTAGAAAGCATGTAGGGCATAGTGTTGACGATGTTGCATGTTAGGTATGTATGATGTTGCCCTGTATGACGTGATGTTGATGCATGTTAATGTTCCTTAGTATGATGTATAATATCTTTCCTATGGCTTTACGTATTATGATGAATGAAATGAAGTATTATGTAAAGTAAAGTGGAAAGAAATGAAACGTCTTGCATGCATCGGATAACGGGTCCTTCTTTGTGATTGACCATTAATGTAGAAACTCTACCGCTTACCCCTAGTACTGTGGCATACGTTTAGCTGTTCATTTATTGACTTCGGCCCAGTAGCTATGACTGATCGGTTACCCTTAGTACCGTGGCATACGTTTAGCTGTTTATTTATTGACTTCGGCCCGGTAGCTAAGACTGATCGGGGTGTAGCACATGGTATTGGTACGGATGATGTCCGATGCGCAAGTAAAGTTATATGGAACGAATGAAAGAATGAATGAAGAAGATAATAATGATATTATCTATGCGTACGTATGATGTGTGATCATGCAAAAGTAACGAATGGTTTTATATGAAAGTAAAGTATGTTTTATAATAAAACTAGAACTCACTCAGCAACGCTGACTTTTATATGTTTTCCAGTTGACAGGTAATGTTTGCTGAGGATGGCACCTCGAGGCTACTCAGTTCTTTTTGGGATGGCATTCTTTTGATTAATGTTTTTGCATTGTAATGCGAACAAACTATTTTGTAACGAATGTTGTATTAACTTGCAAAAGCATTTATATAGAAATGAAAGCTTATTTTAATGTTCCGCTACGATGTTTAAGAAGTACAAATGTAAATGTATGTTTTATGTGCGATGAATGACCAACTGTAAGCGTCCCGGGAACGGGGCCTTACAAGTTGGTATAAGAGCCAAAGTTTAAGTGAAATGGGTAAAATTTCAAAATAAACCTTAACTTAAACTGAAAATGGGACGAAAGGGGAATGGGATGCCAAACTGAGTAGCTGCGTCCCATCAGGTATTTTCTTAAAGTTAACCGGTTTTATGTGCGCATGGTATGTGGTTATGTGTTGTATGTAGATTTAAATACTAATGTAGTCAGGACAGGTAATACTTGGGGTATGAAGAGTAAAGTAAGTGGCTAATCACAACTGGCCACTGTAATTAGGGACTTACTATACTTGACATAAACTGAGTTGTTTCCTTGAATGACCGTGTTGGTGTTTGAATCTTTCAGTGAGAGTTAGAGAATGGCTGGAGGTAGATCTTCTAAAGCATCGAGGGGTGGAGGCCGTGGCGGGCCTGATGTTGAGCCGCGACCCAAGAGAGGAAGACCAAGGGTCGAAAAGGTGGTTCCTGAAGAACCAGAGACTCCTCATCCGGAAGCTGGGGATGAGAGTGCGAACCTGAGGGCCTCGGTAAAGGAGGCTGTTGTTGAAGAAGTACACCAGGTCATGCAGACAATCCTACCGTCTGTGGTGACCGAAGTTATTAAGGCGGTGAAGGAAGGAGAAAGAAAGGAGAGAAACAGGCCTACGGGAGAACGAGAGCAACCGGAGCCTGAAACGATTTTCTCCGATAACGAAGACGAGGAAGAGGAAGAGGAGCCTGTGCGAGAAGTGGCACGAGGCCGTAACTACGGGGTGTTTATGAGATGCAAGCCCCCTACTTTTGACGGTAATAGCAATGCTGCTGCTGCTCACCGATGGGTGAGAGAAATGGAGGCTGTTCTCGACATCAGCGAGTGCCGAGAAGATCAAAAAGTAAAGTTTGCCACCCATTCATTTGTGGACTCGGCACTATGCTGGTGGGACAACATTGTCCAAGCGGAGGGTAATCGGACAATCGGGAGAATGAGGTGGCCCGAACTGAAAAAGATGGTGATTGAGGAGTTCTGTCCTCACAGGGAGATGGATAAGATTGAGAGGGAGTTCCTGCAGCTGGAGGCGGGATCCATGACACACCAGCAATACACTACCAAGTTCAATGAGATGGCACGGTTGATGCCGGATCAGGTGACGCCTCTTTATCGGAAGATCAAGAGGTACATTCAGGGTTTACCGGTGGATGTTCGCCGGCATATGATCGCCGCCCGGCCAAGTACGTTTAGGTCGGCGGTCGATTTGGCCGGAAGACTATATGATGAGAGGGAAGTGGTGGTGGTTGAAGCGAATAGGAAGGGTGGTGGTGATCGGAACTGGAACGGGAAAAGGTTTGGTCGGGGTGATGCCTCGACGGGTAACAAAAAGGCACGGGTGGATGACCACCGCATGGTCACACCGGGAGCGGGATCAAGGAGGTGTGGTAAGTGTGGAAAGGAGCATGCGGAAGAATGTAGGCTGGGTTTGAATGTGTGCTTCAAGTGTGGGAAGACAGGGCATATGGCAAAGGATTGCCTGTCCGGCAAATGTTTTAACTGTGGGGAAACTGGTCATATGAGCAGGGATTGTAAGAAGCCGAGGGCTGAGAGTTCAGGGGCGAAGAGGACGGGAGGTGATGGATCGAGGGCGAGCGCCAGGGCATTCACCATGACACAGGAGGAAGCTAGGACGGACCCTGATGTTGTGTCCGGTACGTTCCTAGTGAACCAAACTTTATCTTCCGTGTTATTTGATTCTGGTGCTAGTAAGAGTTTTATTCTGCTGCTTTCTGTTCTGCTGCTTCTGTGCTAAGCTGCCTGTTAGTAGTAGACGTGTTGATGCGCCCTTTGATGTAGAAACTGCCATAGGTAAGTCTACCAGGATTTCTGAGATGATAGAGAACTGTGATGTGGAACTTGAGGTTCATAAGTTTCCTGTTAGACCGTTTGTGATGACCTTAGGTGGTTTTGATTTGGTTCTTGGGATGGATTGGTTAGCGGACTACGAGGCGAACATTGTGTGTCGCAAGAAGATGATTCGGTTGTCAGCGCCTGACGGTAGTTTAGTGACGGTTTATGGTGATCGGGTTACTACGATTCCGAAGGTGATCTCGATGGCAGTGGCGGGAAAGTGTATGAGGCGTGGATGTAGTGCCTACTTGGCCTATGTAAAGGATGTGGATACGCCAACACCACAACTAGCCGATGTACCGGTTGTATGTGACTTTCCAGACGTGTTCCCGGAAGACTTATCAGGTGCGCCACCTGATAGAGAGATCGAGTTTCAGATTGATCTGATACCGGGTGCCCAACCTGTCGCCAAAGCACCGTATCGGTTGGCTCCGACTGAGATGAAAGAGTTGATGGAGCAGTTGCAAGAGTTGCTTGATAAGGGGTTCATTAGACCGAGTATCTCTCCTTGGGGTGCCCCGGTCCTGTTCGTAAAGAAGAAGGACGGTAGTATGAGAATGTGTATTGACTACCATGAGCTGAATAAGTTGATGGTGAAGAACCGATACCCCTTACCGAGGATAGATGATTTGTTCGATCAGCTTCAGAGTGCCAGTTGGTTTTCAAGGATAGATCTTCGATCTGGTTACCATCAGTTGAAGGTGAAGGAGCAAGATATTCCTAAAACAGCTTTCCGTACGCGCTATGGTCACTACGAGTTTCTTGTCATGTCCTTTGGCTTGACCAACGCGCCAGCTGCTTTTATGGATTTGATGAACCGTGTGTGCCGGCCTATGTTGGATGAATCAGTGATTGTGTTTATTGATGATATCCTGATTTATTCGAGAAGCGAGATTGAGCATGCCGGTAACATTCGGGAGGTTCTAGAGATGCTGAGGAGGGAGAAGTTGTATGCAAAATTCTCCAAGTGCGCGTTCTGGTTACGCGAAGTTCAGGTTTTGGGTCACCTGGTGAATCCCGACGGAATAATGGTGGACCCGGTGAAAGTGGAGGCGGTTATGCAATGGAAGTCACCAAAGATGTCATCCGAGATTTGTAGTTTCTTGGGTTTGGCGGGCTACTATAGAAGATTTATCCAAGAATTCTCTAAGATTGCTTCTCCACTGACTAAGTTGACCCGAAAAGATGTGAAGTTCGTATGGGGTCAAGCTCAAGAGAAGGCGTTCGAGGAGTTGAAGGCGAGATTGACTCAAGCTCCTGTTCTGTCATTACCTGAGGGAAGTGAAGATCTGGTGGTTTATTCTGATGCTTCCTACTCGGGGTTGGGGTGTGTGTTAATGCAGAGAGGAATGGTTATAGCCTATGCATCCCGACAGTTGAAGGTTCATGAGGTCAATTATCCTACTCATGACTTGGAGCTGGCAGCCGTGGTCTTTGCATTAAAGATTTGGAGGCACTATCTTTACGGCACGAAGTGCACCATATTCACCGACCACAAGAGTCTGAAATACTTCTTCAAGCAGAAGGATCTGAACATGAGACAGAGACGGTGGTTGGAACTTATAAAGGGTTATGATTGTGAGATCCACTACCATCCGGGAAAGGCCAATGTGGTGGCTGATGCCCTTAGCCGGAAAGAGAGGCCCGAGCCGATTCGGGTGAAAGCATATCAGTTGATCATGACCTCCGTTGTGATAAAGCAGGTTAAAGAGTTTCAAGATGAGGCATTGAAATAAGATCATCTTAACTCTGAAAGAATGAGAGGTCTGGTTAGGGAATTGGGTGAAAACACACTCGGTGTTAGAACCCGATTCGGTCGTGTGTGGATTCCTCGTTTTGGGGATCTACGGGTGAAGATCATGGATGAAGCTCACAAGACTCGATACTCCATTCATCCTGGTGCCACGAAGATGTACCATGATATGAAGAAAGATTATTGGTGGCCGGGTATGAAGCGCGATGTGGTGGAGTATGTGAGTAAGTGTCTTACTTGCTTACAGGTGAAGGCCGAGCACCAAAAGCCGTATGGGAAGATACAACCTCTGGATATACCGGAATGGAAGTGGGAGCACATCACCATGGATTTCATTACAAAGCTGCCGCGTACCCCGAAAGGGTATGATGCCATATGGGTGATAGTTGATCGCTTGACGAAGAGTGCTCACTTCCTACCGATTCGCGAGACATATTCATCAGAGAGGTTGGCTGATCATCTGTTCATCAAGGAAATTGTAGCTCGTCAGGGTGTGCCGGTGTCTATTGTGTCGGATCGCAACACCCGGTTCACATCTAAATTTTGGAAGAAATTCCACGACGCTATGGGGACGAGGTTACATATCAGCACGGCTTATCATCCCCAGACTGATGGTCAGTCAGAAAGGACCATTCAGACACTGGAAGACATGCATCGAGCATGTCTGATTGATTTTGGTGGAAGTTGGGATGACCACCTACCGTTAGCCGAATTCTCATACAACAACAGCTATCATGCCAGCATTCGCATGCCTCCATATGAGATGTTATACGGTAGGAGATGCAGAACACCCGTTTGCTGGGGTGATATTGGTCAAAAGGAATTGGGAAGCGTCGAGGTAATCGAGGCTACGACTGAGAAGCTTGAGAAGATTAAAGCCTTCTTGAAGGCAGCCAAAGATAGACAGAAGTCGTATGCTGATAAACGACGCAGGCCGATTGAGTTCCAGGTGGGTGACCGAGTTATGTTGAAGGTCTCACCTTGGAAGGGTATCATTCGCTTCCGAAAGCGGGGCAAGTTGAGCCCAAGGTATATAGGCCCTTTCCGAATCATTGCTCGAGTAGGAGAGGTGGCCAATAGACTGGAGTTACCGGATGAGTTAAGTGGAATTCATCCGACATTCCATGTATCTCATCTAAGGAAGTGCTTAGCTGATGAAGATATGATTGTTCCACTGGAGGATATCGAGGTAGACAAACGGCTAAATGATGTAGAGCAACCAGTGGCAATCATCGATCGGAAAGAGAAAAGGCTGAGGAATAAAGTGGTTCCTCTTGTGCATGTACAGTGGAAGCACAGGAAGGGATCCGAGTCAACGTGGGAGACTGAGGAAGAAATGAGACAGCACTATCCAAGTTTGTTCAAAAAATAACAGGTTTCAGGGACGAAACCTATTTAAGGGGGGTGTACTTGTAACACCCGGATATTTATTATTTAGAAGCCGATGAAGGAAGAAAAAGAAATAAAGTCCAAAGTCGAGGGACCAAACTCGCCAACGAAAGAAAGTCGGGTGAGTGGAGTATATAAGGGAGAGGGCAGCCCTTACCCTCTCCCCCATACTCAAATTTTCAGCCAACATAGAGAGGAGAAGAGAGAAAGGAGAAGAAAAAGAGAAAAAGGACGGCCAACATAGAGAGGAGAAGAGAGAAAGGAGAAGAAAAAGAGAAAAGGAGTGGTTCGGGTTCGGGTGGCCAAACTCGTTGTGTAGCAAGCAAAATCGAAGCCCTTGACGTTGTGCTCGTTTGTGTGAGTTCTAGGACCCCACTTTTACTTGTTTTCAACTGGTTTTGGGGCTGGAAAATATCAAAACCCGTTTTTGGTATGAGTATGTGTTTGACCCATTTGGGTGTGATGTGTGTGATGCGTTTCGTGTATGTTTCTAGGCTTGTGTGTGCTTGTATGGTGTTATGGTACGCATTCCTAAGGTCCAGGAGGGTTAATTTAGGCTTAGAATGGGTTTGGATGAGCTTGGAGGCCGAAAATGGCAGATTGGGTTCGGGATGAAACCCATTCTGCATCAGCTAGGGCTAGGCGATCGAATGGAGGCCATACGGCTGATTGAGAGGCGATTGAGGGTCATTCACACGATTGGGATTCATTCGCACGATTGAGGGTTCATTCGCACGACTAAGGTTGCATTCGCACGACTGGGAGTCCAGTCGCATGGGGAGTCATGCGACTGAGGGTTCAGTCGCATAAGTGCATAGTCGCATGAGTTCGTTCGCATTAGATCCGCCGCATAGGTGCTCATTCGCATTAGTTCCATCCGCATGAGGTCCATACGCACGAATGGATGTCCATTCGCATAGATGTTCATCCGATTAAGTCCAATCGCATGATGTTCAGTTGCATGAAGGCCATGCGACTGAAGGGTGTCCATACGCACGAATAGGGCTGTTACACCCGAAAGAAAGTGTAGTTAGACTTCTGGCTTTCGGGAGAAAGTGCAGATGTAAGTTTTGACGTAAAGGTTCCCGTAAGAGCATGTAAGATAACTGTTATGGCCTTAGAAAGCATGTAGGGCATAGTGTTGATGATGTTGCATGTTATGTATGTATGATGTTGCCCTGTATGACGTGATGTTGATGCATGTTAATGTTCCTTAGTATGATGTATAATATATTTCCTATGGCTTTACGTATTATGATGAATGAAATGAAGTATTATGTAACGTAAAGTGGAAAGAAATGAAACATCTTGCATGCATCGGATAACGGGTCCTTCTTTGTGATTGACCATTAATGTAGAACCTCTACCGCTTACCCCTAGTACTGTGGCATACGTTTAGCTGTTCATTTATTGACTTCGGCCCAGTAGCTATGACTGATCGGTTACCCTTAGTACCGTGGCATACGTTTAGCTGTTCATTTATTGACTTCGGCCCGGTAGCTAAGACTGATCGGGGTGTAGCACATGGTATTGGTACGGATGATGTCCGATGCGCAAGTAAAGTTATATGGAACGAATGAATGAAAGAATGAATGAAGAAGATAATAATGATATTATCTATGCGTACGTATGATGTGTGATCATGCAAAAGTAACGAATGATTTTATATGAAAGTAAAGTATGTTTTATAATAAAACTAGAACTCACTCAGCAACGCTGACTTTTATATGTTTTCCAGTTGGCAGGTAATGTTTGCTGAGGATGGCACCGCGAGGCTACTCAGTTCTTTTTGGGATGGCATTCTTTTGATTAATGTTTTTGCATTGTAATGGGAACAAACTATTTTGTAACGAATGTTGTATTAACTTGCAAAAGCATTTATATAGAAATGAAAGCTTATTTTAATGTTCCGCTGCGATGTTTAAGAAGTACAAATGTAAATGTATGTTTTATGTGCGATGAATGACCAACTGTAGGCTTCCCGGGAACGGGGCCTTACATTTTGGTTCCAACTTTGGAGGTTGGTATGATGATCCACCGACAAAGTTACTCATTTTTAGTTAGAGTATTAGAATTCAACTAAAACAGAGTTTCTTTTTAGTAATGGACTAATTAACGACAAAACTTAATTAATGAAAAATTAAGTGATTGAGGTCACAAATCAGTCAATCCTTTTAATGATAATTAAGTATCAAGTCAAGGATTTTGTTGTTCAATTGATTTGAACAATTGATGAATATCAATCAATAACACAGATCTATGATTCAATTAATGTGAATATAGATCTATGTTAACCGAGTAATGAAACAGGAGACAAATCACTGTTTTATTGTTTTAAAATTGATTCACACCAAAACGATTTTACTCAAAAATAATAGATCTAATCAGAAAAACTGATAACTCTAATGAAATAAGCAAACAATTAAACAATTCTAACACCGATAGATCAATCGATCTAAATCAATGAGCACTTGGCTCTGATACCACCTATGAATCCAAGGATCGCAATCAGGAATTATCAGTGTTAGATTGAAATCGAGTTAATGATTGCAGAATGATCATTAATCGTTGCTTAATTGATTAACTATTAAAAATTCAATGACAATGTATATTAATGATAAAGAACAGAATGATTTCAACACATTAAATAAAAGAACAAGATTTGATTCAAAAGTATTTCATTAAAACTAATTAATGATTACAAATGAACAAATAATGAATGCTGGTAACAAAGTTTGCTTCGAACGTGTTAATGTTTTGATGTATTGTTGACTCTGGTGATTGTGATCCCTCTGTATTCCTAAAACAATACCAAGAAAAATATTTAGTTTATGTAAAAAAACAAAGAAGAATTCCATTGACTTTTGGGTTTAGCTTACAAATTATAAAACCTACTACCTAGTACAAACTATTAACTTTGAATTAAAGTAGATGTGCTTTGTATTCATCATGAAAAGAAGTGTATCTAACTAAATCTATTCATCTCATATAATAACTATACAAACATACAAACTGAGTTCATCAAGTTGAAAGTAACCATATTATCAATCGATTGAAAAAGAACAATAATGTAATATGATTACATCTTTTGCACAACATTTATTCAAGATATCAAAACAAAACAAGATGTAATACCTAGGGATATTTGTTTAAGTTGAGATTTGAGAGGGAGAATGTGTAACTTTATACGAAAAGAACCAGGAATCAAAAGATTTCCCTTTATCCCTTTATCCAACGGGTAATCGATGCTTCAAAGTGATTTATGTTATTTTTTATAAAAAGCTAGTCAACCAAAAATATTAAAGTACCTTTAAAGCCATATGAATCACCATTTGATCATACCAAAAACTGTTCACTTTGAAAGCCAAAATGATTCATATTTGTTTTTATAAAAACCCTCGTCACCAAGATTTTTAAAGTACACTTGAAACCATATGAATCACTATTTGATCACATGTGACATCCATCACCAAAAGGTCCGTCAATTAACATGGATTTCATTAACTTTTCTTCTCTCATTCATTCCTCATCTTTATAAACTATTCGTGTGGATATTATACTTGCTTTATCATCTTTATGCTTGTGTTCTTATCGTTAACGTATACTATCCTTAAAACTTTTACAATTTTCATCATCGTTATCACTAAATATACCATTTTTATATAATATTATTATCACTAATAAAACCATTTTTAAGTTACAAATATCATTAAATACATTTTTATCGTTAATATAACTAACCTATTAAAGTCGTTTTCAACCGAAACAAAATTTAGAAAACTCGGGGACTAAGTGCAGGGACTAAATGTGACATTTTGCCAAACTAGGGCTGGGTATAAATACCCATATTCCAGCCCTAGCCACCATTTCTTCATCTTCTTCTTCATCTTCTTCTTCTTCACTTTTCTCCTCCTCCTTGCACCAAAACCGCCCCGTTTCTTCGCGTTTTCACCGACAAGACCTCGGCTACGGCTGAGTCTACTCCTTTCTTGCAGGTAGACAACCTTGGTCGTCCCTTTTCTTGCTTGTTTACGGCTGTCCATTTAGGGTTTCGGGTGTTCGGGACCAACCCGAGCACATGAGGTCGTGTGAGTGCGTGTGATGTCTTTCTGCGTGTTCTTCTTGCTTGGGTGTTTTGAAATGTGTTTCTGGAAGTCCTTGTGGTGTGAATCTCGTGCACGGAGCAACCAAAGGCTGCTCTGCACTTCTGCAGTCACGAACCTACTGTTCAGGCGACTAGGTCGACCATCCGACTGAGCCGTACGACTGGGTGAGTCGTGCGACTGAGTCATGTGTCTGTGTCTATCGTGCGACTGAGTTGTGCGACTGGGTGTGTCGTGCGATTGAGTCGTGCGACTGTGTGCATGCGTGCGATTGAGTCATGCGAGCGAATGAATGTGTGCGATTGAGTCAGGCGACCGAATGAATGTGTGCGATTGTGCGTGTATCGCACGAATGGAGGTTCAGTCGTACGAATGAAGCTGATATGTACGAATGAAGGTTGATTTGTGCGTATGGATGTTGAATCGTGCGATTGGGTTTTGTGTGGTACGACTGAATGCTGAGTCGCACGAATGAAGGTTCAATCGTACGAATGAAGCTGATTCGTACGAATGAGGGTTGATTCGTGCGGATGGAGTGTTGAGTCGTGCGTCTGGTCCTGTCGTGCGACTGAAGTTGTTGTGTGTGAGTTTCTCCTTGTGTGTGGTGTGTATGTCATGTGATGTTAAGGTGACATCGACACGGTTGCCATTGCTAATGACAATATTTAAGTTAACACTAACAAACTTACTAATGTTATTCCAAATCAAATCAACTTAACATTTTACAATTATCAACAACCGATTCGTAACTACTAATATTTACCAAATACTTCTCTAATAACAATGGAACTTTTACACAAATATCATCGGTAATGGCGACGATTTCTAGTATTTGGATCTACATAAGATCTAATGTGTGTGTCTGCTTGTGTGTGTTACACGCGACCGAACCGATGCAACCCGAACCGACCGAACGTTACTATTTACTTTATACATATCATTAATGCTTAATAATAACTGTCAATAGGTGTTTGACCATTCATTGCATACAACATTTGGAAACTTTGATCATTCATACTTACCACTTAACAAGTTAGTTTCGTGGCCCCTTTTTACGCTTATACTATACTTCAAACATTTACAAACATGGGGGAAAGTATGCTCACCCACTTTCTATGCTGTACAACTTACATACAATTTACATACATGGAATCAACGTGTTACTATTTTGTGAGTACTTATCTGATACATGCTTGAGTTCGATGTGTGGTACTTTCTTTGCAACTATTTAATTCCAGTGTGGGAACCGACGGATAGGTATTGGTAGTACTACTGGGTTGACACCCCCACCCTTGTTTGTTGGTATACTAGTTAGTACCATCAGTGGCCAGGAACAGGCCCTTGGGTGAATATATTCCAACAAGATCTGTGTGTACGTCATTAGGTTTGGTTGCAAAGCTCATTGTCATGTGATTTTACTTACTTATAACTGTATTCACGGTATTCCACAACATTTACTATACAGCATCAATTACTATTTTCTATTTAAACCTGCGAGCTCACCAACAATTTTGTTGACCATTTTGAGCATATCTTTTCAGGTGACAATGCTAATTGAAGATCTAGGTGTGCTGCCTTAGTGGAAACCCTAGGATGCATTTTGAGACTAAACATATTTGACAAACATTCATTTTGGAACATTGTTGTAGTCTGATTAAACAATATCATTCTTTTGATACTTGATCCCGGGTTGTGGGAATTAGATTACAATTGTTACTACTTTGACTATGTGAATCATTTAACATGTTATGCTTATGGCTATGTTGTCATGAATATTGACTAAACACGACACAAGTCTCCATTTGTGTCGGGTGTTGTCATGACACGCTTTATCATCATTTATTATATTACATCTCTATTGTTTACCATGTGTTATGATGATCCCGTCTCGTTACATCCCCGTGTTTCCGCTTTTAGCGGGGGTGTGACAGACTGCTATCAGAGCCATTGGTTATAGAGAATTAGACAATTCGCTTGACCTAGACTATAACCTAGGAACCTTCATGTAGATTTGCATGCTAGGATCTGTGTGCATTTTATATCTCATATATGTGTTCCTCTTTACTTGTTCGTTTATCTATCTGTTTTGTGATCTTTTCACCCTGTGAGTGAACCCTTGTGCTCACTCCTTATGGGATGCTTCCATTGGATCTTCCGTTCCCTCTGCGCACCGAGTTGGTTTATCAAATCCGGGTATTAAACCCGAAGAGATCTTCACAGATCATGGTATTGCGCTTGACCTTGGACATTGAGATTGACCCTGAGGAGGTTATGTCTGAAACCTCGAAAGAGAAGGAGATAGACAACCTTCGCTAGACTAAACTTGATTATATACATGGATTTACGATTATTATGATGGACTACTGTTGGAACATTACCGATTCATGGTGTGAGAACTACACGACTTGCATGTGATGTGTGGTGACTATAAGTGTGATATTAACTTGGAATACTGGACTTTGATGAACGATGTGGACAATATAAATTGAAATTGTTAAAGCTTACGTGTTTACTACTTTTATGATTAGAAAATTCCGCCTCGAAGAGTTACCCGCAGCAACAGTGGCGGAAGTGAAGCCCCAAGGGGCAGAGGCAGAGGCAGAGGTAGAGCACCAAGAACAAGTGATGGCCCTGCCGGTAATAATCAGGGAACATGAGACTCTGATATGGCAGCTTTGATCGCTCAACAACTAGCCGCACTTATTCCGACTATAGTGGCCCAAGTGAGCGATGCACTTCAGCAACACCACCCCCACGGGGATGGTGGCAATGATAATGAGGATGGTGGAGAAAGAGGTCAAGGTGGGATTGAAACTGAAATAGGTAATGGGAACCTGACTGGGAACGAAAGTAATCAGGAAACCGGGAATGGTGGAACAACCGGTAATGAGACTGGGGTTGTTAATGCCAGAAGGGGATGTTCGTACAAGGAGCTTGTGGCCTGCAAACCGAAAGAATTTGATGGGAAGGGTGGAGCGATAGCCCTAACCAGATGGCTGGAGAAGATGGAGGCAGTGATCGATATCAGTGAGTGTCTCGATAGCCAGAGAATCAAGTATGCCACGTGTTCAATACAGGGCAAGGCGTTAACTTGGTGGAACACCCAGGTTCAGGCTAGGGGAAGAGAATCAGTGATGCAAATGTCATGGGATGAATTCAAGGCATTGATCACAGAGGAGTACTGCCCCCTCAACGAGATGCAGAAATTGGAGCATGAATTCTGGATTCATGCTATGGGGGGCCGGGCATGCAGCTTACACTTACCGTTTTCATGAGTTGGCAAGATTGGTTCCACATCTGGTCACTCCGGAATCAAAGAGAATCGAGAGGTATATTTAGGGACTTGCGCCTCAAATCCGAGCGATGGTAACAACAGCTGCTCCTCCTACGATTCAGAGCGCAATTCTAAAGGTTGGCGCTCTAACTGACGAGATGGTGAGAACAGGGGTTTTGGGTAGAGGAGCAGAGAAAAGAAAGGATGTTTGGGAAAGGAGCCGGTCGAGTGCCGGGAATTTGACAAGAGGGCCAAGACAACCAGAAATTTTGTGGCCGTGACGCAAGGCAAGAGAGAGTATGTCAGGCCGCACCCCAAATGTGATAGGTGCAACTATCATCATCCCCCAGGGATGCCGTGCCGGGTGTGCATGAACTGTAAATGCCCGGGGCATCTAGCGAGAGACTGCAGAATAGCGCCGAATCTGGTGGACGCGGTTAACCCCGCCGGGAATGCCAGGGTCTGTTATGAGTGTGGAGGCCCTGATCACTAAAGAAACATGTGCCCCAGACTGAATCGGGCGCCGGGTCAACAAGGGAACAACCAGCAGCAGGTGATGGTCATAGCTGGAAAACAAGGCCCGACAAATCAAGGAAATACAGCTCGGGGACGTGCATTTGTCATTGGAGCCAACGATGCCTGTCAGGACCCGAATGTTGTCACGGGTACGCACTTACTCAATCATCACTTCGCATCTATATTATTTGATACTGGAGCAGACAATAGCTTTATATCTTCTGAGTTTGTGTAATTGCTTGATTTGAGTCCTAGTAGGCTAGAAACTAGCTACCCTGTAGAAATGGCCAATGGTAGGGTTGTCCAGGCCGATGAGATTATTAGGAAGTGCTCGATAATATTGGAGGACCATGCCTTCGATATAGACTTGATACCCTTTGAGTTAGGAAGTTTCGACGTGATTGTGGGAATGGATTGGTTATCGAAGCACGGATCTGAGATTGTTTGTCAGGACAAATTAGTACGACTCCCTATGCCAAACGGGGAGGTACTCAAAATTCAAGGAGAACGACCGGGAAGAAACTTAAAGCTTATCTCCTGCATGAAAGCACGCCGAAGTTTACGAAAGCAGTGTTTTTCTTTTTGGCTCATGTGGTAGAGAAGAAGGAAGAGGAGAGGAAATTAGTAGATATCCCAGTGGTACGGGACTACCCAGATGCATTTCCTAATGACTTGTCTGGTTTGCCTCCTCCACGACAGGTGGAATTTCGTATAGAGCTGGTTCCTAGAGCTACATCGGTAGCAAAGACGCCATATCGGTTAGCACCATCTGAAATGCAAGAGTTATCTAGTCAGTTACAGGGACTACTGGAGAAGGGTTTTATTCGGCCGAGTCATTCACCGTGGGGAGCACCGGTATTATTTGTCAAAAAGAAAGATGGGTCGTTCCGAATGTGCATCGATTACCGTGAGTTGAACAAGTTAACCGTGAAGAATCGATATCCTCTCCCCAGGATCGATGATCTGTTTGATCAGCTGCAAGGAGCTTCATATTTCTCCAAGATCAACCTTCGTTCTGGATATCATAAACTAAGGGTTTTTGAGGACGACATACCAAAAACAGCGTTTAGAACTCGCTATGGACACTATGAGTTCTTGGTCATGCCGTTCGGGCTGACTAACGCTCCAGCCGTGTTTATGGACCTAATGGATCGGGTGTGTAAACCTTACTTGGATAAGTTTTTGATTGTATTCATAGATGATATACTTATCTACTCCCAATCAAAAGAAGATCACGAAGAACACCTTCGGGCAATACTGGAACTGTTACGGGAAGAGAAACTTTTTGCCAAGTTCTCAAAGTGTGAATTCTGGTTGCGGGAAGTGAAGTTTTTGGGTTATGTGGTTAACGAGGATGGGATTCATGTAGATCTTGGCAAAATCGAAGCGGTGAAGAAATGGGATGCACCCCAGACACCATCAGAAATACGGCAATTCTTAGGATTAACCGGATACTATCGTCGCTTCATCGCGAATTTTTCAAAGATCGCCCAACCGTTAACACTGCTGACTCAGAAAGATAAGAAGTTTGATTGGGGACATGCACAAGAACAAGCGTTCCAAACGTTAAAAGAGAAGTTGTGCAACGCACCTATATTGCCCCTCCCAGACGGAACTGATGATTTTGTGGTGTACTGCGATGCTTCACATCAAGGATTGGGATGTGTGCTAATGCAGAAGGATAAGGTGATTGCCTACGCTTCGCGACAACTTAAGGCGCACAAAAAGAACTATACAACTCATGATCTGGAGTTGGGCGTTGTAGTATTTGCACTTAAGATATGGAGGCATTACCTGTATGGAACCAAATGCATCATCTACACAGATCATAAGAGCCTCCAACGTATCCTGGATCAGAAAGAACTTAATATGCGTCAGCGACGTTGGGTGGAGCTTCTTAGTGACTACGATTATGAAATCCGGTATCATCCGGGGAAAGCTAACGTGGTGGCTGATGCTTTAAGCCGTAAAGAACGCGTGAAACCACTACGTGCTCGAGCGTTGGGATTGACTATTCAAACGAATTTGAAAGCTCAGATCCAAATTGCACAAAGTGAGGCATTGAAAGAAGAAAACCTTGCGAGAGAAGAATTCCAAGGGTTGGATAAACAAATGAGTTGCAAGGATGACGGTATACGGTACTTCATGGATCGTATATGGGTACCTAGATGGGGAGGTGTACGTACCTTGGTCATGGATGAAGCACACAAGACGTGATATTCTATTCATCCTGGTGTAGACAAGATGTACCATGATCTCAAAGATCTGTACTGGTGGCCAGGCATGAAGAAAGACATTGCTATGTACGTCAGCAGATGCTTGACATGCTCGAAAGTTAAAGCTGAACACCAGAAACCATCGGGTTACAGAAACCTGAAATTCCCGAGTGGAAATGGGAGAATATAGCTATGGGTTTTATTACCAAACTCCTTAGAACGATCAACGGTCATGACTCGATAGGGGTCATAGTGGATCGGATGACGAAATCAACACATTTCTTGCCGATCCGAGAAGACTACAAAATGGATAAGTTGGCGAGACTGTACATAAAAGAGGTCGTGACACGGCACGGGGTGCCGGTGTCGATTATATCCGATCGTGACAGCCGATTTACTTCACGATTTTGGCAGACACTATAGAAAGCAATGGGCACTCGATTAGATATGAGTACCGCCTATCACCCTCAGACAGATGGCCAAAGTGAACGAACTATACAAACGCTAGAAGACATGCTGAGGGCATGTGTAATCGACTTTGGTGGTAGTTGGGACGCTCACCTACCGCTGATCGAATTCTCTTACAACAACAGCTACCATACAAGCATTGGATGTGCTCCGTTCGAAGCGTTGTATGGAAGGAAATGTACATCACCCGTTTGTTGGGCCGAGATTGGTGAAAGCCAGTTAACTGGCACAGAGATCATTCAAGAAACAACCGACAAGATTTTCCAAATCAAAGACCGACTGAAAACTGACAGAGATCGCCAAAAGAGCTATGCCGACAACCGTCGGAAACCTCTAAAATTCAACATTGGGGATCGGGTTTTACTTAAAGTCTCTCCTTGGAAAGGAATCGTTCGATTTGGAAAGAAAGGGAAGTTAGCCCCAAGATATGTAGGACCATTCGAGATTACAGAAAGAATCGGTCCAGTGGCTTACCGATTAAGGTTACCACAAGAACTCAACGGCGTACATGATACTTTCCACGTGTCGAACCTCAATAAGTGTTTGGCTGACGAATCCCTTCACGTACCAATTGAGGACATCAAGATTGACAAAAGCTACATTTTGTTGAGGAACCCATTGAGATCATGGATCGAAAGGTCAAGCAATTGAAGCGCAGTAGAATACCAATTGTTCGTGTAAGATGGAATTCAAAACGAGGGCTAGAGTTTACATGGGAACGGGAAGACCAGATGAAACTCAAATATCCACATCTATTCGAGGATGACACTCTTGGACCTAACTCCAGCTGAATTTCGGGACAAAATTCTCTCAACTGGGGGGATACTGTGACATCCGTCACCAAAAGGTTCGTCAATTAACATGGATTTCGTTAACTTTTCTTCGCTCGTTCATTACTCATCTTTATAAACTATTCGTGTGGATATTATACTTGCTTTATCATCTTTATGCTTGTGTTCTTATCGTTAACGTATACTATCCTTAAAACTTTTACAATTTTCATCATCGTTATCACTAAATATACCATTTTTATATAATATTATTATCAATAATAAAACCATTTTTAAGTTACAAATATCATTAAATACATTTTTATAATTAATATAACTAACCTATTAAAGTCGTTTTCAACCGAAACAAAATTTAGAAAACTCGGGGACTAAGTGCAGGGACTAAATGTGACATTTTGCCAAACTAGGGCTGGGTATAAATACCCATATTCCAGCCCTAGCCACCATTTCTTCATCTTCTTCTTCATCTTCTCCTTCTTCACTTTTCTCCTCCTCCTTGCACCAAAACCTCCCCGTTTCTTCGCGTTTTCACCGACAAGACCTCGGCTACGGCTGAGTCTACTCCTTTCTTGCAGGTAGACAACCTTGGTCGTCCCTTTTCTTGCTTGTTTACGGCTGTCCATTTAGGGTTTCGGGTGTTCGGGACCAACCCGAGCACATGAGGTCGTGTGAGTGCGTGTGATGTCTTTCTGCGTGTTCTTCTTGCTTGGGTGTGTTTGAAATGTGTTTCTGGAAGTCCTTGTGGTGTGAATCTCGTGCACGGAGCAACCGAAGGCTGCTCTGCACTTCTGCAGTCACGAACCTACTGTTCAGGCGACTGGGTCGACCATCCGACTGAGCCGTACGAATGGGTGAGTCGTGCGACTGAGTCATGTGTCTGTGTCTATCGTGCGACTGAGTTGTGCGACTGGGTGTGTCGTGCGATTGAGTCGTGCGACTGTGTGCATGCGTGCGATTGAGTCATGCGAGCGAATGAATGTGTGCGATTGAGTCAGGCGACCGAATGAATGTGTGCGATTGTGCGTGTATCGCACGAATGGAGGTTCAGTCGTACGAATGAAGCTGATATGTACGAATGAAGGTTGATTTGTGCGTATGGATGTTGAATCATGCGATTGGGTTTTGTGTGGTACGACTGAATGCTGAGTCGCACGAATGAAGGTTTAATCATACGAATGAAGCTGATTCGTACGAATGAGGGTTGATTCGTGCGGATGGAGTGTTGAGTCGTGCGTCTGGTCCTGTCGTGCGACTGAAGTTGTTGTGTGTGAGTTTCTCCTTGTGTGTGGTGTGTATGTCATGTGATGTTAAGGTGACATCGACACGGTTGCCATTGCTAATGACAATATTTTAGTTAACACTAACAAACTTACTAATGTTATTCCAAATCAAATCAACTTAACATTTTACAATTATCAACAACCGATTCGTAACTACTAATATTTACCAAATACTTCTCTAATAACAATGGAACTTTTACACAAATATCATCGGTAATGGCGACGATTTCTAGTATTTGGATCTACATAAGATCTAATGTGTGTGTCTGCTTGTGTGTGTTACACGCGACCGAACCGATGCAACCCGAACCGACCGAACGTTACTATTTACTTTATACATATCATTAATGCTTAATAATAACTGTCAATAGGTGTTTGACCGTTCATTGCATACAACATTTGGAAACTTTGATCATTCATACTTACCACTTAACAAGTTAGTTTTGTGGCCCCTTTTTACGCTTATACTATACTTCAAACATTTACAAACATGGGGGAAAGTATGCTCACCCACTTTCTATGCTGTACAACTTACATACAATTTACATACTTGGAATCAACGTGTTACTGTTTTGTGAGTACTTATCTGATACATGCTTGAGTTCGATGTGTGGTACTTTCTTTGCAACTATTTAATTCCAGTGTGGGAACCGACGGATAGGTATTGGTAGTACTAACGGGCCCTTGGGTGAATATATTCCAACAAGATCTGTGTGTACGTCATTAGGTTTGGTTGCAAAGCTCATTGTCATGTGATTTTACTTACTTATAACTGTATTCACGGTATTCCACAACATTTACTATACAGCATCAATTACTATTTTCTATTTAAACCTGCGAGCTCACCAACAATTTTGTTGACCATTTTGAGCATATCTTTTCAGGTGACAATGCTAATTGAAGATCTAGGTGTGCTGCCTTAGTGGAGACCCTAGGATGCATTTTTGAGACTAAACATATTTGACAAACATTCATTTTGGAACATTGTTGTAGTCTGATTAAACAATATCATTCTTTTGATACTTGTTCCCAGTTGTGGGAATTACAATACAATTGTTACTACTTTGACTATATGAATCATTTAACATGTTATGCTTATGGCTATGTTGTCGTGAATATTGACTAAACACGACACAAGTCTCCATTTGTGTCTGGTGTTGTCATGACACGCTTTATCATCATTTATTATATTGCATCTCTATTGTTTACCATGTGTTATGACGATCCCGTCTCGTTACATCCCCGTGTTTCCGCTTTTAGCGGGGGTGTGACATCACACCCACTCAAACACGAAATACATTTTGATAAACTATTACCAACAACTAGAGCAACATCAGACTACAATAAAAAAAACTCTAAGTGAACTCAGTAATGGAACCACGTCTTAGGACTGAGCATATGTACCATCTACACAAATTCATGATACGATTTTCCATCAAACATTTTTGCCTAGTTCACTGTAATTAATTAGAATGATATTTTCAATTGGGAGATATACAAACTATACCTCTTTTTTCCATGGCATCTAAGCCAAATTTTCTATGGAAACTTACATTAAATTATATTAACCATGAAAACATATATATGTTTAAAAAAAGATATCAAAATTTGTGGTAACTTATTGAACTAAATTTTAATTCTTCACAAATATTAGTAGTACAAATAAAATGACATCTACTTGTATAAATAAATCACTCACTCCAAGGTGCAAGTAGCGAATAATGTGTCATTGGTACATACTCCAAGTATCTCAAAGCTAATATGTTAAGACTTAAACAAGATAAATGGATTTATTATACTAAACTTTATTTCATTAGCTATATAAACATGACCAAGCTTCCACCTTCCAAGTGGTTTCCCAATGTCAAAGTCATTAAGCATCCATCTTTTCATCTTTTCTTTCCTGTTGCAGCTTATATAGAAGTCTGCATAAAACAACAGAATCAATAGAAATCGATTAATATCCCATTGACAATCAGATAACTCATGGTATGTTAAATCAAAGGTTTTCTTGTAGAGATCGCACCTAACACTATCTTTGTAACTCATAAGTTATCAAAGAAAGAAGTCAAATCAATTAGAGCTACAATACTTCAAATATCTGCAGATTATACGTAGCCACACGATACTTTGAAAATTTATAGATTATAAGAAGCCACATTTCCAAAATTCCATAAATTTATGTAAACTCAACAGAGAACTTAAAGACACAAACCGTGATGCATAAGTAGGAAGTGTCAGATTCTGAGCAACAATGGAAGCTACTGATTGACTTCCAAGTTCAAACCAATCAAATTCATAACTTCAATAAATTTTGGATGCATCATTCTTGCATAAAACTTTTAGGATATGTAAACTTTTAGTATGCAAATTATCAAAGTGTAGGACTATTCATATTGAATTAACTACATATAAATACAACTACATTCATACCTCCAAATTGAAACCAAATTTAGTTTCAATCTCAATGATTACAATAATAAAATGATGAAGAGAGAAAATGCCTAATAACAACAAATAAATCTAGACTATTCTCATGACTCATAGATTTTAAGATTCAAACGAAATTTGGTTGGGGCCTAGATCAGCAAACAAAATGATGTTCTTCGGTGAGAGCATGGATTAAACCAGTTGGATTAATGATAAAATAAAATTTTCATATGTTTAAGAAATTAAATGTTAGGATATTGAGTTTTGCTATGTTCATTGACTTTAGCTAGCAATGCTTCTATTGAAATGAAAAATGCAGCGGCTCCTAATGTCGATGCCATCTGCAAGTTGAAGAATTTGAGTTTTTATTTGTGATAGTAGACTTGCTTCTCAAAACCTTCTGATTCACTAAGCATTATAATGAAAACAAATCAAAAAAACAAATAAGAAAACCGATATTTAAAATGCTATAACCTATAAGCATAACATCTGGACTTAAGAAAACAAACTTGTTAAAGAATCAATATATTCCATGATTCACACATCGAGTTCTTTAATCAATCTGAACTAGTGTTTGCACTTTTTTAACATGTACCAAAAATTGCCCAGTTCAGCGAAAAACTTGGTATGTGTTTGGCATAATGGATATATTTGCTTAGTAAACTCATGAGAATGTAAACCCATGTCCATACGACCCGAGTGTGGTAAAAAATAAAAGCCCTGAATCATAAACTAAAGCTAGGTTTAATAAGAATTTACCTGCAAGTATGATAACCAAAGCCTTAGATTGTAAATCAAAACCCCAACTAGTTTGATGGAGGCAACAAGCACCGAATTAGTAAACATGAGGGAGACAAAAGATTGGAGTAGCATGGCGATGGAAGTACAGAAGGATGATGAGAGGTATCTGAATCAGGCAGGTTGATTTGTGGAAGCTAGAGAGAGAACGACTGAGTTTAAATTTTGAAAAGGGACGAGGGTTGGAAATCTTTAAGGGTATTTAAAGCTTTAAAAGTTGAACCAAAGCTATAAGAGTTGTAAAACTCTTAATTTTAAGAGTTTTTGGTCAAATGATCATTTTACCCTCCTTATAAGCATATTAATATAGTATAAATATATCAAACTTATACAGTTTTGAGGTTAGCTAGTTTTCCCACTTATTTTTCATGTTATTGCATTGTGTGATCAATGAATATAATCAAGTGAAAATTTTAAAAGAACTTCTGGTGTTGTTTTCATTCAAGTATTATCCTTGTGTTTGATAGTAAGCAGTTAGTACATATACCGTATTTGCTACCCGTTAATCGCTAAAAAAGTCTTGTTTCAGTTCTTAAACCCAACATAAGTCTTGGGATGAAAGCATATTGCTTGGTTGTGACCGATGACTTCGGTCAATTCACGTGGGTTTTCTTTTTCTTGGGGCCTAAAGATGAAAGTGAGGAGTACTCAAGGTTCATTTATCAAAAGATTAAGAACTTGTATAATCTTCGTATCAAGATAACCAGGGGTGATAATGGCACGAAGTTCAAGAATATCACTCTCGACTTATTTTGTGATAGTAAAGGCATATCTTGGTAGTTCAATGGACCTAGAACTTTGCAACAAAACAATGTAGCTGAATGAAGAAATCATACATTTTATGAGCTACTAAAACCACACTAGTAGATTAAAAATTACTAGTCATTGTTTGAGGTGAAGCCGCCATTACTGCATGCTTCATGCAAAACAGAGTCTTAATGACTAAAGGGTGCTGAATGACTCCTTATAAGATTATGCATAAGTGAAATCTCATAATCAACTTCTTTAGAAACTTCAGGTGCTTATGCAGAGTAATGAAAACTTCTGATCAACTAAAAAAGCTCAAGTTCAAGGTCGAGAATGTTACTTTGTTTGTTACTCCAACAATCAATGGACATAGAGTGTATTCAACTTGAGGAAAGGGGTTATGATGGAATCTATTAATTAAACATGAGTATAAGCAAGTATTAATAACTCTAGACTTACTCCTTGCCTTCACACCCGTGATGACTGGACCAACGATAGCGTCCACCGATGATATTTGTTGATACGATGTGAAGGAATCTCAGGCACTTCCATAGAGTATTGTTGATGTTTTGCATGATTAGCGATATCTATTGTTTCTTTCATGTTGTCTAGTGTTGTTTGTTCAACAAAACTCTCATTAAGAATTTGATCCTGAAAAGATGAACCCTTAGCATTGTCAGAACCGTATGTTCTGAAATCTGCTTCAGGTGTAACTACAGATATTGTCTTAGACTCTAAAGAAGATGGCACCTCAGATGAGTCTTCAGGGAAAGTAATTTGAATAGTCTAACTTCTATTAGTGGGAGTGTGTTTGTACAATCCCTAGTGGATCCACACCGAGTAAACTTGACAACATACATACATAATTAACTTGAAAATCTTCATCCAAATACTTGTAGAAATCACATTTTGTTCCCACAATGACATTATGATAAACATTAAATAAATCAGATAAAGTAACATAATTAATAAACCATGTGGGTCCATGACCAACATCTATTTGGTTTAGTTCTTGTAATTCAATGTAGTATGAATAGAGAATCTCCTTTGTTTTCATGTTGTATAAGCGACGTGTAGTTTTGTCGGAAGAATATCCAACAAATAAGCACTCATTTACATTTTCATCAAACTTATGTCATGCTTTTGTATGTAACAATGTGCAAGAACATTTAAAGGCTCTAAGATGCCCCATCCTACGCTTCTTCTTGTAGAAGATCTTATCCGTCGTATTCTATTGTTCCTTGTTATAAAGAAAGCAATTCTAAACGTAGGATGTGGTAATGACTACTTTAGCCTAAAAGAATGTGGGTTGCTTGGAATTTGAAAGTATAGTACCTGCAACTTCTATAAGGTATGATTCCACCTTTCAAGACTAGTTTGATAAGAAGTTCTTGTTGTATTGTACTATCATGTAATACCTCTGTATGGTAGTTGTCTAGGAGGGCATTTATAAACCCTGACATGTTTTCACTGTGAATTATCTTTATCCTTTTTTCTATCTGAATTTCAATGAGTTGTAAGAACAGTTTAATGAACTATGTAGTTTCATGTTTCTAAGACAAAAAGAAAACCTAAGTAAAACGTGAGTAATCATCAGTAACAACTAGACAATAGGATTTTTGCCCTATACTCATTATGTTTACAAGCCCAAACAAATCCATACAAACTAACTATAGAATTAGGTTAACAAAGTTAAACAACTTAGGTTTATGAGATTTCTTATGTTGTTTACCCTTTGGACATGGAATGCACTTTGCAATTAAGAAAAGCTCTTTAATTGGTAAACCCTAAACATGATTGCCTTAACAAATCAATTCAAGTTTTTCAAGTTTTCATTCCCTAATCTAGTATGCCACAATAAGGCATTAGAGTCAAATGATTTTGGAAACAACCATGCATTTTCATTGGGACTAGTCATGTTCATGACATAAGAATTATTTTTTCTAGGATTTCTCGTTAAAGTCCAACTCTTACATACCACAAAACTGGTGTTTAAACTAAACACTTATTATTTGTGAAGTGCATCAAAAAAAGTTTATGACACACTTAACAATCTATTATTCAGTTCCTTGACATAATCCACATTTTCAACACGTAATGTACTACTTATGGTTGTACCTTTCATATTGATCTTACCTCCTTTATCTCTTAACAATGTAATAGAACCTCTGTTGAATGATTTTATATTGGGTAATGGAGCGATATCTCTTGTCATGTACCTGTAACAACCACTATCAACATACCAAAGGTTGCTGACAGGCCTCCTTGGTTGTCCCTACACATGTAAGGAGATCTATTAGTCTTTATTACCCAAGCCATTACAGTCTTAGGTATCTCTAAAGCATTAATATAAGAAACTTACTGTAAAATCAAGTTCTTTTTAGTTTTAATCATTCAATATGCAACAATCTTTGTTTTTTCTTCCTGTACTATATTTAATTTAACAACGGTTGGTTACATTGGTTGCATTCACCTTAGGTTTTATTTGTTGCTTAGGAGAAAAGTTTTATTAGATTTTAAAATATTTTCTTCCTAGTTGGTAGCATTCTAATTTCCATCTGAAGGTTTAACATCATGACATGTTTTCTTCATTGCCTTAGGTTGTTCATCCTTCATTAGTTTAGAATGTAACTTGTCCTTTGGTGTAACCTTTTGATGGTTTAGATAATAAAGCTCATAGGGACGATAATTATAATTTGTTGTAAAATGGCTTAGAGTGCCATGAATGTAAGAAATTTTGTAAATCCAAGATAATCAAACTTGAATCAAATCATGAAGATTATGGATCAAACAATGATAATCACAATCAAAACCCCTTTGATCTTCAATTAGATTGCTAATAATATGTTTACAAGTAATCCCTCAATCTATTGGTCATACCACCATTAACCTAATTCTAATGACAATTAACCTATTTATAGTCTAGACTAATATTCACTAATTGCACTTAACCCCCTAGACTTAGGCTAATTAATGGAAATTATATATTAAACATAAAAATGATTAAAACAAGATAAATATATTTTGTTCACACAAAATATATTTATTACAATAAAACTCATAGTCATCTAAAGCTTCAACGTCTCGTCTCGATTCTTCGTCTCGAACGTGCCGGGTTTGACTTTTGTTGACTTTGACCGTGACGTTGACTTTTGTTGACTTTGACTGTGTTGATAATATAGACTATCTTGTACAACTCCAACAATACTCCCCCTTAGTCTATCATTATCAACGTATTCAAACGAAATCAACACCAAGAAGTCAACAATAGAAAGATCTTCAAATTGAAGCTTTCTGAATCTGATGAGAAAAATTATTCATCTCATACTCTCCCCCTAGAGATAATCAAACTTGAATCAAATCAAGAAGATTATGGATCAAACAATGATAATCACAATCAAAACCCCTATGATCTTCAATTAGATTGCTAATAATATGTTTACAAGTAATCCCTCAATCTATTGGTCATACCACCATTAACCTAATTCTAATGACAATTAGCCTATTTATAGTCTAGACTAATATTCATTAATTTCACTTAACCCCCTAGACTTAGGCTAATTAATGGAAATTACATATTAAACATAAAAATGACTAAAACAAGATAAAATATATTTTGTTTACACAAAATATATTTATTACAATAAAACTCATAGTCATCTAAAGCTTCAACGTCTCGCCTCGGTTCTTCGTCTCGAACGTGTCGGGTTTGACTTTTGTTGACTTTGACCGTGACGTTGACTTTTGTTGACTTTGACTATGTTGATAATATAGACTATCTTACACAGCTCCAACAATACTCCCCCTTAGTCTATCATTATCAACGTCTTCAAACGAAATCAGCACCGAGAAGTCAACAGTAGAAAGATCTTCAAATTGAAACTTTCTGAATCTGATGAGAAAAATTATTTATCTCATAAGCTCCCCTTTTTATGTGCTCCCCCTTTTCGAGTGCATCCTTTGTGAAGATATTGAAGCAGATTTTCCAAATCTCTAATCTTGAGTGCTTCAGAAGATGTAGGAGGAGGATTCCTAGCTCGGTATCTTCTGCAAACTTGAGGAACATGTTCTCTAATTAGGTACACTGCTCAACTGATGATCGGCCATCGTTAACAGCAAAAATCTGAAACACAATCACAAACACAATCTCGACATTTCTACTTAGATCATTTCATTTTAACAAAATAAACTCGTGTTTATTTGTGTTTAAAAACAAGCGAACCCGTGTTTGGTTGAATGCAATTCCTGTGAAATGCATGAAAAATGATAAAATTGTAACAACATAATATGGAAGACCTAAAAGAAATTTAGAAATGAAAATTTATTATAATTTTATTTTTATTATATACATTTATTATAATATTTTTTTATCAAATTTTTATTTTTATTTTTTTTATATATAACCGAGAACTGAATCGATCATGAGATCACATCCTCAAGGTATAGTTTAGCATAAAGATGAATTTAATATTCGACAAGAAATGAGATCACACTGATAACTGAATCTAATCACAGTCTTTGAATGAATTTTGAAATTCTCAAACATATCAATAACGATTGCAGATATGTTTGTCCACTTAAACCCATGCCCTATCTTTTTAAACAAGCAGAAGATGATTCGTTAAGGTTCGATTAAATGCTTCAGAATGCTAGGACCCCACAATCATTTGGCAAAAACCCTCACCCAACCTCAGGATTTCTTGAATTTTGTTACGATCTTTATAGAACAAGGCTTGTGCATTAGTGTGTAAGTGATTATCAACAGAATATTGCATTCTGTGAGGAATTCATCATTTAGATGATTTGTCACAACTTAGATTAATATGATGAGATGTAAGGCCCCGTTCCCGTAAAACCTCAAAGTTGGTTAATCATAGCATAAAATCAGTTTAATAATAAAACATTGCAGCAGAAATAATTAGACATTCATTTAAAACTTAGAAGCCATATCGTACTCATACATTCGTCCTTTAATTGCAAACAAAACATATTACTTGTTCTTAAATTACAATAAAGATTTCATAAATAGGAATGCCATCCATAGCTCCCCAAGTGGCTCCGTGTGCCATCCTCAGCATCAGCACTTACCTGCCAACTATTATGCATAAAAGTCAGCTTCGCTGAGTGAGTTCTAGTTTTAAATAATATAAGAAAATATTAACTTTATCCTTCATAAAATGACCATGCATACAACATAGTACATAACATTACTTGCATCATAATAAGCATGCTCATTATCTTTCATTCTTTCATTATCTTTCACTTTCATCATAAACGAGATTGCACAAAGCAAGAGCTCCATGTTGATTGACAACAAAGGCCAATCCCTGTCGGTACACATGAAAAACGGTAGCTAACCCCCGACAGTTGATCCACAATGCAAGGCATATAGCCTGCTCATGAATACGGATCCATCATCATACATCAGACTCACATAAGTGAAGTCTATCATAGTGCTTGCAAGACTTTTCATCATCAAATGGGCCCGGGGGTAACATTCATTAAGTTTCGCTTTTCATTAATATCATCTTCCACTTTAATATATAATACTTAACTTACTAAGTACACAACATACCAAATACTAGTCATCATAAAACATAACCGACCCTCCGCGGGACAACGGGGTTTCGGGGGCGGCAGCCCCTGACAGCGGGCTCCTAGGGGCAGCAGCCCCTAGTGGGGTCCAAGGGGCTACGCCCCTGGCTGGGCCGGGCTGCCAGGTCAGCGCGAAAAATTTTTATATCAAACATTTATATAGCATATTTACTTATAGAAAAATCATTCTTCCTGTTAAAACCCCTTAAAATCTTGGTCATTTAAAAACTGTATATTTAGTATACATAATAGCCCCAAAACATGGAAAACTTATAAATAGGAGATCTAGAACTCACCTGGATACCAGGACCAACTTCAAAACTAAGCTTACAAGGCTAGGATCACTCTATACAGCCTGCAGATTGTTGATACATGTATGTCCCTAGATCATGATATGAAATGTAATAGATCTTGTTTATCTGATTCTGATGTAATTTGAAATGATTAATGAAATGATATTGATTGTTTGTGATTTGTAATGTTTAATATTTCATTAATGAGTCGACATTGAATTGGTAAATTAGGTTTGTGATTGTTTGAATGGTTACACATAATGTTATATTAATTAATACATTCAAACTTAACAAAATGAAGTTCTCATGCGAATGGCCCATGCGAATGGACCACACGCATGAATAACTTCATACGATTGACTCAATCGCACGATTGAACCAGGAGACTGGATCAGTCGAATGATTGACACATAAGATTGGCTCAGTCGCACGACTGAACACTCAGTCGTGCGGATGGATCAACCGCATAGTTCAATCGCACGACTGAACCATACTTATGGTCCAGTCGCGCGAATGAACAACACTAACCTATAAATACAACCCAATTCGTGGAAAAACGTAAGCATTCATACCATTACGACTCCAGACGTACCCTAGCCGTCCAGAAGCCTCCCAATTCGTTCTCCAAGTTCACAGAACACATTAGATCGATTCCCAATCGACTTCTAACGTTAGATTCAATTCTTGATTGATTCTTCGTGTGTTCTCACTGATTGGATCGCCAATCAAACAGGATTCCGCACTATTTGATCTGGTTTACACGCTAATCACTAGGTATTTCGTTCAAATACCAGGTCCTAACAAGTGGTATTCGAGCTTTGGCTCTTGATTACGTGTGATTCAATCAAGATTGATAAAAAGTTTGTGTTTTTGCACTAAAAACGCAATCTTTTGTGTCAAAAGTGATCTTGGATGTTCCCTTCTCATCAAAGTTTGATTTCTACGGACTTAGGCGATTAGACCTTGCGAAATTCGAATTTTTACGGCTAAAACACGTTTAACCTAGAAATTTTCGCAAAACAGCAGCTTCAGTCGCACGAGTGAGCCATTCGCAGGACTGGACTTCATTCGCATAGCCCAGACGCACGATTGGACCTAGTCGCATCTCCATTCGTACGATTGAACCGTTCATTCGCAGTGCTCATACGCATCAGCTTCATTCGCACGACTGAACCAATCGCTTAGTTCAGCCGCACGATTGAACCAGTCGCAGAGTTCATACGCACGACTAGAATCTATGGGATGAGCTAGAAAAGAGGTACAACGGGAATGCTTCGTTGAAGGCAATCAAGGCTAAGGAGTTAAAGAAGGAATTCGATAACTTCTCATCGATGGGAAACGAGAGTTTAGACGACGTTATAGATAGATTCTACCATCTGATGAGTGAACTGCATACACATGGGGTGGCTACTACCATGGAAGAGAAAGTTACTAACTTTGCAGACGGATTGCCTGAAAAGTAGGCTTCATTCGTGTCTAACCTGAGACAGAATGGAATGCTGGCAAAGCTGGATATTAATGACTTCATTCTTAAGTTGTGAGAAGAAGCACTTAGGATGAAGTACAGAGCTCAGAAGTCTTCGTACACTCAAAATCCAGCTTTGTACAATGCCACGCCTCAAGCTAAGACATCTGGAGCACCTCTCCATACTGCATTTGTGTCTAGCTCATCGGTTCCTTCACATGCTTCTCCTTCAGGATCTGACACGTCGGGGTCTTCTTGTACCCACTATACTGGATCTGAAAAAAGTGCTACTAAACTGAAGACCGAGAACCTCGGTAATGTGACTGTGGAAGTAGCTCGAGAACACATGGATCTTTTAGCTGCAGTGGTTCATTCTTATGATGGACTTGTTGCTGGGAAGATTGGAAACTGCCATCTGGCAGACGAGGACTACGAGCAGGTGGACGAAATGGAGCTTGAGAGGATGGACATAATGTGGGCCTTAGCTAGTGCTGTCCGGAGGGCGAAGAAGTTTGTTAAAAAGACCAAACAGAACTTGGTAGCTACTAAGGATACCACATTTGGTTTTGACAAGAGTAAAGTGACCTGCTTCAACTGTGGAGAGAAGGGGCACTTCAAGAGAGAATGTGTCAAGCCAAAGAAGACGGGTAACGGAAACCCGTTCTCGTCTTTCACTCGCCAAGACAAGCAAGCTACTAGTTCTACTTCATCAAGCAAGGATCCAAAAGCCTTGACTGCTCATGATGATGAAGGACAGGATTGGAGCTTTAGGTTTGTCTCTCCAGGGGAATCAAACATTGCTAGTGTAGAAGACATTGACGATGATTCCGCAAGTGAAGGAGATCTAGCAGTTGAGATAGCGATGTCAAATATTGAAGAGACAACTGCAACCGAGGTCAGTTAAAGCCTAAAGAGGAGACTACCACGTCAGAGACAGAAAAGACAGAATCACCAGAACCAGAGACATCTGATGCTGCGTTGATGGCTAACTCTTCTGAACCAACTCAGGTAAGTACCACTAACCAAATGTTTGATAATTATGCTTGTTCTGATTGTAATACTTTTAGAAATAGCATAGATGAAAAATTTGCTAGGTTATTAGATCATAATGATAACTTAGTAAAAGATTTGCAACTGTGCACTGAGGCTAATAGAGTATTAAAACAAAATGAGCATAGTTACAAAGAAAAGATAGACCTTTTGACTAAACAGCTTAGGGAAACCGAAGTAGTTGCATTTAACCAAGCTAATGACATTAGGTACTATCTAAACTCCCTAGAAGACACTAAGAAGCAAAAGGCAGTTCTAGAAGTAGAAGTAAATTCATTAAAACAGAAACTGCATAGTTGGACAAGTTCATCACACATTGTCCAACACTTAGTGAGAGAAAGAAACAACGGGGAGGGATTAGGTTACAAAGTGGTTCCACCACCACCAGAGAACTTGATGAACACTAAGACTAGACCAATTAATAATAACCCCATCAAGGATCATGTGGTGTCTACTCCTCTTGTTAGTGATTCAGATTCCTCATGTTCATCTATTGAATCTGGAAACAAACAAAAGGAGGCCACTTCAAAGGCAAAGGGTAAATTGCCTTGTGTTAATCTGGAAAAAGAATTTGAAAAGGTTAACTTACAGTCAGGGTCAAATAGAATCAAATCAGAACCTAAAAAGACTTCTAATGTTAATCTTTCATAAGTTTCAAGTCAAAAACCAGTTAACCAAAAGGAAAAAGATGTTAAACATGTTAAAACAGTTAACTTTGTTAAACAAGAGAAAACATCAAAAAAGAACCAGAGTCAAAACTTAAAGTGAGTGGTGTTACTAGAGTGTCACACACTTCTCCACAAAGAAAGTTTAATCATAAAGTTGATAGCAGATCGTGCTACAACTGTGGAGAGTGTGGACACATTGCTTCCTATTGTCCTTATTATCAGACACCTAGGAAGAAGATTGAACTTCAGGACTCAAAACCTAGGTCTTCTAAGAGGAGTTCTTTAACTCCACCTAGAAGAACTAGTGAACCTAAAGTTCAACCAGTTAGCAAGTCAACTGTTTATCACAAACAGGCATTGCACAAATCTGGCTTATGGAAAGAGAAGTCATCCTGCGTGTCTGATAATGATGACAAGAAGGAACCTGAGCTACCCTCACCCTCTAAGGGTCAATGGGTGGAATTTATGATGTGTGATGCCTCTGGGAAACCCAAGCCAGTAAAAGCTTGGGTTCCTAACCTAAACTAATCCTTTACTTTGTATGTGCAGGGTGTTCGATACAGTGCTGAAACTAACACGTGGATTGTAGACAGCGGAGCATCCAGGCACATGACAGAAAACAGGGCTCTTCTATCAAACGTCAAGCAAATAAAAGGAGGGCATGTTTCGTTTGCTGGAAACAAGGGAGGCTATATCACAGCTCAGGGAGAAGTAGGGAATCAGAAAGTTAAGTTTGATAAGGTGAACTACGTTCAACAACTTCAAAATAACTTACTTTCTGTTTCCCAAATCTGTGATAAGGGGTTTAAGGTGATCTTCGACAACAAGAAGTGTTACGTGCTAAAGAAAGACTACGTGATCCCAGAGGACCAAGTTCTGATGACTGCTTCAAGATATAAAGACCTATATGGTTTGGATCTGTCAACAGGTGCTACTACGGATCATGAGGTTCAGTGCTTTCTATCTAAAGCTACTGAGAAGGATTCCATCTCCTGGTATAGGAGAATGGGACACATTAGTCAAAGGAAGATGAATCACTTGATTCAGAAGGATCTTGTAAGGGGAGTTAATGTCAAGAATTTCCAGCTTCTTGGCTTTTGTGTAGCTTGCAAGAAAGGCAAACAGACGAAGAAGTCTCATAAGGAAAAGAAAGTTCATTCAATAGAACTTCCTCTTCAACTTCTTCAAATGGATCTGTTTGGTCCAGTCAGCACAAAGAGCATTGCAGGCGACTTGTACTGTTTTGTGGTTACTGATGACTACTTAAGGTTCTCTTGGGTAATGTTTCTGAAGTCCAAATCAGAAACATTTGAGTCATTCAAGGAGTTATTAACCACACTGGAATCTCTCTACAAGCTGAAGGTTAGACAAGTACGCTCAGACAACGGGACGGAATTCAAGAACTAGTGGATGGAGGCTTACTGCAAGGAAAAGGGAATTGTGCATCAATTCACTTCTGCCTACACGCCTCAGATGAATGGCGTTGCTGAGAGAAAGAACAGAAGCTTGATAGAGACAGCACGGACTATGCTGGCAGACTCGAAACTGCCTATCCAATTCTGGAATGAGGCAGTGGCGAATGCATGTTATACACTGAATCAAGTTCTGATTGTCAAGCGCCACGGAAAGACATGTTACGAGCTACTATAAAGACGCAAACCGAATTTGGAGTATCTCGAACCATTTGGCGCGCCGTGCACACTTCTGAAGAAGACACAAGAAGGTAAATTCAGCGAGAAGGCGGATGAAGGAATATTTCTAGGATACAACATACCGAACAAGCGAGTTTACAACAACTCAACGGGTCTAGTAGAAGTGTGGTGTAATGTTGACGTTCAGAGATATACCACACCACCTACTGGCAAAGGACCCGCCTACTTTTTCGACTATGATGGATTCTTCAAGTCCTTCAACATCCCTCTCTCTCCCTCGGATGACGAGTTAGCTACTAGAATGTTGTATGATATCTTGAATACACCATCTAGCTCACAGGGAGAATCATCTACTCAGTCAGGGGGAGTAGTCGATGACAGTGACTCCTCCTCTGAAGATGAAGCTGAAGAAGATGACCAGAACAGTCAGGAGGAACAGGTTCCAGTTCTTGAAAGTCCACAATCATCTACCAGTGATGCACCTTCGACTTCGGAACCTCAAACTCCAACTACCTCAGATGCAGAACCAAATGTTCATAATCTTGGCTCTGAGGTAGCTATTCCTACTACTCCAGGATCACGATTAAACGTCTATCATCCCCTAGACAATGTCATTGGAGATGTCAGATCAGGAGTACAAACCCGAAATCAGCTATACTCAGCTGATTACGCCTCGGTTATGGAGAAGGGATATATTCATGATGGTGCTTATCGGTGTTTTGTCTCTCAGTTTGAGCCAAAATATGTCAGTGATGCACTAAATGATGAGGCGTGGGTGAGTGCCATGCAAGAAGAACTTCTTCAGTTCAAGAAGTTAGGTGTATGGACTCTGGTTGATAGACCTAAAGGTGCTAAAGTCATTGGCACCAAATGGGTCCTGAAATGCAAGAAAGATGACCAAGGGGTCATTATCAGGAACAAAGCTCGATTGGTGGTTCAGGGTTTTCGCCAAGTCGAGGGAATTGACTACAATGAGGTGTTTGCACCCGTGGCAAGGATGGAAGCCATTCGTATCTTCCTTGCCTATGCATCGTACATGAAGATTAAAGTCTACCAATTAGATGTGAAGAGTGCATTCCTTCATGGAGAAATCAGAGAAACAGTCTACGTCAGTCAACCCGAGGGATTTGAAGATCCTTATCATCGGGATAGAGTTTACAAGCTCGACAAGGCTTTATATGGGCTTCATCAAGCTCCAAGAGCCTGGTATGAGAAACTCTCGACTCATCTTGTGAAACACGGCTTTCGTAGGGGAGTCATTGACTGCACGCTGTTCATTAAAGAAAAAGATGGCGACCTACTGCTTGTACAGATCTATGTCGATGACATAATCTTCGGTTCAAAGAACGAAGAGTTATGCAAAGAGTTTGAAGCAGTTATGAAGAAAGAGTTTGAGATGAGTGCTATGGGGGAGATGAAGTTCTTTCTCGGGTTACAGGTGGATCAGACTCCAAATGGGATCTTTCTACATCAGACCAAGTATGTAGGAGACATTCTCAGTCGTTTTGACATGGAGAATGCTTCTGCTGCTGGGACTCCACTGGCTACGAATCATGATATAGCACCTGATGAAAATGGAGATCTAGTGGACGCCACAATGTATCGAGGAATGATTGGATCCCTCATGTATCTCACTGCCTCAAGACCTGATATCATGTATGCTACATGTTTATGTTCTAGATATCAGGCCAAGCCTAAGGTCAACCATCTGATCGGGATCAAGAGGATTTTTCGTTATCTGAAGGGTACACCCACACTTGGGTTGTGGTATCCTCATGATGATGACTTTGACCTCACGGCGTATAGTGACTCGGATTACGGGGGTTGCAAGATGAACCACAAGTCTACATCAGCAGGGTGTCAATTCTTTGGGAGAAGATTAGTTACCTGGCAGTGTAAGAAGCAGACATCGGTTGCTTTGTCAACCTGTGAAGCCGAATATGTTGCTGCTGCAAGTTGCTGTTCACAAATCATCTGGATTCAACAGCAAATGCGGGATTACAGTTTAAAGTTCTCTTCTACTCCTATTTTTGTTGATAACTCTGCTGCAATTGCAGTAACTAAAAATCCGGTCCAACATCCTAAGACCAAACATATCGGTATTAAATACCATTTCATAAGAGACTGTTTTGAAAAGAAGTTAATTGATGTGGTAAAAATTAATACTGATTTTCAACGCGCTGACCTCTATACTAAAGCCTTTGATAAACCACGTTTTCAATATTTGCTAGAGGTCAACGGTGTTAAAAAGAAAAGTGAGGTTATTCCTGATGATGATAATGTGTAGTCCGAAGTAGTTTAGTTAAAGTTTTCTTTTTATTTTATTTTATTTGTTTATTTTAGTCTGTTTAATTTAACCTCATGTTATTTTGCTGTTTATTAAAATCCAAAAATAATTAAACCAGTTATGATTTTAGTATTTTAGGGGGAGAATATGTCAGCAAGTAACATTCAAAAAAAACGAGGGAGAAGGAGTGGATAGCTGATATAAGGTAGATCGTATCTGTGATACTGATTCAAACCCCTTGGAAAATGATAGTACACAGGAACAAATCAAGAGGGACATAAAAATTTAATTTAGAAAAGATGCAAAAAAAATTCAAAGTATAAGTCTGTGTAGTCTAAGCAATATAAAAGGGAAGATGATAGAAAAACTGCTAACTCCTAAGGTAACACAACGAGAGTAGACCTAGAGGTTGCTAGACCACAAATGATATGTCGGTAGATTCAACACAATAGATGATTAGACCTGACTGGTGATCTCAAGATCAAACTAAGTTGTTCAACTGACTGTGGGCTTCCATCTTGTCACTGGTTAACACAATCAACAATATTCCAATAAGGGGAAATGAGCATGTAAACGCCACAAATGTGTGCGGATGACCATAAATAGAGCAATGCAAAGAAAAAATGAAAGACAAATGCTATAAAGCTAATGACTTATGTTGTTGGTGCATTTTGTGCAAAATAAAATAAGCTGCTCTAACAAGGAGATAGGTTGTGTGCCTCTCTGTTGTGCGATGGCACTGACCTGAGGATAAGCATAACCTAGATATTCTAGAATTCATTGTTGTTTGCCGCCTCTCTGCTGTGCGATGGCACTGACCTGAGGACTGGCTTCTCCTTGAAAGCTCTAAGAATAGTCTCTTCTTGTAATAATACCCGTAGACCGCTCAAAAGCTCCTGAGGAATGTTGATTACCATAAAAGTGTGGGATCCACAAATGTGAGTTGAAATAATTAAACCTAAAACAATCACCAGTTTGTGTCAAAAGTCTGTGTATGGATTTAAGTGGACAAACATATTGACAATCATTGTGGCTGCAATTCTTGAAAGTTCAAATCAATGTGGTAATCTAAGAGTTCCAGTATGATTTCCTAAAGTTGCTAACGACTCTGGATGAAAACCAAGAATTGAGCATCAAAAGATTTTGATAACAAGTCCCAAATGATTTGACTTGCCTGTATGATTCCAAGATTGAATTGGTCCAGGTGTGGTCAATCTAAGTTGAAGCTGTCTATTCCAGACCATATCCAGTAGATTTCCATCTTAGGATTTATCTCTCACAAAAAGCCAAAAACAAGTCTTATTCTTATTCTTTAGTTTAATTTTCTAATTTAGATAGTCGCTTTTAGTTTGTTTGTTTGTCGGACTGCATCAGGAAAATCAGTAAGGAATCAACTCACTAAAAGGGTCATGTCTGAGATGACCACATGTGTTTTACAAGCTTAATACAGTCACGTCTGAGGTGACAAAGTGTCTAAAAGAGTCACGTCTGAGGTGACTAAATAAAGGATCACGTCTGAGGTGATCAAAAGGTTTTCAAGTTAAAATGATCATGTCTGAGATGATCAAAAGCTCATAATGTTAATTTCAAAAGTTAAAAGGCTTTTAAATGTAAAGTGTTCAAAATGGCAGAAAATTTACTAAGTATGACCCATTCGCACGATTGGACCATGAGTATGGACCAACTATGCGAATGGATCCCATTCGCACGACTGGACATGAGACTGAGCCATTCACACGAATGGCTTATCAGAATGATCCATTCGACCGAATGGAAGGGGGCGAATGAATCAGTCGACCGACTGAGACTCAGTCGGTCAACTGAAGATGCGAATGAAAGGGACGATTGAGTCAATCGACCGACTGAACCTCAGTCGGCCAACTGCATGCGACTGACTGGGCCAATCGCACGATTGAGCCTCAGTCGCCCGAATGAACTGAGCGAATGAGGCCAGTCGGCCGATTGAACTCAGATTCAGTATTTAAAGGGCACAGTCGATCGCATTTGACTCATCACTCCCAATCGCTCCCAAATCGCACTTCTTCCCGTTACTCTGCCAAAATTTCATTAGACCTCGTTTTCGTCTTGATATTGATTCACTGACGTTCGTTGTTGATTACACAGGTAGTTTGAAGTTCTATCTAACCGAAATCAGAAGGAATGAAACCCTAATTCGGTGTTATTCGAATGAAAACAAGAAGCGGACTGAACATGAACTAATAACCTACCTAAACTATGCAAAATGTTAAAATTAAGTTTAATAGGTTATTAGTAACAAGAATGCGAGTCTATTGAACCGGTAATCCATGTTAAATCACTTGTTTTGATAAAGATTCGAACAACAGGCGACTGAACTGTGGGACAGGCGACTGGTCGTCCGGATGAACTCCAATCGCACGATTGAAACTTGCGATTGGGTCAATCGCCCGAATGAATCATGCGAATGAGCTCAGTCGGCCGACTGAACCAATCGCAGACTCAGTCAGCAGATTGAACTCAATCGCATGTCTCATTCACCCGAATGAGCTCAGTCGCATGAAAGGACAACCGACTGATTTCAGTCGCATGATTCATTCGCACGAATGAATCAGAATGAGTTTAAACATTACACTTAGAACTGAATTTTGAGGTATTATGTACTAATGGTTCTGTGTCTTGTATTTCAGGAAAATGGCTGATAGATGGTCCATTAATCCAAAGCACAACATCTGTGCTCACTTGGATCATACTACTCGAAACGGGGCCGAGTTCACCGAGATTATAGCTTTCCTTAGACGTTCCCGGATTCATAAGGCTATATCTTCTCCGTGCACGCCCTACAGATCATTACACCAGACATTCTGGGAGAATGCCTCCGTGGATCGTTCTCGTGAGCCCTACAGTATTCGGAGCTCTATTCTGGGTCATGATATCGAGGTTACTGCTGCAGACATCCAGAGAGTTCTTGAGTTTGGGGACGATGCTGATCACCCCACCAGATTACATCCACTGACTGTCTGAGGATGCTTTCTGAGGATCAAGTACGCTGGGGACATAAACTCAGGTGTGCTCAACAAGAGCAACCTGTGCCCCCAGTACAAGTACTTAGCTCATGTGATCCTTAAGTGCATTGCTTCGCGGAGGGGTGGTTTCGACGACCTATCAGACCAGATTCAGAATGCCTACGTGGCACTGGTGCTGAACCACCCTTTCAGCTTTTCTAGTATGATTTTCTCTTATTTGGTGGAGAACCTGGAGGCAAAGGGGAAGGAAGGATTTTGTATGTACCCCAGGTTCCTTCAGCTGATCTTCAACGAGAAGCTGCCACATCTTCCAAAGGAGAGTCATGATGCAGTTGCTTTGGAGATCATGGATGACACGACCTTAGGTCGGATGAGGGTGTATAGGGGCAAGCAGGTGAAGCCCCAGGTTAAGAGGTTGATTGGCCACCTGGCCAACGAGAGATATGTGGCACCGGGGAGACGCAAATGGCGTCATGAGGATAGTGATTCTGATGATGAGAGGCTACTGCTCCCTGAGCATGATTCTGATGATGACGACAGTGGGGACGCTGGGGATGATATGCCTACTCCACCGAGAGGCACTGTTTCTGATGTTATACCTCCAGTGTCCGCCCCAGGTGGAGACGTAGCCGAGGCAGTTGGATTCCATCAGGACTTTGTTCCTGATGTGGAGGAGGAGGATGAGGATGAGGAGCCCCTAACGCGAACTGTGGGAAGCAAAGTTGTTCCCACAGAATATGGGCTAAGGGCGGTTGGTGAACGCCCGAGAGACTCCGGAGAGACAGCTACTGACCCGAGTTATGCACCAGGGTCAGCTAGCAGGGTTGTAGGGGGAGCATCCACCTCAACGGGGACGAGGAGGAAAAGGATGGCTCAGCCCCATGGTCAGAAGAAGAAGAAGCGACGTCCGACCTTCGTTACCACCACAGCCACTACTGCTACCACCACCACTACCACTTCCACAGCCACACCATCCACCACCACAGCCACCACATCCACCACAGCTACCACAGCCACCACCATACCTCCCACCACTGTACAGATTCCATCTACCACCATACCTTTCACTCCCACATCACCTCTACCATTTCACAGACCCATCTTCACTACAGCCACCACCACCACCACTCCCACCAAGCTGGACCCTCAGCCCATCCCTCTCATACTTATGGATCACCTCTACCTCCAATCGGGGTAGAGGAACAGCTGTCTGCGCTCAACTGGATGGTGATGCGCCTTTTGGCTGCAGATGAGGAGAAGGCGGCTCAGATCCGCCAACTTGCCGACCAGACTGCTACACAATCTCACCAGATTGCAGAGCAGGCTCGAGTTATTGAGGAGCAGGCCCATCAGATGGCTGCTCAGAGCCATAATATAGCCCAACTCCAGGAGCAAAGTGTCACATCCACTAAGAAGATAGAGGAGTTGGAGGAGGCGAAGAAGACGATAATGTTAAAGCTCAAGGGGTCTAAGGAGGAGCCCTTGAAGATCAAGGAGGGGGACGGAGATGATGGTGATGATGATGATGAAGATGATGATGAGGATGAGACAGAGGAGGATGAGGAAACTGAAGGAGAAAGGACAGAGGAGAAAGAGGATGATGATGATGCAGAAGGAGGGGATGCAGCTGCATCGGCCTCTGCTTCAGGTCAAGAGAGAAGGTCAAAGAACAGACAAGACCAACCAGCTTCTTCCTATGCTCCTCCAAGTGATGAGCCGATGATACAGGACAAAAGTAAAGACTAGATGTTTATGTATTTATTTACTTTTGTATTTGAATCATGTATTGAAAACTATGTACTTAATGTTTATGTGTTTATATTAAGTTAATGCATTTCTGTTTGATTAATTACTAATTGTTGATATGTTGAATGTGTAAATCAAACAGATCCAAGTTACCAAAGGGATGAGTTTGATGTTGCTCCCCTTCAGCAGGTCAAGACTCACCTAACAATGATTCTTGATCTGCAAGGGATCGTAAGGAGGTCAGTGAGTTATACCCCTGAAGAAGGGGAAATAATTCACGACCTATCAAACGAGCAACTCGCAGAGATCTTCAAGCTCAATCCAGATGAGATAGTGAAAGATGCTCCTACATGCGACTCGACCAGTGACGAAGAGCTCAACGATGTTGATGAGGTCGAGATTGAAGACGTCACTGCCGAGCACTACCCTCAGTATGCTGACAATGAGGGAAATATGGTCCCCAATCTGGGTGAATCCCTTGTCAGCGATACTTTTGAGGTGTTGGACAAGATGGAGCAAGAAACAGAGAAAGCAGAAGGAACGGCCCAAGCCTCAAATGATGACGTCGACATTCGAAAGGCTGAGTGGGCTGCATGTTTTGAAGAAGTTAGAGCCCAACGCGCTGCACCGAAACAGGATGCCTACACCAAACTCTACAGAGTCAAGAAACACCACAAGGTGTCTGGCAGGATCATAGCGTGGGCGTATTTTGAAGATCTTAATGTTTATGCAGTTAAGAGGGAACAGGGCATAGAGTACTTCAGATTCCCACATGATCTGAAGACTCTACCAGGTTTTGAGCTCAACCAGCTGGCCAAGCTAAAGCTTTTGTATGCTGACCCGAGGAAGATGTCAGGCTGGTTCGAGGCTGACCTAAAAGAAGGAGTACCACACCAGATGGGTTAACTTCAGACCCCAACAGCCTACTAGGTATATCAGAAGGTCTGAGGTTGATGCCATTACTGGCAAGCCCAAGATAGTGTTGAAGTGGAGTCCTCCGCGCACAATGTCAAGAATCCCACTCAGGGAAATGCCACAGGACTTCACTCCACACTTTAAGTGGTGGTACTATGATTGGAGAACAGTTGAAGCGGTCATAGTCCTAAGCAAAGAGGGCCAAATGGATACGATCAGGGTATTCGACCCGATGTGGCTTACAAACTTGTCTGCAAATGATGTCTACACGCTATACAAGTGGCCACTGTTCTATGATACGCAGGATATTGTACAAGCCCTCCAGTTTCAGAATGTCATACGACTCTGCTTCGCATTTGAGATTCACGCGGGAGTCACAAAAGAGGAGAAGTACAAGAAATACAAGGAGGTTATGCAGAAAACAAGAGATTAGAGAGATCTAGGTCCAAGGGGGAGTTTGTTAATACATGTATGTCCCTAGATCATGATATAAAATGTAATAGATCTTGTTTATCTGATTCTGATGTAATTTGAAATGATTAATAAAATGATATTGATTGTTTGTGATTTTTAATGTCTAATATTTCATTAATGAGTCGACATTGAATTGGTAAATTAGGTTTGTGATTGTTTGAATGGTTACACATAATGTTATATTAATTAATACATTCAAACTTAACAAAATGAAGTTCTCATGCAAATGGCCTATGCGAATGGACCACACGCATGAATAACTTCATATGATTGACTCAGTCGCACGATTGAACCAGGAGACTGGATCAGTCGTATGATTGACACATAAGATTGGCTCAGTCGCACGACTGAACACTCAGTCGTGCGGATGGATCAACCGTATGGTTCAATCGCACGACTGAACCATACTTATGGTCCAGTCGCGCGAATGAACAACACTAACCTATAAATACAACCCAATTCGTGGAAAAACATAAGCATTCATACCATTACGACTCCAGACGTACCCTAGCCGTCCAGAAGCCTCCCAATTTGTTCTCCAAGTTCACAGAACACATTAGATCGATTCCTAATCGACTTCTAACGTTAGATTCAATTCTTGATTGATTCTTCGTGTGTTCTCACTGATTGGATCGCCAATCAAATAGGATTCCGCACTATTTGATCTGGTTTACACGCTAATCACTAGGTATTTCGTTCAAATACCAGGTCCTAACACAGATAAGCTGACACTTAAAGGGGTTAATTTTCTGCCTAAATTCGCTGCTAATTTCGCTGCAAGATAAGCAATTTCGCAGCTAGATTCGCCAACACTTTCGCTGCTAGTTTCACCAGCAGTTTCGCTGCTGGTTTCGCTAGCACCTTCGCTGGCAGTTTCGCTGGCATCTTCATTGCCAGTTTTGCTGCCAGTTTCGCCCAACTTTCGTTGAAAAACCATGTCTGCGAAACTATAGTTTCGCAGGAAGTCATCATAGTTTCGCTGATTGAATATGCAATTCGCTGGATGCATATATAGTTTCGCAGATCGCATAAAAATCACGAACCAGTCCGTTTTTAACCCAAAATCATAACTTTTTACGTCCAATCTCTTAGTTTATCATCCATGAGGCTAAATCTAAGCTTTATACATGTTTTCATACGTAAAAATGTGACCTTTATGCGATTCTTTGCAACTTTTCAAAACCCAAAACTCTAGAATCCGGGTTTGATCTACAGAAGGGTTTAGAGGTCGATTCTTACCTGGGTTTGTTGCTTCTTTCTTAAGTCTTGATGCTCCAACACCCAGATCTTCAATCTCTTAACCTTGAAAGCTTCAAATCTTGAGTTTTCTTCACTTTCTCTCTCTACTTTCTCTCTTTATGAATTTTGGTGGCTAGGGTTCCAATGAGAAAGATGAAGGCTGGTTTGGGTGCTTAAGGGCTGATTATGGGCCTTTAATCCCATAGGCCACTACCCAATAAGCCTAATTTAGCCCATGACCATTTTTTTACCTTATTAAAATACCCAATAATTAAGCCCATTATCCTTAATGACTCGTTTTGACTTTTCGGGGTGTTATAAGTCTCCCCCACTTATTTAGGTTTCGTCCTCGAAACCTGTCAGTTATCAAACAATTAAGGGTAAAATTTTCTCATCTCCTCCTCGGTCTCCCACGTAGATTCTGATCCTTTTTTGTGTCTCCACTGTACTCGTACTAGTGGAACCACTTTATTCCGTAAGTGCTTCTTTTTCCAATCAAGGATGGCCACCGGCTGCTCTACATAATTCAGCCGTTCATCGACTTCAATGTCTTCTAATGGTACAACTGCATCATTATCTGCCAGACATTTCCTGAGATGAGATACATGGAATGTAGGGTGAATTCCACTCAACTCATCAGGTAGTTCTAATCTGTAGGCCACTTCTCCTACCCTTGCGATAATACGGAATGGCCCTATGAATCTTGGGCTTAACTTTCCCCTTTTTCGAAACCTGATGATCCCTTTCCAGGGCGATACCTTGAGCATAACCTTGTTACCAACCTCAAATTCTATCGGCATACGCCTTTTATCAGCATAAGACTTCTGGCTGTCATTTGCAGCTTTCATGAACGCCTTAATCTTATCTAACTTCTCAGTTGTGACCTCAATCACTTCAAGACTCCCCAATTCCTTCTGCCCGGTGTCACCCCAACGCACGGGCGTTCTGCACTTCCTACCGTACAACATTTCGTAAGGTGGCATACCAATGCTGGCACCGGTAACTATTATTATATGAGAATTCCGCCAACGGTAAGTGCTCATCCTAGCTTCCTCTACACAGGCTCGTAGCATGTCTTCTAAAGTCTGGATCGTCCTTTCCGACTGACCATCCGTCTGGGGATGGTAAGCCGTACTAATAGCAGTCTAGTCCCTATTGAGTCGTGAAACCTCTTCCAGAACTTAGAAGTAAACCGTGTGTCCCTGTCCGAAACGATAGACACTGGCACGCCGTGACGAGCCACGATCTCCTTGATAAATAGTTCTGCCAACCTCTCAGAGGAATACGTCTCACGAATTGGTAGGAAATGGGCGCTCTTTGTTAGACGGTCAACAACCACCCAGATTGTGTCGCTTCCCCTCGCCGTGCGAGGTAGCTTCGTGATGAAGTCCATGGTGATGTGTTCCCATTTCCATTCAGAGATATCCAAAGGCTGGATCTTCCCATATGACTTTTGGTGCTTTGCCTTCACTTGCAGGCAAGTCAAGCACTTGCTCACATACTTGGCCACGTCTCGCTTCATTCCCGGCCACCAGTAATCTTTCTTCAGATCCTGATACATTTTCGTGGCACCGGGATGGATGGAATATCAAGTTTTGTTAGCTCATCCATGATCTTCTCCCTCATATCCCCATAGAGAGGGATCCACATTCTCCCAGATCGGGTTCTAACACCCAGGGTGTTTTCCCCTAAATCTGAAACTTGTCCTTTCATCCTTTCAGAGTTGACTCTGTCCTCTCTTAATGCCTCATCCTGGAACTCCCTTACTTGTTTCATAACATCAGGCGTCATGATTATCTGGTAAGCCTTCACCCGAATTGGTTCGGGTCGTCTTTTTCGGCTAAGGGCGTCAGCAACCACATTGGCTTTGCCTGGATGATAATGAATTTCACAGTCATAATCTTTGATCAGATCCAACCACCTTCTCTGCCTCATATTGAGTTCCTTTTGTTCAAAGAAATACTTCAGACTTTTATGATCAGTGAAGATGGTGCACTTCACCCCATACACGTAGTGCCTCCAAATTTTCAATGCAAACACCACCGCAGCCAACTCAAAATAATGGGTAGGATAATTGGCCTCGTAAACCTTTAATTATCTAGAAGCATAGGCTATCACCTTCCCTCGTTGCATCAACACGCAAACCAATCCTGCATACGAGGCATCCGAGTAGACCACCAGATCCTCGTTCCCTTCAGGTAACGTCAAGACAGGGGCTTGAGTTAACCTCATCTTTAGTTCTAGGAAGGCGTTCTCCTGATCAGTACCCCATTCATACTTCATGTCCTTTCGGGTCAATTTTGTCAAAGGAGAAGCTATCTTGAAGAAATCCTGGATAAACCTTCTATAGTATCCTGCCAGGCCTAAGAAACTGCGAATCTCGGATGGCGTCTTTGGAGGTTCCCATTGCATCACCGCTTCAACCTTCGCAGGGTCCACCCTGATCCCCTCAGGATTAACCACATGACCCAGAAATTGAACTTCTCGAAGCCAAAATGCGCATTTAGAGAACTTAGCATATAACTTCTCATTTCTGAGCGTCTCCAATACTTCTCGAATATGATCGGCATGTTCCTCTTCACTTTTTGAATAAATCAAGATGTCATCAATGAACACTATCATCGATTTATCCAACATCGACCGACATACCCTATTCATGAGGTCCATGAAAGCAGCTGGCGCGTTGGTTAAACCAAAGAACATGACGAGAAATTCGTAGTGTCCATAACGCGTACGGAACACTGTCTTAGGAATGTCTTGTTCTTTCACCTTCAGTTGGTGGTAACCAGACTGCAGGTCTATCCTTGAAAACCAGCTGCACCTTGAAGTTGATCGAACAGGTCGTCGATCCTTGGTAACGGATACCGATTCTTTACGGTCAGCTTATTGAGCTCACGATAGTCAATGCACATCCACATGCTACCATCCTTCTTCTTAACGAATAAAACCGGAGCACCCCATGGAGAGATACTCGGTCGGATGAAGCCTTTATCCAATAAATCTTGCAACTGGTCCCTCAGTTCTACCATCTCCAAAGGAGCTAATCGATACGGTGCTTTAGCGACAGGTTGTGCTCCTGGTAGCAAATCAATCTGGAATTCGATTACGCGGTCAGGCGGCACACCGGTCAGGTCTTCAGGAAAGATGTCAGGAAACTTGCACACTACCGGCACGTCTGATAATTATGGCTCTAGTGCATCCACATCTTTTACATAGGCCAAGTAAGCGTTGCACCCACGTCTCAACTACTTTTCAGCTGTGATCATCGACACGACCTTCGGTACACAACACACCTTATCTCCACGAATCGTAACAGAACTACCGTCGGGCGCTGTTAGACGAATTATCTTCTTACTACATACTATATTAGCTTCATAGCTAGCTAACCAATCCATTCCTAACACCACATCGAAACCTCCTAAGGCTATAACATGCAACCTAGCAAGGAACTTACAATCCTCTAACTCAATCAGGCAATCCTCAACCACCTCAGTTACCTTAGTGGACTTACCAATGGCTGTTTCTACATAGAAAGGCTCATCTAACTTTCTACTCTTATCATGCAACAAACGACAAAAGGCACCAGACACAAAACTCCTACTAGCACCAGAATTAAAGAGCACAGAAGCATATTCATTGTCTACCAGAAACATACCTGAAACTACTTCTGGGTCTGCCCTGGCCTCCTCGCGAGTTATGTTGAATGCCCTCGCCTTCGCCTTTGAACCGTCACCCCTTCCCTTATCTCCAGCTTTAACCGTTCCTGATCCTTCTGGTTTTCCTTTCTTACAGTCTCTTCCCACATGACCCATCTCGCCACACTGGTAACACTTCCCCACCTTGCAATCCCTAGCATAGTGGCCCTCGCCTCCATATTTGAAACATTTTCCCGTCCCAACTCTGCACTCCCCTGAATGACCTTTTCCACATTTTCTACAAGCACCTCCTTCACCAGTATTTCCCTGTCTCCCAGACTGATCCTCAACCCTCATCCTCTTCTCTCCACTCTGGAAGTTATCACCTCCGAACCTCTTCCCATTTCCATTCTTGTTCCCATTCCATTTCTCCAGCTTCTTCTGTACAGGCATTGGGTCTCTCTCATCGTACAACCTCCCAGCTAAATCCACCACAGACCTAAACGTACCCGGTCTGGCTACAATCATGTTCCTCCTGATGTCCACAGGCAAACCCTGTATGTATCTTTTGATCTTCCTAGACGCAGGTGTCACCATCTCCGGCACAGGTCTTGCAAGTTCATTGAACTTGGAGGTATACTCATGATGAGTTATGTTCCCAGCCTTCAAATACAAGAACTCCTTTTCAATTCCCGATGGGGGCAATACTCCTCCAGCACTAACTCCTTCAACTCAGACCACTTCATTTTGGCTATCGATCGCTTCCCTTCAGCCTGGACAATATTGTCCCACCAGCATAACGCTGAGTCAACGAAGGAATGAGTGGCAAACTTAACTTTTTGATCCTCTCGGCACTCACTAATTTCTAGTACCGCTTCCATCTCTCTTACCCAACGATGAGCGGCAGTAGCAGTGCCGTTACCATCAAAGGTTAGGGGCTTGCACCTTTGAAATGCCCCATAGTTGCACCCTCTAGTAGTCTATCTCTCTCTGACTCCTCATCACTGTCGTCATCATGGACTACCACCTTAGGGTTTGATGGCTCCTCTTCAGATTCCTCAGTCCTCCCAATGGACCTTCCTGAATTCTTCTCACTTTCCTTCCCCTTCTTTTCAGCTTTCTCTCCATCCTTGATTGCTTTGATCACCTCGGTCACCACCGAGGGTAAGACATTTTGCATGACATTGTAGACCTCATCAGCGATAACCTCCTTCACAGTGGGTTTGAGGGTGGCTGATCCCTCCCCCTCCGGATGACTATGGAGGTCTGACTCCTCATGAACAGTCTCGAGAGCCTTAGCTTTGCTCTGGGTGACACGTGGCTCAGTAGTACGCCCGCCACGAGCACCTCCTCGGGTTGCCTTCCCTGATTTTCTACCAGCCATAACTAATTCCTATAAGATTCAAACACCAAAATGGTTATTCAAGATAATTGCTCAGATCATTATAAGTATGGTAAGTCCTTAATTACAGTGGCCAAGTGTGATTAACCACTTACCTTACCCTCCTGCCCCAAGCAATCACTATCCTAACACATATTAGTATTCAAATCTACAAGCACATAAAACAAATAGCACGCGCACATAATTCCGATTCTACTTGAAACTTTTACCTGATGGCACGTAGCTACTTGGATTGGCATCCTTCATTCGGTCCCATTTTCAGTTTAAGTTTAGGTTTTGAAAACAGTTTACCCAGTTCTCTTAAACATTTGCTTTGATACCAACTTGTAAGGCCCCGTTCCTGGAAAACCTCACAGTTGGTTAATCATAGCATAAAATCAGTTTAATAACAAAAAATTGAAGCGAAAATAATTAGACATTCATTTAAAACTTAGAAACCATATCATACTCATACATTTGTCCTTTAATTGCGATAAAAACATATTACTTGTTCTTAAATTACAATAAAGATTTCATAAATAGGAATCCCATCCATAGCTCCCCAAGTAGCTCCGTGTGTCATCCTCAGCATCAGCACTTACATGCCAACTATTATGCATAAAAGTCAGCTTCGCTGAGTGAGTTCTAGTTTTAAATAATATAAGAAAATATTAACTTTATCCTTCATAAAATGACCATGCATACAACATAGTACATAACATTACTTGCATCATAATAAGCATGTTCATTATCTTTCATTCTTTCATTATCTTTCACTTTCATCATAAACGAGATTGCACAAAGCAAGAGCTCCATGTTGATTGACAACAAATGCCAATCCCTGTCGGTACACATGAAAAACGGTAGCTAACCCCCGACAGTTGATCCACAATGCAAGGCACATAGCCCGCTCATGAATACGGATCCATCATCATACATCAGACTCACATAAGTGAAGTCTATCATAGTGCTTGCAAGACTTTTCATCATCAAATGGGCCCGGGGGTAACATTCATTAAGTTTCGCTTTTCATTAATATCATCTTCCACTTTAATATATAATACCTAACTTACTAAGTACACAACATACCAAATACTAGTCATCATAAAACATAACCGACCCTCCACGGGACAGCGGGGGTTCGGGGGCGGCAGCCCCTGACAGCGGGGTCCTAGGGGCAGCAGCCCCTAGTGGGGTCCAAGGGGCAACGCCCCAAACATGGTCATTTACTTATAGAAAAATCGTTCTTCCTGTTAAAACCCCTTAAAATCTTGGTCATTTAAAAACGTATATTTAGTATGCATAATAGCCCCAAACATGGAAAACTTATAAATAGGGGATCTAAACCTCACCTGGATACCAAGACCAACTTCAAAACTAAGCTTACAAGGCTAGGATCACTCTATACAGCATGCAGATAAGCTGACACTTAAAGGGGTTAATTTTCTACCTAAATTCGCTGCTAATTTCGCTGCAAGATAAGCAATTTCGCAGCTAGATTCGCCAACACTTTCGCTGCTAGTTTCACCAGCAGTTTCGTTGCTAGTTTCGTTAGCACCTTCGCTGGCAGTTTCGCTGGCATCTTCGCTGCCAGTTTTGCTGCCAGTTTCGCCCAACTTTCGTTGGAAAACCATGTCTGCGAAACTATAGTTTCGCAGGAAGTCATCATAGCTTCACTGATTGAATATGCAAATTTGCTGGATGCTTATACAGTTTCGCAAATCGCATAAAAATCACGAACCAGTCCGTTTTTTACCCAAAATCATAACTTTTTACGTCCAATCTCTTAGTTTATCATCCATGAGGCTAAATCTAAGCTTTATACATGTTTTTATACGTAAAAATGTGACCTTTATGCGATTCTTTGCAACTTTTCAAAATCCAAAACCCTAGAATCCAGGTTTGATCTACAGAAGGGTTTAGAGGTCCATTCTTACCTGGATTTGTTGCTTCTTTCTTAGGTCTTGATGCTCCAACACCCAGATCTTCAATCTCTTAACCTTGGAAGCTTCAAATCTTGAGTTTTCTTCACTTTCTCTCTCTACTTTCTCTCTCTATGAATTTTGGTGGCTAGGGTTGCAATGAGGAAGATGAAGGCTGGTTTGGGTGCTTAAGGGCTGATTATGGGCCTTTAATCCCGTAGGCCACTACCCAATAAGCCTAATTTAGCCCATGACCATTTCTTTACCTTATTAAAATACCCAATAATTAAGCCCATTATTCTTAATGACTCGTTTTGACTTTTCGGGGTGTTACATGAGAGCTCCAGGTCTATACTCATGTATAACAAGGAGATGACCATTTAATCATGTGCCGATGAGAGCTCCAGGTCAGTATATCGTACAGCAAAAGAGATCATCACTCCAGGTCAGTACTTCCGTACATCAGAGGAGATTAGCACAAACACAAACACATAAATACACCAATCATGGCTCAAAGATATGACTTATATGATTTGTATCATGATGGGTGAAAGATCAATTCTCAATCCAATTTTCGCCAGGATTCAGTTTTCGTGCAGGCCAAAATGATTGCGTAAATCCAGACATCCTTAAGCATAAATTTTAATTTAAATCATTATGTTGCTGTCTACTTTATTCTTCAAGCTAAGTCTACAAAGCATATCATTAAAAAATCTGTTTATTTTTTCTATTATTTGCAATTAAAAATAAGATGTAAATCAGATAACAGCATCAGTTACTATCATTTCTCATTTTAAAACACAAGTCATGCAAAAACAAGAATTTCAAGATGATATACAATCATTTCTCAGTCATCTCGAATCAAGTTCTCAGTTCTCTTTTTATTATTTTTATTGAGTCTTATTATAATCTCCCCCTAAATTTTATTTTTGCGAACCCCTTGTTGCTTTTTTGTATATTTTTTTATAATTTTTTTATAATTTTTTTATATTTTTTATAAAACTATGCAAAAATAGAAATTTACCAAAGAAGATCTTCCAGATTATACTGATAACAATATAAGAAATGAATGATCAAGAAATATGTAGTGACTGTGAATTGAGAACTATGATTGTGCAAATAAATATCCAGATTGTGGATAAAATACCATGACCTTAACCTGTTTGTTCCGCCTCAAATTTGAATTAGGAACAATCTCTGTCAGTAAACCGGATTACTAACAGTCCTCCTGAATTGTTCCTGCACTCATTAACAAATTAGTTAGAAAGAGGACCCAGGCCATCGTAGTCCTGGATGTTCATTTTTCATCAATATAAGTAACCTGCTTCGACACACAACCGTTTAAACAATCGGAGATTGCAGTATCCTTCTTTTCAATTTGCCAAATTTGTTTCGGTTCAATTAATTTGGATTTAAATGAATTAAATTTGGAAATAATTTTCTGTTTAAGACCGGAAGGAAAAGAATTTGGTTTTGATCCTTTGTTCATTTTCTTCTTTGAATCATGTGAAAGCGGCTTCACATGAAAAGGTTTGAATGGAGGGTTTTTAATCCAACCATTCAAAGATGTGTGCTTTTTACCTCTTGAACCAGAGAAGCAACCCGTGTTGCCTTTACCGTCTGGAACATTCTTTGTAGACTTACATCTAGAGAAGCAATTTGGTTTGCCTTTACCATTCGAAGCAAGTCTTTAAGGGCACTTCTTTACCACATGACCTTCTTTTCCACACTCAAAACAAGCCTTGAAAGGCTTTTGATTCTTTGTAGTCCCATGTAGTGCATTTGGAATTAGAGGTTGCTTTGAGGTTGTTGCAAATTCTTGTTTGTTATGGCGTTTGCTATGCTGAACAAAGAATGAGATCTTCACTGGTTGACTGGCTTGTTTTGCAGTTGGAGAAGAGATCCGTATTGGTCTTGATTCAGCTTTTGGAAGCTTTTGAGACTTGATAATTTCAGGTGATATCTTGATCTTTGAGAAACCAACACGATCCTCTGTGTTGGATTCATCATCTGAGCTTGACCAGTCTCGTATACATAGATCTGCTTCCAATGGATCTTGATTGACAGGAATAGGATGTTGTGTTGTTGTTGGAAATTGATGATTAGGTGATTTCGGATTTATCTCTTCTTTAACAACCCTGACAGGCTCAATGGTAGGAATTTCACCTGCTTTAAACTTATCAAAGAAGTTAGAAGAAACAGTAGATATAGAATTACAAACAACCGGAACTGAACAATCATTATCTAGACTGTCAGCATTCAGTTTATTGTATCCCATACCAATTGTGGAATCATAATCATCTCGCACCTCTTTAAGATTTACACCGCTCAAACATGCATTCAAACTATTAGTAGGTTGTTCAAACAAATCATTTTTAGGATGAGGTCTGGGGATAGGTGAATAACATAAACTAGAAGGAGGTGGAACTGAATTAAATACAGTTTCACCATCAGATTTATATCCAATCCCATGCTTTATCCTCGCTCCTTGTTGTTTAGCAATAAGCTCATCCTTTTTCATGTGTGAAAGGGTCCATTTATCAAGCTTTGTTTGAAGCTTTGTCGTTTCAAATTGAGTTAAAACAACCCTTTCTCTTAGAATATTAATTTCAACGTTACGCTCCAAAATGGTTCTTCTTAAAAGATCATTTTCAGCCAATGCTTCATTAAGTTTTCTTGAAAAAGCAATTTCATTTTTTCTTGAAAAAGCAATTTCATTTTTCTTTAATTCCTGATTGATTATTTTTAATTCTTTTTCATTTTCCAGTAACAATCTGTTTGCCTTATAAATCCCAAATAACCGGATTTTGCAAGATGAAGAACACATATCCTTAACAGTCTCATAAGGAAGATCCATGATAGTTCATTCTGCAGCTAAGCTTTTCTCACAGTTGCAAATCCTTGTAATTTCTTGTTGTTCCTCTTCTTTGACCTTTGGCATCTTGTCAGCCTCAGACTCTTTCTCTCTTTTATCAGCTTTTCCAGCCTTATCATCATCGGTTCTCACAGACTCTAGTTCACTGTCATTGTCAACTCTCAAAGCTTCACAGTTCTCTTCAACAGTTTCTCTGAATTCAAAATTCAAATCCGAATCAGTTTTCAATAACTTCATCTTTTCAATAAGCTCGGCTTTGTAATCAAGTATGCTTGTTATAGAAGAAACAAGTTCAGTATTAAGCGTGTTGGTTTGATGTACGAACACGGCTTGCTGAAATTCTTTTCTTTGAATATCCAGCTCGAGAGATTTTAGTCTATTGATCATATCCATAAGTTTTGTGTCGACATAACCTCTTTCTTGCTTCAGCATTTTAACTTGATGATTCCATGCAGACGGAAGCGAGTCAAGAAGTTTTTGAATTTGTTCATGATTACTGAGATCAGGAACATGCTTCTTTAGATTATTTGCCACCTTTAAGAATGGATCAATCAAATCTATCAATTTTTCTTTCTTCATTGCTGCAAAAGAGTCAAACCGGCTTTGTGCCGTTGTGAGATTATCTGATTTAAAGTCTTCTGAAGATGACATTTTATTAAGAATTTTGAACAATTAAACGCCCCAAAAATATTTTTCCCAAAAATTGTAAAATAATTCTCCCCCGAGAAAAATATTATTTTTAAATGTCATGCTAAAAATATTATTTTTTATAAATCGTTTAAAATCGTTGAATATTTCTTTATCGGGATGAAATTAATTAATCCCAACTAGTCAATTTTATTTAATTTTTTTTATTAGCCCACCTTATAAATTTTTTTAAAATTCAGCCCAACTTTTTAATCTTTACTAGCCCAAATTGTTATTACCAAATTGTTAGCCCAATTGTTTAACAAAGCCCAGCCCAATTGGCTTAACCCAATTGAAAACCCAGCCTAATGAGAATTAATCCAATTACCAATTAAAACCCCTAAATCACTTGTCAAACACCAACAAAACACACACTTCAGATCTGATCTTTGAAAACTACTCCCAAACACAACCTCAAACCCTAAATCTCTACTCCCAAATATCCAAAGAAATCCTAGATCAGAACCAACATTTAACTGTTAGGAGAATAGCAAGCCAACTGCATCTTTCACAATATGCTCTATCTCAGTATGGTGATCTCAATAGACCTGCTGCAACTCAGAAGCAGTTCACCTATGGGAATTACACAAAAGCAGGGGCAGCGGTGGGATTTGGGGTTCGGTCGAGGGAGGGCTTTGGAAGGTCGGAGGTGGTGGTGATTCGGCGAGGGTAAGTGGCCGACAAACTTGAATCAATTATTATTTATAATTTGTTTAAAATATTATTTTTAAATTGAAGCTCTGATACCAAATTGTAAATCCAGGATAATCAAACTTGAATCAAATCATGAAGATTATGGATCAAACAATGATAATCACAATCAAAACCCCTTTGATCTTCAATTAGATTGCTAATAATATGTTTACAAGTAATCCCTCAATCTATTGGTCATACCACCATTTACCTAATTCTAATGACAATTAACCTATTTATAGTCTAGACTAATATTCACTAATTGCACTTAACCCCCTCGACTTAGGCTAATTAATGAAAATTACATATTAAACATAAAAATGACTAAAACAAGATAAAGTATATTTTGTTCACACAAAATATATTTATTACAATAAAACTCATAGTCATCTAAAGCTTCAATGTCTCGCCTCGGTTCTTCGTCTCGAACGTGTCGGGTTTGACTTTTCTTGACTTTGACCGTGACGTTGACTTTTGTTGAGTATGACTGTATTGATAATATAGACTATCTTGTACAGCTCCAACAAATTTGCTTCCTTGCATAATGACAATATCCTAAGCTTTTAGACCAAGATGATGATGAGGATTGCGAAAGATGACATCGATGTTGATATGTAACGACTTGTAAGGCCTCGTTCCCGGGACGCTTACAGCTGGTCAATCATTGCACATAAAACATATATTTAAGTGTACCAAAACAACGCAACAGAATAATATAAAATCATTTCATTCATTGCGTTTGCAAAATCATACAACATTCATAATCGTTACAAAATATTGTTTGTTCGCATTACAATGCAAAACCATCATAATTTAAACAAACGGATGCCATCCCAAAACGCCAAGTAGCTATCCCGTGCCATCCTCAGCAACATTCACCTGCCAACTGGAAAATACATAAAAGTCAGCGTTGCTGAGTGAGTTCTAGTTTTATAAATAAAATACTTTTCTTTCGCTTAAAACCATTCTTTACATTCATGTGATCATACATCATACGTACACATAGGTAATATCATTATTATCTTCCATTAACATTCATTATCCATTTTTCTTTCATTATTTCCGGATCAGTGTCATCAGCTATTCCCAAACGTAAGCACAAAGCGTGCACTGGGCCGAAGTTTATAAAAAGACTTCCATAACACACATAGCCTGGCACCAGCACCGAGGTAAGCGACAAAGATCCCTCCTGTATACTGTACCCCAAGCGTAAGCACAAAACGAGTATTGGACCGAAGTTTATCAGACTTCCATAATGCACATAGCCTGGCACCAACACCGGGGCAAGCAACAAGGATTCCATACATAAGTTTACCCCAAACGTAGGCCCAAAGCGGGTACTGGGCCGAAGTTGATAAGACTTCCATAACGCACATAGCCTGGCACCAACACCGGGGTAAGACTTATCCATTCATTCATTACTTCATTAATGCATGCATTCTTTCATTCTTTACGTTCCTCTTTTCATTATCTTTCCGCTTTCGTTACTTAATACTTTACGTTCATTTCATACCCATAACACGTAAGTCACGGAATAATACATAATAGGAACATAAGGAAACACAACATGAACATACATAGCATCACATATACATCACATACCCCATCACACATCATCATAAACATCATGCATCATTCATTCACATACACATACACATGCACAGCAAGAACAAGTCATCATAAAACATAACCGACCCACCGCGGGACAGTGGGGGTTCAGGGGCGGCAGCCCCTGATAGCGGGGTCCTAGGGGCAGCAGCTCCTAGTAGGGTCCAAAGGGCATCGCCCCTGGCTGGGGCCGTGCTGCCAGGTCAACGCGAAATTTTTTTATTTTTGAACATTTATATAGCCCCTTTGGTTATAGAAAAAAAATTGATCTTCCTGTTAAAACCTCTTAAAATCTTGTTCATTCAAAACGTATATTTAGTATGCATTTCCAGCCCCAAACAAGTTTAAAACCTTTAAAATAGGGAATCTAGAACTCACTTGGACCAATGAGTAGCTTCTCAATCAAGCTTTCTAAGCAGAGTCACACTACGCAGCCTGCAGATAAGTTAACATTCAAAGGAGTTAATTTCTGCCTAATTTCGCTGCTAAATTCGCTGCAAGATCAGCATTTTTGCTGCTAGTTTTGCCAAAAGTTTCGCTGCTAGTTTCACCAGCAGTTTCGCTGGAATCTTCGCTGCTAGTTTCGCTGTCAGTTTCGCCCAACTTTTGTTGGAAAACCATGTCTGCGAAACTACCTGCGAAACTATAGTTTCGCAGGAAGATCCATAGTTTCGCTGGATGACTACATAATTTCGCTGGATGAACACCAGTTTCGCAGAACGGGGTGAATTACGAACAAACCCATTTTTGACCCAAAACTTCAATCTTTTACACCCAAAACCTTGGTTTATCACCCAATAAGCTATATCTAAGCTTCTTACATGTTTTCTTACATAAAAACGTGAGTTTTGGGCGATTCTTTGCCACTTTCAAAAACCCCAAGCCCTAGAATCCGGGTTTACATCAAAAGGAACGATTAAACAATGTTTCTTACCTGGATTCGTGGTCTTTTCTTGTTGTTTGGATGCCCACACCGATCTTCAATCTCTTGATCAACCGAGCCTTAAATCTCCACTTTCTCTCTCTACACTCTTTCTCTAGAAATTGGTGTTGAGTTGCAAATGAGAGTGGCTCAAGTTGATCCGTTTATATATATCGGGCGTTCCCGGGACCTTAAACTTGTCTAATACATAACCCGCGAGGTTTACTCGGTCCATACTCCATCCCCCGCTTATTTTCTTTTAAATAATTCCGGCTAGGCCCATTATTATTAATTGGCTCGTTTCGACTTTATTTGGGGCATTACACGACTTTAGGGTGATTCTCACATCCTTTTGCTTGGTTTTAAAAAAAATTTGGTTTTGACTTCTCTTTCTTATTATGTCCTATTGGTTTATTAGTCCTAGAATAGAAGCATTCATTAAAGAGAATCTTTGAGGAGCACTTGTCGAGTGAGGAACAGGCCTTGATTGTTCAGGTGCTTTGCCTTGCTCTTTTACCTTATAAAGATCCATGTTAGAATATTTGAACATATCATTTTCATTATCAGTAATAGGTTTCACAAACTTAATTCTACAATTAACCTTTAAAGCAGCACAATCAAAAGTAGCATAGAACTTTTAAAAACCATCATAATTGTTTGAAATAGAACCAAAAAGAGAATTGTTTGTCTTAAACTAAGATTTAGAAACAAAATTTTATTTTCCTAAAAGAATATCATCACATTTATCACCGTCACTCTCCCAATCCTCTACGCTACTCGGTCTACACATTAAATAGACTGGTTAGTATCGTTCACACGTTCGATTTCAGGGCTATGGTTAGTGATACTAACATGCCCTTATCTTAAGAATCACACTTTCCACCATCCAATTCATAAACTAAATTTGCATCATTCTTGATTTCAGCCATGGTAAATGGTAGTTGTGTGTTCTTATAACCTAAATCCTTTTTAAACTTCACATATAGTTTAACATTTATTGTATTCTCAACTATATTATGCGATAACTTGAATTTTTTTACACTAATTTTAGTTTAAAAAAAGCTCATTTAATGTGTCATTCAGTTGAGTAGTATTCTTTTCTTTGCATTTTTATACACACATTCTTTATCACTTAAAAGTAGTTTTAGTTTTACAATGTCTGCTTTTTTAGCATCTATCGTGGATCTGTAAGTTTTTTTTTTAGTTTTTAGGTATTCAAATTTGTAATACTATGATTTATTAACTTCTTTTGTTAGAGCAAGATTTAGACACATCAGCCATGAAAACATGGTTGAACTTAGATCGAGTGCCTGACATGATTTGCTTAGTCATATCTAGCATCTTGTTGACTGACTAGTGCCTTTAAGCCGGATGTAGATGATGATGAACTAGATTCAATTCCCTTCTCCTTTTCTCTATCTTTGTTGACTCGTGGCTTTAAACATTCATGAGCCAAGTGACCTTGCTCGTTGTAGTTATAGCATCTCAACTTGGATTTGTTAAACATCTTATTCTTGTTGGTGTTATCCCCAAACCTATTTCTCCTAGTTCTTTTGATGAGGTACTAGGAACTAAAGACTACTATAGCTATTTGCTTGGTGATATCCATCTCCTTCTGTGTCGTTAGGATGTAACTAATTTAATTTATCTTGCCTAAGATCTGCAAGTGAGTGATTTCCAGCCACGAAAGTGTTATAGCTATTCATGAATCATGACAAAAGAGCAAGGTTATCCTCAACAACTTTAACATTCTATGCTGGAATGAAAGTCTGATTTTGAGGTTGGATACGAGCAACATAATTGGTCTAAATTGGGGCTTGACCAAACTGAGATTAATTCACCCTTCACTACATAATGATATTAGGTACTAAGGAATTGTTTTCTTGAACACCGACAACTCCCAAAGAACTCGCATGGTTAAGAGCTCTCTACTTGTCATCTATTTCATACTAATTGATGGTTAAGATGAGATCTTACAAGGATGTCTTGTACATGTCCTTAGTCTTCTTGATAGTTATGTGGTTGTAATCTATTGTATGGCAATGAATTTAGAAGCTTTTGTTCACTTCTCCATCAAATAAAAGAATGTAAGGACTTTTCATCTTCATGACTAGATGCACGAACTTGTTAATTTAGGTTTCTAAAATCTCTCCCATGAGGTGGTTGAACATGTTGAAATTTTGGTTTCAACATACCCCTTTGGCTTTCTTTCGTGCCTTCATTTCCTTTATATTGGTTGACTAAGGCATCCCATAATTCCTAAGGAGTAGTATATCATTTGAACCCATGAGCAATATTGGTGGTCAGTGCCATGGATAGAGAGGCAAAGACCTTTTCATCCTTCTCCAAGGCATTGCAATCAGCATCAACGATAATTTGGGATCCTTTAGTGCCATGGTTTTGTCTACCTTCTCATACGTAGGAACATGTGGGCACGTATCTATTGATATCGACTTATTAGACTCCATAAAACATAATTTCTATAATGAAACTTCCAATATAAGAAATCATGTCTAGATACCAGACATTATGGTTTAGTCCTTGTTCTCATTTTATGTCCAGGTTAATAAAGGTGTTAATATAATTCGAACTTTGAGACCGAGAAGATGCCATTCTTAAACAGTAGGAAACATTCAAATCCAAAGTAAGTATTTTGTACACATAAAGTAATCGTCTGACCTAAAGTATTTGACCAACTCAAGTACTCGGCCAAGATCTCCCTGTTTAGTATTTAACTTAGTAAGTGCATTCACCAGAGTAAAAAAAGTATTCGACCATGAACTTCAAACCAAAGAAAACAATACCAGATAACTTGAAAAGTAGAGAACTTTGGCACACTTGAGAATAGTAACCCGTGTACTTATATACCCATGAACTAGTAAGTAAACCATGAACTAGTGAAACCTAGAACAAAGAGCAGAAATTCCCTTATAGTAAGCCATGAACCGAAGTTGTTATCTATGAAGTCGTCGAGAACCAAAACACCTAAGAATTATAAAATGGACCGAGATATAATTTCCTAACTTGAATGAAGAGAATTCAGGGATTGCTTCCTAAACATTTGGACTCAAACTTCAAATGCAGTCTTCGAATAATACATATAAACTAATCTTTGTTTTAACCGCAAATTCTTTGAACATTTCTTTGAAACTAACATGAGACATGGTTAGTAATACAAAATAAGTATAACTAAAACTATACCTCGAATCAATGATATTTTAGCCTTCAAGAGCTCAAAGTTCTAATACCACTTGTAAATTTCCATGTATCTCGGGAATAAAAGAAATACCACCGACAACCACAAAGATTATGCGGAATCTAAACATTGTGATGTTTTAAAAGTAGATGAACATGAACACATGTTGCACTTAAAATATACATGTATCATACATAGCTTGAACCATAGATGATCACTTTATGTCTCAACAATTCTCAATTATAGTTGACTAACTAGGAAGACTAACTTGTAATTTGTACTATACATTGACTATCTATACGAATACAATTAAAACCCAAACCGTATACAAAAGGCTATTCGAATATTATAATGACTAACCAATAACTAATGCACCAACTCAGTACTTATTCGAGAACTCCTAGTACTCAATTCAAATAGTAATATGCCAAATACGTATACTCGCTACATTTACTAACCAAGTACTTTTGGAACTTGTTTACACCTAAAGCATAATACAATACTTGATACATTAGACTCACCACATAGATCTCTACATATCACATCTTAAACATTTCACTAGATTAGTGATCATCTCTCACATACAATGATGGTTAGTAATAATTTTAAATAAGTAATAGTTTATATTTTTTATCTCTTACATAACAGATCATATTTATAATTGTGAATCCAAGGATCGTCAACAGGAATTATCAGTGTCAATCGATGTCAAGTCAACGTTTGCGGAATTAATGTTGATTTGGTTTAATTGTGTTTAAACAACTTTAAATATCAATAAAAGATCAAGAACACACGTAACAAAACACAATTAATGATTAATCAGTATTTTATTACAATGTGTTGATGATTACAAAAGAATTGAATGTACGATATCAAAGAATGCTATGATGTTATGAATGCTAAAGTTGATCGAAAGACTTTTGATGATTGTTGTATTGCTATTGCTGTTCTCAATCAATCAATCGTCTAACTCAATCGTCTTTGAATCGAAACCTAGGATCCATATTTATAGACAGAGGTGTTTCGGTTATAGGAAACACCGGATCTCTTGGGATTTGATTTGTTTTTGTTAAGGAATCATCGGATTTCTCGGGATTCGCATAACCGCCTTGTTGACTAGTTGACTTGTTGACTTGTATCACTTGTATAATACAAGTGTTTGGACTCCGCAGGAATATTGTCTTCAATAGTAATTTGTTCTTCCGTAGATAATGTTCTTCCGAAGGTAACTTTTTCTTCCGAAGATATCTTGTTCTTCCGAAGATGTCTTGTTCTTCCGAAGGTAACTTGTTGTTCATCCGCAGAAGATCTTTGGATGTATAATTACTTGTAAGAAATATATCTACGGAAGAACAAAATGTTCATCCGTAGATGTTTCTTACACTTGGTCAATTTCATAAATAGACCAATTATAATGTTTGTTCCTGCAACCATACATAAACCAACACATATATAAATGGGTTAACCTATATATTTAATGCATACACAATAATGAAATACAAAAGTTCATTACAGATATTAATTCAAGTACTAAGTCTATACATAATGACTAGATCTACTGATTCTAGACCTAACAATACTCCCCCTTAGGCTTAGATACTTGCAATCAGTTCTTCAAAACTGAAAGATCCTTGATTCTGGCAATCATTTTGTTATAGAAGTAAGAAACAACAGTCTTCTGATCATCATACTTGTAGTTGATCTTCATCTTGCTGATCTTCTTCAGAGTCTCATAATTTCTTGGCATCCTTCTGACACAGGATCGTCAGGATTTAAGAAAGCACACACATTATGTTCTTTTGCGAATCGATGATCCATCTGTTCATAAGATAAGACTTCGTTAGAATCACTTATTGATATAAGAATACGAACAGTTGTGAGATAAAGCAAGAATCAAATGGTTCATTCTTGATGATTACGACATGTTTTACCTTAATAAACGCTGATTAAGAGCACAACTATATGTTTGCTTAAGGTTTTGATTTGATAAATTTTGAATGTTGAGGAAGTGGGAAAAGTTTTGTTGAGTGAGATTTTCTAGGTCTGAAAAAGTGAAAGGAAAAAGTGAATAATGAATTTGACAAGTCAAACCTCATTATTTATACCCTCAGACACATTAATTTTCTCTGTTTTATTAAGTGGGTCCCTCAATGTATTCTTCCGTAGAAGTAATTTCACATTAATTAAGTGGGATCCACAATTTACTCTTCCGTAGAACATCTACGAATCAACAACATCTGCTGATGTGAAATTGTAATCATTAAAGTATTGATCTTTATTCATCCGTAGTTTACTAATCTACGGATAAACATTAAGATTGATTTCCACACATTATCTTCTGCTAATGCAACGAAAATATTGTTGTATGTATGGCCCAACTCCATTGGTTAGACCATTTATTGCTTTAGGACCTCGTTGGCTTTGTATACATGACAATTTAGTACAAGAAAATTTAAAATAGAGATTTTTACTAAAAAATTTCATGTAACCAACAGCTAAGATGATGCTCAGATTTCAATTTCTTCAAATTGATAATGATATAGACATTGCTGTTGTTGATTGAGATGCTTTTTCATGAATTCTACTCCCCCTAAATTTGTGATTAATGATGAACTTAAGCATTTATCAGAAATTTCTTTAAGAGGAAATCATGAATTTGAACTATATGATAATGATCAGATACACATAGGATGGGATCATACTATAATGCTAAGCCTCTTCCTGATTAGTTATGTTGTATTTTTGATACTAGAACAAGTTCTGATTGCAAGTATATTGTCCATATAAATCCATACAAGAGCTCATGTATCAACTAGGCATGCTGTTTATCATGTTTTCATATTGTTTTTGAAATAACTGTTATGGGCTTCACATTCAATTCACAAAGGTTTTGTCCTCCCTTTGCAAGTCAAATCATCACTTTTTCACACTTAAGACTATGTACTTTAAGTTATAATAGCTATCATGAGATGTATTTGGCATCTCATTGATGCAATGTTGATAAAGCTCAAGATAATATACAGTTGATCACATAGGATTCTTTTGAGAGCTTTAGATATGATCATCATCAGGTCACCAGGTCTTTACTCACGTAAAACAGAGGTGCCTTTAACCCAGGTCTTTGTTCACACAAAACAGAGGGATGATGAGGATCATGATCTTTTCACCTTTTGTAACTGATATTCAGTATGGTGATCATACACCCAGATCTTTGTTCACACAAAACAGAGGGAGTATGATTTGCAAAGATAGATAGTATAAAGTGTTTTACATAGTGTGTTTAGATGAATGATTTGATCACATTAGGATAAGACTCACTTTGTTTTCTCAAAATGAAGTTTCCCACATACATTTATTTTAGTATTATGTTTTGCATGCACTCAAGTTTGTTTCCACTCAAGATGAACCTACTCACATATCAAGAAACTTGCTGAGAGATATTGTTATTTGTTTATTCAGGAATAGGCAAAGCTATAGTGTACTATCATTTCCCATTCATATGTCATACTGATGCATTATTATACACAGCATGTTGTTTGATTGAAATTGATTAATCTAAGTTAATCATGCCTAGAGACTCAATCAGAAAATTAAATCTGACTGAATCAAAGGCTTTAGTGAATAAATCAGCAAGCTGATTTGATGTATCCACTTTGACTAACTTAATCAATCCTTTTTCTGAGCAATCTCTCAGAAAATGATATCTAATCTCGATATGTTTTGTTTTACTATGTTGCACAGGATTAGCAGTGATAAACATAGCAGCAGAATTGTCTATATAGATTGAAGTTTGAAGAAAGTTGTAACCATAGTCAAGCAATTGGTTTTGTAACCAAAGTACTTGAGAGCACCCAGCTGAAGCAGCAATGTACTCAGCCTCAACTGTGGATACAGAAACATTTGTTTGTTTCTTGCACTGCCATGACACTAGCCTTGGTCCAATGAATTGACATCCACTGGTTGTTGATTTTCTGTTGCTGTTACATCCACCATAGTCACTGTCTGAGTATGAGTAGAGTGTAAAGTCTCCATCCTTGGGATACCATAGACCAAGTCCTGGTTTTCCCTTGAGGTATCTGAAAATTCTTTTTACAGCATTGAGATGTGACTCCTTTGGATCAGATTGGTACCTAGCACATACACACACAGCAACATAATATCAGGTCTACTGGCAGTTAAGTACATAAGTGAACCTATCATAGATCTAAATAATTTTTGATCAATAGATTTTCCAGAGGGATCAGGAGCAATCTTATCAATTGTTGATGCTGGTGTTTTGCATGAGGATACTTCAGCAAGATTGTATTTCTTCAGAATTTGATGTATGTATTTTTCTTGATTGATGAATATTCCATCTGTTTTTTGATGAACTTGAAGGCCAAGGAAGAATGTTAATTCACCCATTGAGCTCATCTGAAATTCAGATTTCATCAGCTCTTCAAAATTCACACACAATCTCTTATTAGTTGATCCAAATATAATGTCATCAACATATACTTGAACTACTAAGAGATCTTGATGTTCTAGTTTGAGAAAGAGTGTCTGATCAATAGTTCCTCTTTTGTAGCCATGCTTGAGTAAGAAAGATGATAGTGTTTCATACCATTTTCTTGGTGCTTGATGAAGACCATACAAGGCTTTATCTAGTTTGTATACCCTGTGAGGATAGTGAGGATCTTCAAATCCGGGGGGTTGTGACACATAAACTTCCTCATCAATTTTCCCATATAAGAATGCACACTTGACATCCATCTGATACACAGTAAACTTCTTATATGATGCATATGCCAAGAACACTCTTATTGCCTCAATTCTTGCAACTGGTGCAAAAACTTCATCATAGTCTATGCCTTCTTCTTGAGTGTATCCTTGTGCTATCAACCTTGCTTTGTTTCGGACAATAATCCCTCTATCATCCAGTTTGTTTTTGTATAGCCATCTAGTTCCAATAGGATGTTGACCTTCAGGTAAATCAACAAGAGACCACACTTTTTGCTTTCTGAACTGTTGAAGCTCTTCTTGCATAGCTTCAATCCAGCTATTGTCTTTTAAAGCAGCTGTAATGTTTGGAGGCACCACTTGAGAAAGAAAACAGTTGAAGAGACAAAGGTTGGCTGTACCACTTTGGCTCCTTGTAGTTCTCTTTTCAGGATTTCCAATGATATTGTCAAGTGGATGAGACTTATGAATTCCCATTGAGGGAGTTGATTCAACTGGAATAGATGATTCCAGGTTAGTCATTTCCATTGCCTCTGACTGATTCATCTCAATTTGAGGATTCAAGAAATAATCAAATTGAGTCTCTGTTGATTGAGCTACAGAAGTATCTGCAGTTGGATTTTGCTCTTCCGCAGGAACTTCTGCGGAAGCATTTTGCTCTTCCGTAGGAACTTCTGCGGAAGCATTTTGGTCTTCCAAAGGAATTTCTCCGGATGTATGCTGATCTTCCGAAGGAACTTCTCCGGATGCATGCTGATCTTCCGAAGGAACTTCTCCAGATGTATGCTGATCTTCCGAAGGAACTTCTCCGGATGCATGCTGGTCTTCCGAAGGAACTTCTCCGGATGCATTCTGGTCTTCCGAAGGAACTTCTCCGGATGCATTCTGGTCTTCCAAGGAACTTCTCCGGATGCATGCTGTTCAATTCCACATGTAATATCTGCTTCTACTGAAGTATTGTCATCTGAAGATGGAATTATCCTTGGAGGATCAGCAGATAAAGTTACTTCAGTCATAATAGGTGGAACAAATGGATAGTATACTTCATCAGATCCTGCATTGGTCAAATGATCATAGTTAAAAGATTTAGATAAAGCATCTATGTCAAATAACCATGATGAACCTTTAACTGACTTAGTAAACACATTTTCATCAAAAGATACATTAGGTGTCTCTTCCATAATGTTATGTTGTGGAATATACACTCTATATGATTTTGATGTTGAAGAGTATCCAACAAAGAAACCATCATATGTTTTTTCTGAAAATTTTCCTAATGACTCTTTTATGTTCAAAACAGTTACTTGACATCCAAAGACTCTTAGATATCCTATGTAAGGTTTTCTTTTAAATAGGAGCTCATAAGGATTTTTGTTATGTTCTTTGACAATTAATGTTCTGTTTTGAACATTGCATGCAGTATTCACAGCCTCAACCCAAAAGGTAATAGGTAGTTGTGAATCAGCTAGCATTGTTCTTGCTGCTTCAATGAGAGTTCTGTTTCTTCTTTCAGCAACTCTATTTTGTTGTGGAGTCCTTGGTGCACTGAATTATCTTGCAATACCTTTGCTCCTGTAAAAAGAATCTAGTTCAAAGTTGACAAATTCAGTACCATTATCACTCCTAAATATTTTGACTTTCGTATCAAGTTGATTCTCAATCTTGATTACAAAGTCCATTAATGTTTCTGATGTTTCACTCTTTTGTTTTAAGAAAAAGACCCATGTAAATCTAGTGAAATCATCAACTATCACCAAACAATATTGCCTTTTTCCAATGCTCATTACATTGGTGGGACCAAAAAGATCCATGTGAAGCAATTTGAGTGGTGTAGTATTAGTATTGATGGTTTTGGATTTATGTGTCACTCTGTGTTGTTTTCCTTTGTAACAAGAAGAACAATGAGTTGAGCAATGAAACTCTTTATTTGGCAATCCAATGACCAGGTCATGTTTCACCAATTTATTCATGTTCTTCATGTTAGAATGAACAAGCCTTCTATGCCATAATTGAGACAAATCTTCTGAAAGTTTAGATATAAGGCAAGTTTCATGTTTTGTGAGAGAAGTGTTGTTCATATCCAAAACATAAGTGTTTCCTTTTCTTGATGCTTTGAGGAGAATCCAATCTTCTTGGACAATAAATCCTGGCTTAAGAATGTAACAGTTAGTGTCATCAAACAATGTAGTGTAGTTTTGATCACAGATTTGAGATACACTAAGTAAATTATACTGTAAGTTTTTACATTAATTTACTTTATCAAATTTAAGTACACCATTAGTTATCATTCCTTCACCAACAATTTTACCTCCCTTTTTATCCCCACCAAATGCCACATAAGAAGCTTTTTTATGTTTGAAATCATGGAGAAGAGAACAGTTTCCTGTCATATGCCTGGAACAACCACTGTCAACATACCACATGTTGTCAGGTCTCCAATATTGTTCCTGCAATCAGAAAAGAAAATCAATTAGAAGTGACAACCCAAGTCTTAGTGATCTTGGGTTTGTCAATAGGATCTAAAACAGTTACTCTTTCATGAACATTTTTTGAAGTTTTAGTTTCAGATTTGATTGATTCATTCTGATTTGATTTGGATGAGGATGATTCTGCTAAATGGGATGTTGATGAAGTTGATTCATGATTCATATTTTCTGCTTTACTCAGAGTAACTTCATTTGTTTGAGTCTTTTGTTTTGATAATGAACCTTTAAATGTCTCACTATCTTTTGTTTTTGAAAGAGGTATATGAATGCCTTTTTCAAATTTATCAAAGAATGAATCATCATCCTTTGATTCCTTGTCTGACAAATCTACTCTTTTGTGTGGTGTTTTTTACTGCTGGAAAGATGGTCTTTTCCTTAGTATATGAACACTTGATGATGATTTGTCCTTTGGTTTTGCCTTTGATTTTTGTTCATACTTCTTCAGTTTTGAACTCTTTGCAGAATCCGTAGATTGAGAATCTGATTCAGATTTGACTGATTCTTTCTTCTTTGAGCCTTTTGTCTTGTTCTTTTTGTTGAAATAACATTCATGTGTGGAATGATTATTTTTGTTGCAGATAGAACAATGTTTGTTGAAGTAGCAATCAGTGGTTATATGATTGTTCATATTGCAAATAGAGCAGTAGCTGCTGAAGTAACACTCTTCAGTATTGTGATTTTTCATGTCACAACATTTGCAATACTTTTCTTCTGATTCTTTCTCAGAATCATTCTTTTTGTTTGCTGATCTTTGTTGTAGTTCTTTCTTCTTCAGCTTTGGATGTGCTTCACCTTTTTCCACTTTGTGCACATTTTGATGCTTGTTGCTGAATTTCTCTTCCGTAGATCAGCAGCTGAAGTTTTCTTGTTCAGTTGATGATCTGGTGATGCCTTTTTCTTTCCTTTGAATTTTCCTTTTTCCTCAGTGATGACAGATTCATCAGTCAATTTCTTGGAGGAGTCTTGCATACTTAATTCTTGAAGACCTTCATTCAATTGAGCTATCTTCTTGCAGATGGTCTTCAGCATGTTTCTTTGTTTAGGAGGATATGGCAACTTTGTTTCTTCAAGCACTTTTGGGATATGGGTTTTCAGTTGAACATTCTTACCAGTGCTTGTTTGATCAACATCATGTTCATCAGAATCATCCAAGTCATCACATTTATCATAATCAAATTCTGAATCATTTTGATCTAATGATTCTGATTCAGATGATTCAGTTTCACTCACCTCAGCTTTATCATTAATTTTAGTTTGAGTTGAATCTTTTTCAAACTTAGTGCCAGGCACAAAATGATTTGACAGAGTATTTGTCATTGTTGTAGGTAAGGATGTGTAATTATCATTTATAGGTGGTGCAACCGCATTATAACCCAACCCAGACCTTTTCTTTGATTCAATATGAGAATTTAGTAATTTCTCATATTGCTGAGATGATAATTGAAACTTCTGAAGTTTCACTTCAGTTGATGCATGATCAGCCATGGATTTTGTTAAGGAAGTGGTCAGATGCTCAACTTGGGCTTTTAGGCTATAATTTTCAGAAACAAATTTTTCTAAATCCTTTTGCAAAGAATTAATTTTTATTTGATATAATTTATGTTCTCTAACATGGGATTCATTCAAAATCATTGTTTCTTTTACTTTATCAGCCAACTGTTGAGCATGGACTCTATATCGTTCAACTTCCTCAACACAAGTTGATGAACACAATCTTTCTTTTACCTTTTTTGCCATTGGTAGAACTGTTTGATCCATATGAGCCATCAATGCTTGATTCTCTTCCAAAACTTCCTTTTCATACAAACTCCAGTCACACGTTCCATCTTGAAGTATGATCAGCCCTGACTCCTTTGAGTTGCTAGGTCCAGCTGATTCTTTGGTGGCTGATGGGGAAGCATTGATCAGTTGAGATTGTTTGTGCAGAGGTCTTTGAGAAGATTGTTGATTTGCTTGAATTTGATGTTGTTGATGATGCTGGTGTTGTCTCATCTCTGGATATGACTGTTGATTGCATTCTCTTGAGAAATGTCCATAGAGATTGCATTTGTAGCATCTTATTTTTTATTTGTCAACACCAATCTTTGATGTTTTGCTTGCTGAAGCCAAGTTCTTATTTCTCCTGAGATATTGCTTAGCTCTATAAGCAATCATGGCCATCTGCCATTATAGATCCATCTCTTCCACTACATCAGGAGGCAGTTCTTCTAAGTCTTGTTGGAAAATATTGGCTGATGTTAGAGAGCTTCCCAGATATGCTTGAAAACTGGAGCGAAAAGCTGCAAAGGCTGCTCTTTGTTCTTCAGAGTCCAATATCACAGTTATTGGTTCTGACTGATTTGCTGAAAAAGAAGATTTAGCTGATGCTGCAGTTGTATCTTGTCTATCAGTAGTTCTTCCTTTATTCTTTTGCTGCTTGTCTTGAGATGATTTCTTTGAGGGTTTTGAAGCATAGAAGCTAACTTCCTCCTCATCATCACTCCTAGCACAAGAGTTTTCACTTTCATTGTTTGAAATAAATGCACTTCCTACATTATTTGTTTCTTTGAAGTGATAGGGTGAGACATGAGTTCTCACACTCTTGTTTCTTGATTTTTCGTCCATTTCAAGAGCTTCCACTTTTGCAACCAGAGTATCTAAACCAATTGCTTTTAGATCTATAGTGTTCTTAAACATGGACACAGTATGCTTCCAACTTTCTGGCAAAGTGTGGAGCATTTTCTTGTTTAATTCCTCACTTGTATACTTCAACTCCAGAATATTCATCTCAGTGACTAGCTGCATGAATCTATGGAGTTGCTGAGGAATTGACTCACCCTCAATATGATGAAAAGTTTCATATTGTGATCTGTGGGTGTCTCTCCTTATACTTCTTATCTCATCACTCCCTTCGCAGAGAGTGTGAAGTATCTTCCATAAGGAGTGTGTTGTTTTATAGTTCTCACACCTGATTAATATCTCTTCAAGTAAAGCCATACTAAGCAAACTGTATGCTTTTATATCAACTTTTACCTTTTTGACATCATCAGGTGATAGATCTTTGGTACTGATTGGTTGATTTTTGTCATTATAATCCGGCCCAAGCGTGGGTGGAATATAAGGACCTTCAGTGATGGATATCCACAAGTCAGAATCAGTGTAGTTTACATGATTCCTGAACTTGATTTTCCAAGACTTGAAGTCTGCTTTTGTTTCCAACTTCGGAGGTCGAACCACTGAAGTTGCTCATGATGTTAACAAGATCTGCTATTCAATTGATTTGAATATAGAAACAAGTTCATTAAAAACGATTGCAGTTAAACGAAATCAAACACAATTAAAACACAACTAACACTGATAGATCAATTGATCTAAATCAATGAGCACTTGGCTCTGATACCACCTGTGAATCCAAGGATCGTCAACAGGAATTATCAGTGTCAATCGATGTCAAGTCAACGTTTGCGGAATTAACGTTGATTTGATTTAATTGTGTTTAAACAACTTTAAATATCAATAAAAGATCAAGAACACACGTAACAAAACACAATTAATGATTAATCAGTATTTTATTATAATGTGTTGATGATTACAAAAGAATTGAATGTACGATATCAAAGAATGCTATGATGTTGTGAATGCTAAAGTTGATCGAAAGACTTTAGATGATTGTTGTATTGCTATTGCTGTTCTCAATCAATCAATCATCTAACTCAATCGTCTTTGAATCGAAACCTAGGATCCATATTTATAGACAGAGGTGTTTCAGTTATAGGAAACACCGGTGCTCTTGGGATTTGATTTGTTTTTGTTAAGGAATCATCAGATTTCTCGGGATTCGCATAACCGCCTTGTTGACTAGTTGACTTGTTGACTTGTATCACTTGTATAATACAAGTGTTTGGACTCCGTTGGAATATTGTCTTCAGTAGTAATTTGTTCTTCCGTAGATAATGTTCTTCCGAAGGTAACTTGTTCTTCCGAAGATATCTTGTTCTTCCGAAGATGTCTTGTTCTTCCGAAGGTAACTTGTTGTTCATCCGCAGAAGATCTTTGGATGTATAATTACTTGTAAGAAATATACATACGGAAGAACAAAATGTTCATCCGTAGATGTTTCTTACACTTGGTCAATTTCATAAATAGACCAATTATAATGTTTGTTCCTACAACCATACATAAACCAACACATATATAAATGGGTTAACCTATATATTTAATGCATACACAATAATAAAATACAAAAGTTCATTACAGATATTAATTCAAGTACTAAGCCTATACATAATGACTAGATCTACTGATTCTAGACCTAACAATAATAAATGATTAAATATGGTGCTTCATGTAATCATCAGATTTTACCTCACAAATCCGTCAAAACTTCTTCTAACAAACTTTCCATTAATCATTCTATCTTTCTTATTTTGAATATGATATTTTATAAACTATTTCAATTATCACCAAAATCCCTATGTCAATCATCTTAATCTTATTTAATCTCCTAAACCTTATAATAATCATCTTACAAATCCTTATCCTTATGTTATAGATTTGAAATAAAAAGCAATAATTATTGAATATTTTAATTTATAGTTTTGAATAATATATTTGATTATTTTCAACCCGTGTATTACACGGTTTACTAATGTAATAAACAATAAAATAGTTTAATAAAAGTTATCATCACTAATTCACTATCTTTATTTAGGATAAGATACTAGGAAATAGAAAGCTAAATAGAATATGGGTTTTAAAGGGTACAGTTATTAGGCCGTATGACCCTTCTAATAAAGACCGTCATAATTAATGTCAAATTTAGTAATATAAATTTAGTAAAATATATTTAGTAATTTCTCTACAGATCACATATTAAACATTCAGTAATCTAGTAATCATCTTTCACATACACTAATTTAATATATACTAATTATCAATTTTTATAAGCTTTGTGGTTTGTACATTGTGTTTTAGTGAGTTGTATTTACTAATTGGTTTATTTTCTCCTTTTTTTTTACCTTAACCACTATAGTTTTATATTTTCTACAATTTAACCTTAATATTTTTTTTGATTTTCAACTTTGGTCCCCAATATTTCTCAATCTCTTATTAATTTTCCTTTTTTACGTTGCGGTCTACATTTTGCGACTTACATGCCATAATGTATTTCTGTAGTTCAATATATTCACATTTATTTTCTCCGCTGCCCAGATGCAACGCGCTAGTCTTATATTGACTTAGTTGGTTAACCCTTTAGGGGTTTTAGGTATGCTTCCGTATTGGTTTGGGTTGTATTTTCGGTGACACGATGGTTAACCGTTTGGAGTTTTTTGTCTGACAATTGTTTTTAGTGTTGTCTCCGGTTAAACTTCCATTAAGCATTTCCAGTGTAGGCTGTCACTGCCGATAGTATGATATTGGTGTCACTTGTCACGATTTTACGACCTCACCGCAACACATGGGTGTGTGTGTGGGGGGTTGGTGGGGGGGGGGGGCTTAATACTCGTGTTTACTAATTAAAATGATAATAGTAGGAGTTATATTTTTTTTTATCTCTTACATAACACATGAGCAATAAAATAATTTGATAAAAGCTATCATCACTAATTCACTATCTTTATTTAGAATAAAATACTAGGAAATTAAAATTAGGAAAATTAAAACGTAGAAGGCTAAATAGAATATGGTTTTTTAACAGGTTTGGTTATTGAGACATCTTTGAATCTATACTTATTAATAAAACAATATCTTTTGTGACACGTGTCATTTTCTTAGACATCTATTCTTTTGATTTCCCGCCTAAAAATGTATCTATTCACATTCTTAGTCATTGTTCATTTGAATAAAATCAACTACTGCTATACTTACAAAGACTATTTTTTTTCCTAAAATAGTGTCTATACAAATATATTTACCAAAATAGGTGTTTAAGTAAGTTTTTCTTTTTCTCACTATAATCCTATTGTTTAATTTATTTCACTTTAATATATTATTATTTAAAAAGAGATAAGTACAAAGGTTAATTAATAAAATTGTAAAACCACTTGATTCATATGTCGTAATTAAAAACAAAAATTTTTTCTAAAACTTATTTTTTTAATTCACTCATACTTATTTTTAAATCGTCTTTTCATATAGAAAAATTAAATATTTTTTTCATCTATAATTTTGTTTCAATTTCACAAAAAAATAGGCATTTGTTTTTTTCTTCTTTTTAAAAATATATATTTTTTAAAAATATTTTTAAATAGCTTAAAAGATTGTAATACTTTTATCCAATCATATTATGAATAGGAAAAAATAAACTTTTACTAAAAAAATATTTTGGTAAATATTTTTGAAAACATTCATTTTATTAAATTATTTTTCTACCAACCTTACTTTGAAAAAAAAAACTCATTACAAAAGTCATTTATGATGGTATTCAAAACCCTGATATAGATTGCAAGTTATAGTTGACTGTTTTTCCTACCCAAGAACAAATTGACTCTATCCTTACCACACAGATAATATAATGAGTTTTTACACGTTGTATTACACTAAAACTGTGAATTGAAACGTATTGGATTCTTTCTTATTCAAACAAGCAATTAAATTTTTTTAAATCACTCGTACTATACAAATGAGAAGAAACCCAATACGCGTCTACAATTCCGAAACGATTTTATATATTTAATCAATTCAAGGGTCTCAAATAATCAATTCAAGGTTTCGATTTTCCCAAATCATGATATCTCGATTTTCAAATGTAAAGATGAAACATTCCTTATCCTTTTCAAGTTAGAAGCATATCAAAATCACATTTATATTAAGTTCAACTTATCGATCCTTTTACGCCTTCATTGATCTATTTAATATCATTCACACCACAAGTTTTAAATCACAACAGCTCTTATGCAAAGTATCAATTCAATGGTCATATATACAAATTTCGATTGCAACAGTAGTTGTGGTCCATGCGATTCAAATATTTCGATTTTGATTTCAAGATAAACTTTAGTATTTTGGTTTTTTTACATAAATTTGGCTTATGAAAAGAATGAAAGTTTGATTTAGTTTTAATTGATGTAAGCATTAAACTAATTTATGTTTTTAGTCAACAAAAAGAGAAAATTACATAAATGGTCACTGTGGTTTAATCAAATTGCATGTTTGGTTCTCAAACTTTAAAAATTACAAAGGTAGTCTAAACTTTTGTCTAATCATTGCATGTTTGGTCCATGCCACCGATCAAGCTCTATGTTACATTATCTCAAGTTACAAGTAGACATGAATTAAAATTATTAATATTAGACAATGATAGTAAAAATTAAAAACAGAACATTAGATTTTGTATACAAAGTAGTTTTCAGATGTTTATGGATGTTTTCATGTTTAATATAATTTGTTTATTACCTAAACTTTTTATTTATAAGTTTATTTTATTTCATATTATACACTATTTTAGACTTATAAACATTGATAAAAAAACTACTAATATTAGTTATAGATGATTTTAAAAAATTAAACATAAAAAACCGATATACTAAATATTAATAATAATATTATAATTTACGAACTTTTTAATTAAAAACAATTTTAATGATTGAACTCGTGTATTACACGGGTCTTTAGTCTAGTTATAAATAGATATCCCCAGATTTTTATGTAGGTCGTATAACATTATACGCGTTGTATAACCCTCTCTAACAGCCTCTGAATTTTTTCAATATGAGACTTATAGAATGATATATATCTATAATGATGTGTGTGTTAACATTATTATTTTTTTTATAAATATAATTGGTAAAACAATATTCATTATGATGTTGTAATGTTGATGGTGTCAATATCCATTTGTGGGCCTTATATATGATTGCCCCACTCCGTCGTCCCCACCCCTCTTAACCCTAACACCTACTTCGCCTCCCCCTTATAAAATCCTGACGTAGACATCCTTCCTTCCGTTTACCTCCGTTAAGTCCGCAACGGTCCTACGTGGACACTCTCCCACGTTCTTCCCTATGTCCCTTGGTAACACAATCACTTGCTTTGTTTTTTTTTTTTTTTTTTTTCTAATTTTTAACATCAACGCCATCACTTATTTAACACGCGCGGACCCCACTCCCCCACACATAATTTCATTTCATACATATTTTCACGTCCGCTGTACAAAACAAAATACTTACACCTCTGATAGATTCCTGGCTTTACTCCGCATACAGCACTTGTACACTCTGCATGGAAACCTGTACGTTGATTTGGAACTAATGAGTTAAAATATGCAAAATAACAATAATCCTTTCAATTGGCGGGTAAAGCTACAAGTGTACGCTAAAAATACTTTTAGTTTCCCGCTTTTTATTAATTAAAGTATTCATGCCACTATTTCTTATTTAGTTAATTTATTAATTAATTTAGCTATGTTAACAGTGCTTTATATTTATTTAATTAAATACTTTTTGCTACTTTTTAGTTAATTAAATGACTAATTTATAAATGTTGATGGCCCTTGCTTTTAATTTATTAAATCCTTTTTGACAGGATTTGATAAATTATTTTATTTATATATTTAGAAATATTTAAAGCGCTTCCTTTTTAGGCTTTTTACAAACCTTTTAAAAATACACCAATATTGTTCTTGCCTGTAAGCTAATAATTTCATTCCAGGTATAAAAGGTTAATATCATAATTGACTATGCCATTTTTAATCATTCCCTTTTCTAAGAATATATATTAGTTATAATAGTTATATAATTGCCATATTAAATGAAATAGATGAATAATCTTTTCCTCAATTAATGATGGGTACCTATTTGTATTTCTCTGTTGCCCCATAAATAGATATTTTTTTTATTAAGTTGCTTAAAAAACTAGAGAAATTATTTTAACATCTTTAAGTATAATATAATAGCTAATTTTAAAAGTTTATACTTAAGGACAAGGCTTGACGTTATTTTCCATCAAGACATATACTAAAAAAACATATTATCATGTTTTAACCAAGAAAGAATTCATTTTGAAACTTTTCCTAAAAAAGTAGATGAAATAAAAGTAGGAAATTAAATGAAAAAAATTCTCTTTATCGCAAAAGAATGAAAGCACCAAAAGCCCCATTTACTCCACTCCACCCTTAAATCAAATCACTCTCTCAACGCTTTTGCCCACGCTTGCTCCTCCTCCGCCGCACCACCGCCGTCCGTACACTCACACTCCCTTACAATGCAGCAAATCTACATTCTCACATTCTTCCTACCTTCAACCTTCTCTTGCTAGTGACGAAACACTTGCACATACTGCACAACAACTCCTACGGTAACAGATTCGATAAATCTTGCAAAACCAAAACCCATTTGCATCTCAAAAGTCAAAACCCATCTCCTTTCCTTGAAGCATCATCTTCTTCTTCTGCATTGCTGCCGTTTTACCTTTCACATCCATTTTACATCTGTTTTCTGTTGATTCGTTCCATCTTTACTGCTTCTGCACCTTCATTTCCCTCGACCCTTTTGGGGTTTTTGTTTTTCCATCTTCTGCTACATGTTTCTGAGACCCATTTGTAGAATCTTTAACTTGCTGCTGTTTTAGGGTTCACTGTGCTTGTGAATGCTGTTAATCTAACTTGGGTTTCAGGAAAAAAGCTCAAAACCTTGTTGAGCTTTTTCTTTCTGTTGTAATGGTGATAATGATGATGTTTAGGGCTTTAGTAGTGGCTATGTTCGTTGTTCGTGCTATGGGTCAGCTTCCTTCACAGGATATTTTGGCATTACTCGAATTCAAGAAAGGCATCAAACACGACCCAACTGGGTTCGTCCTGAGTTCATGGAACGAGGAGTCGATTGACTTCAATGGATGTCCCTCCTCTTGGAATGGAATCATGTGCAATGGTGGTAATGTCGCTGGGGTTGTTCTTGACCATCTCTCCTTATCAGCAGATGTTGATTTGGATGTCTTTGCAAACCTTACAAAGCTTGTTAAGCTTTCCATATCCAACAATTCCATTTCTGGAAGATTTCCAACAAAATTAGGGGAAATGCTTGAGTTCCTTGATGTTTCAGATAATCTTTTCAATTCGACTCTGCCTGCAGATGTTGGCAAAGTTGCAAGCTTAAAGAATCTATCTTTAGCTGGGAACCGCTTTTCTGGACCCATTCCAGATTGGGTTTCAGGGCTTAGCTCAATTCAATCTTTAGATTTGAGTCGTAACTCGTTTTCTGGACCGATTCCACGGTCATTTGTTCAGTTAAACAATCTCGTTTATCTGAATTTGTCTGTTAATGGGTTCACAAAGAGCATACCTAAAGGTTTTGAGGACATGGGAGTTCTTGAGGTTCTTGATTTACATGGGAATATGCTCAATGGCGATTTTGATCCTCAGTTCTTGCTTTTAACAACTGCCACTCATGTTGATTTTAGTGGGAATTTGCTTACAACTTCTTCGAGTCAAAGTGGGAAGTTTTACCTGGGATTTCTGATACTGTTAAGTACTTGAATCTTAGCCGTAACCAGTTGACAGGATCTTTGGTTAGTGGAGGTGTGGCTCAGATGTTCGGGAGCTTAGTTATGTTGGATTTGAGCTACAATCAGTTGTCTGGTGAACTCCCGAGTTTCAATTTTGCTTATGATCTTCAAGTCCTTAAGCTCTCGAACAACCATTTCTCTGGGTTCATTCCAAATGATCTGCTAAAAGGCGATTCGTTGGTTTTAACCGAACTAGACTTGAGTGGCAATAACTTCACTGGTAACTCTCTACTTGTTATATTCTTTACATATTTAATTTTGTCTCTTTGTGTGTGTTTTTATTAACGTGTTGATCAAATTTGCAGGGTCAATCAGTATGATAATGTCAACATCCCTTCAAGTTCTTAATCTGTCTGGTAATGGGCTCACAGGCGAGCTTCCACTGGTGACTGGTGGATGTGTTGTTCTTGATTTGTCAATGAACAACTTTGAAGGAAACCTGACCAAATTGGTGAAGTGGGGGAACCTAGAGTTTCTTGATCTTAGCCAGAATCGTTTAACCGGTCCATTTCCAGAGGTAACGGCTCAGTTCTTGCGGCTAAACCATTTGAACCTTTCTCATAACTCTCTTGATTCCTCCATTCCTAAAGTAATCACTCAGTTTCCCAGATTGTCAGTCCTTGATTTAGGGTTCAATCGGTTTGATGGACCATTCCCAAATGGTTTGATATCTATGCCTACATTGGAACAAATTCATCTTCAAAGTAATAAACTTTCTGGACGTATTGATTTGTTTCCATCTTCTTCCATATCTAACGTCTCCAACATTCGAGTTCTTGATATTTCTGACAATCAGCTCGATGGCGAATTTCCTGATGGATTCGATTCCTTGACTGGACTTCAGTTTCTTGATATATCTGGAAACAATTTCTCTGGTTCTTTACCATTGTCTTTGGCTGCACTCACCAGTCTTGTTTCTTTAGATGTTTCCCAAAATCATTTCACTGGTCCATTGTTAAAGAATTTTACTGACGGTTTAAAGACTTTTAATGCATCGTATAATGATCTTTCCGGTGTTGTTCCTGAGAATTTGAGAAAGTTCCCAGAATCGTCTTTCTTTCCTGGAAATTCTGACTTGGAATTTCCTAATCCTCCTGCGGGATCAAACACACGGGGCTCATCGAGCAAGAAGAAGCCCATCAAAACCATTTTTAAAGTGTTGGTGATTGTTGCTTGTGTTATTGCTGTAGTGATCTTAATCCTTCTAGCGGTTTTCATTCATTACATGAGGATTTCACGACGACCAATATCCCAACAAGTTGGGACAAAAGACGTCCACCGCCAACCTGTATCTGGAAGTGGTGGTGGAACAGTTGTTTCAGCCGGAGATGTTGCAACCTCACGAAAAGGTTCATCATCGGAGATGATTACTCCTGAAAAATTGGGTGCTGGGGCTGTCCCGAGTTTCTCACCATCCAAAACCAGTGGCTTTTCTTACTCGCCGGATTCTGGTGACTCGTATACTGTTGAAAATCTCTCCAGACTTGATGTTAGGTCACCTGATCGGTTGGCTGGTGAACTTTACTTTCTTGATGACACAGTGTCGTTTACACCTGAGGAATTATCTCGGGCCCCGGCTGAGGTTTTGGGTAGGAGCAGCCATGGGACTTCGTATAGAACAACACTCGATAACGGGTTGTCGTTGACTGTCAAATGGTTAAGAGAAGGGGTCGCGAAACAGAGAAAAGATTTTGCTAAGGAGGCGAAAAAGTTTGCTAATATAAGACACCCGAATGTTGTTGGATTGCGAGGATACTATTGGGGACCAACACAATACGAAAAATTAATCCTTTCTGATTTCATATCTCCTGGAAGTCTTGCAAGTTTCCTCTATGGTACTGATGATATGTTCTTAACTATCTTGCTAATAACAATTATTGATCACTTTTGAAGTTAATCAGGTTGGCTAACCTCTCTCTCTGCAGATCGACCGGGAAGAAAAGGGCCACCATTAACATGGGCACAAAGGCTGAAAATAGCAGTTGACATAGCACGCGGTCTAAACTACCTCCATTTTGACCGGGCAATCCCACACGGGAACCTAAAGGCAACCAACGTCTTATTAGACGGTGCAGATTTAAATGCTCGTGTTGCTGATTACTGTCTCCATCGACTGATGACCCAAGCAGGAACCGTAGAACAGATTCTTGATGCTGGGGTGCTAGGCTATCGTGCACCAGAGCTTGCTGCTTCCAAACGCCCGGTTCCTTCTTTGAAGTCGGACATTTATGCATTTGGAGTGATCTTGTTGGAGCTTTTGACTGGGAAGTGTGCGGGTGATGTGGTGTCGAGTGAAGACGGTGGTGGGGTGGATTTGAATGATTGGGTTCGGTTGAAGGTGGCTGAAGGGCGTGGGCCTGATTGTTTTGATGCGGTTTTGATAACGGAAATGGGGACACCGGCTGCAGATAAGGGCATGAAGGAGGTTCTTGGGATCGCGTTACGCTGTATACGGCCGCTTTCTGAGCGACCTGGGATCAAGACGGTTTACGAGGATCTTTCGTCTATATAGGTGGTTAGATTTTTGATGTTTTTTATTTTTGGTTTAATTTGACTTAGATTAGGGATTGAACTGGGGGAATCAATAGTTTATTGTTCCCCATTTTTATGATCTTTGAAATGTATGGGTTGTTGGTTTTTCTGTGGAAAGAAAAGCAAGGTTTGATGAATTGGTTTAAGGTTATGGATATTAAAAGTATGGATTGAATGGGCTTGTTTTTGTCTGTGCATTCTGAAATTGAATAAAGGCTTGTTTAAAATCTCTTATTACGTAAGAAGTGTGAGTTGATAAGTTTCATGTCACACAAGCATAATGAAGAAAGAGTAAATCACTTGATATGAATACACGAGACGAGATGACTTGGTGTTTCAAGCAGCCAGTTGGGCTGGTTTATCAGGAACCAACAGTGTAAGGGTGTTCCTGACCTGACCCAAATCGCTTCAATACTTCAATATATTACTATTACATGCTTATTCAATTCGGACGTATTTTTTATTTATTTATGCATGCATGTCTATACCTATTTATATATTTTTTTGATTAAATGCACATGTAATTTCATCCACTAAAATTAGTTAACATTACCATGTGCATTACGAGACAACTAAAAAAAGGATATGCCGCCGCGCAGCAAGAGTATAAATCCTATTTTGGAATCTATTTTAAAGTCAAAGAAAAATAAAAATCTCTTGTTACCTGGGGAGTGAGTTGATAAGTTGCATCTCACACAAGCTTAAAAAAGAGTAAATTACTCGATATCACTAGTCAGTACACGAGATGACTAGTGTTTCAAAGCCTAGATTGAATAAGCTAGTTGGGCCGTTTTATCAAAGAACCAACAATAGAGGTGTTTAAAATCGTATATCCGAAAATTATAGATAGTGGATTTTAATATCCGTATTCGAATACGAAATTTCGGATATCTGAATTTCGGATTCAGGTATCCGAACACATATCCAAATTCTAAAAAAATATGTAACATTAATAAATTTTTATAAAATGTTATTAATTTTAATTAAAAATCTTTTGGATATCCTAATTTTTTATAAATATATTCGAAATATCCTAAATTCATAATTAATACTTATTATTTTAATAGTTTTTATATAATTATTTCGGTTATCCAAATATCCAAAAATGTTCAAAACCACTATTCGAATTTGAATTTGAAAATTTTAGATGTCCGAAATTCAAATGTCCGAATTTTTAAATATCTAAATTTTCGGATATTTTGAATTTGGATTTTCGGATATTCGATTATGGATTCGGATATTTTACACATCCTAACTAACAGTGCATAAGTTCAAAAGGGAGTAAGTATTGACCCGGTTTATTAGGAACCCAACTTGGGGTGTTCAAAAAAATCAAAATACAAAAAGAACTACAATTCGATCTGTATCTAAATTTTAAAAAATCGATCTGAATCCTTATTCGGATATTCGGATTGAATCTCATCCGAACCCAAATTTCTTATTTGGAATTTAGAATTGGATTTCAAATATCATAATTTTTTATTCGGATTATGCGAATATCCCATTAAACCTTATATGAATTCCCTTATAAAAATTTCATTATGTTTCTAGCACAATACTCATTACCAACTACTTATTATGTTTTGTGTTTACAACTTGATACTCAAGAGTCTTGACGCATTCCAGTCCTCTAATTATAAACAATTACACAGTAATTAATTGTTGTTTTAACTAGAGATTCTCATTTTTGAATCTCGATACTAATAAATAAAAATAAATTATGACATTTGTCAACATTTATGCTATCGAATAATTGGTTTTCTCGTATGTCTCTCCTCTTAAATAATAAGAACATTAAAAAATATGTTTTATGTATTTACTATAAGTTTAAGGGTCCTAATATACAGACACCCCATATTATAAATCGACACCCCTGATATGTATGGCACCATACGCGTCATATAGGGTCGAAAACACTGAAAACGAAGAAAATTCAGGGGGTATGTCAAAGGGCTTTACACCCCATGTAGCCCTATATGACCCCCTATAAGGCGCGTATAACAAATTTCGACAACTATGATGGAAAATTCAGTGAACTGTCAGAGGGGTTAAACGCCTCGCCTCGCATAGGTCTACACGACCCCCTATATGACGTGTATGTGGCTCTATGACACGTAAAGAAATTTGGGGTGTTGATTTGTAATTTTAGGGTGTCTAAATATCTAGTTCCAAATTTAATTATAAACGCTACAATAAATGTTCATTAATAACTATCCATAATTAAGTGAAGTGTTATTAAGAGCTGATAGCCAAACATTATCCACTGGTTACCTAAATAAGAATAGAATTAAGTAAATGAATTTAATATAAAATTAATTACTTATATTTTTATTTACTTTTTTTAATTCAAAGTTTCTATTTAATTATTTAAATATAATCAAGTGCGAAAAAAAGAATGAGTAATGATAGTAAATGTTTTTATAATTGATTTTTGAATATTTTTAAATATGTGATTTTAAAATTTCAATGTGTAATACAAGAATTTATTCAATACGTATAATACACGATTTTTAAGACATAACTTTTTTATCGTTATTTATATAACGCTAGATCTATTCAACAGTGTATTACTTCCATGGGGGCAAGTAATGAGCAAGTCGATTAGTATATTCGATCACTAATCTTGTTTTCAAAATATTTGACATAACATCTAGCTTTTTACATAGTTTTTAGACTTCATGAAAATCTTGCAATGACAATATCCCAATATCATCCTTTCGTCTATGCATCTTACACATTTTAAACCCTAAAATTTAAGTTTTAATATATATGCAGGATCGGGTTTGTTCACTCAACACGATTATGGTCTCTCCAACTCACTAAGTCTCACTCGTATAGATGATGCAAAATCCTCTAAGAGTTGATAATAATATACTAAGTAGAAATAAACAAAACACAAGAGAATGGTTTTTCAAGATACTTGTATATGTTACTTCTCAACTCAAAGTTTTACAAGACTCTTACACGTATATCACGAGTTACAACGAGAAACTATATATACTACTATCTATAACCCAATATACTTTGATACCAGCTGGAACTTACAACTAGACATATACTAGAAGTAAGGTATCTTAGATAAAATACTATCTCAGATTTGGTAGTCATGACATGTTCTTGACTTACCTTTTGTCACCAACTAAAGTTGGTAACTGTACTAACTGATAAGAACTGAACTGTGAAATAAAGTATGGTCAACTATATGGGCATGGGAAAAGCACCATGCAGTATCTCAGAGATTGCAGCAGAGTGTCAGAGGGACCACACTTATGTCCACTGGTTTATAGTAGGTTCTTCCGAAAGATAAATGGCTTCGGAAGAACTTGTTCTTCTGAAGCCACTTATACTTCGGAAGAGGCTACTTCTATCGAGACTTGAGTTGTTCTTCAGGCCTTCATGCTTCGGAAGTCATTTTCTTGAATTCTTCTAAGTGTTGAACTTCGGAAGAAGGAAGACTTTGTCTTCGGAAGTTAGAGTTCCTCTTCGGAAGCTCTTTCAGACTTGACCTTCGGAAGCTCAGCATTTGCCTTCGGAAGTTCTGCTTTTGCCTTCGGAAGTTCTTCATCAGTTGCACCAAAATTGTCTAAGTGTTTGTTTTGGTTCACCAGCCTTACTTGATCCAACAAACTCCCCTAGGCTGATGCTACTAAAACCTCACTTGTTTCTACTTCCCAAAACTTTCAGCACCAAGAAGAGAAAAAACTTATCTGTTTCCTTGTTCTTTCTAGATTTGGTGCTGAGAAGTTTGTACAAATCATTCGTAGACAGGAGATCCAGTCTGTCACTTTGAATGATATGTACCCTCTGTTGTGGCCCTCTTAAGAGAGTTAGTTGACGGGAGTTGTAGTCATACTCCCATCTAACTATGGATTCTAGTTCAGGGCTTTCAACCATTTGTAAAATGGCTTTGCTTTTGGTGGCTGACCCTTCCCCTTCTTCCTTCTCTCTCATCTTCAACCCTTCTTCAATCTTGACTCTTGCATTCAGTTCAGCCAGATGAAGACTGCTCAGATGATTCCTGATGTGAGCGGCTACCTCAAAGTTGGAGGGATTGGAGAATGGTTTCTCTGCTAATTCAGCAATATCAAATCTGCTTAAGTGTAACAGAGAAGAGGCATTGAGCCTGTTGATTTCACCATTCTCTCTTACCACAACAAAGTTGTGAGAAGAGTCTTCGAACCTCCACTGGACAATTTTCTTTCTAGGAATGAGAGGTTGAGATGGTAGCTTGTCTCCCTTCCTAGTGTCCAGTAAAGTCACCAACTTTCTTCTCAGCAACTTCTCTTCTTCCCCAAGAGTGTCAGAGTTGGTTGCCAAGAGTTTAAGAGTTTGGTCCAATGTTCCTCTAGGCAAATCAATGAATTGTTCTCTTGTGAGGGAACATGAGAAGCCATCAATGAAGGTTAGTTTGATTGACCCCTCCTCACAAGATATATCGCTCAGAGTGGTACAATTAATGAGCTTCCTTATGATCTTCTTGAATTCTTCTAAGGAAAGAGGTTTGGATGGTTGGGAGGATGACTTAGGTGGCTGTTGGGTAGGTGATGGTTGGGTTTTGGGGAGTGTTTTGGGTTTGAGCATGGGTAGTTGTAGTGGTTTTTGTGATTGAGTGGATGAGGAAGAGGGTATGGTAGATGGTGCGGGTTCAGGAGTGTATGGCTCAATGGTTGGCTCGATTTTGATGGGGAAAGGGAAAGGGAGTGGTTAAGGTTGAGGTTGTGGTTGTGGTGTTGACCTAGAGGTCATCCCCTATACGCTTCTGTACATCTCTTTCCTTCTTCCTGAGCAAATGTCAGCTTTGATGTCACTGACATGTCGCTGCAGGGTCCTCTCAGACATGGAACCCACTTACCTGCCAGAGAAGCCATGGGCCCTGAGATAATCTTTCATCCAGGCTTTATCACCCATCTTCTTGATAGCCGCAAGTTTAGCTTCTTCTTCTTCCTTCTTCTTCTTCTACTATAGCTTTTCCTTGGAAGCTCTCTTTCTCTCTTTCTCCATTTGATCTTGTACTTTCTTGACAAGCCACAAGATCATGTCATTATTGTGAGGAGTTAATTCCTCAAGAGAGAATCCCATGGAGCTTAAGAAAGTTATCCTTTCACTCCTAAGCTGTTGGTAAGCTTCTTCCTTCTGTCTTCTTCTTTCTTCCTCTAAGGCCAACCTTGCTGCTTCTTCTTGTTCTATCCGTAGTAAGGTTGCCTTTTCTAACTCAACTAACTCCTCAAGTGGTAGCAGGAGCACATCCTCACTGGCAGCTCCCAGATTGACAAGTCTGTCAATGATCTCCACCCTTCTTTTATTGTTGATAACCTCCTGGTTGGCTATAGCTGCTTTGCTACTTGCAGCTAGTATCTTCCCTGTGGAGAGTCTACCTTTCCTTTTTAGCTTTTCCAACCTTTCTTCCTCTAGAATCTCTTCGCACTCAACTTCCTCTTTCCTTTAATGTCTTCGGAAGTTTGAGACTTGGGAGGTTCTTGTGTAGAGGTTTCTGGTTGGGAGGTGGTGATTGGATCATGAGGTGATGATGGTGTTTGAGTGAGGGGGAAATTGAGAAATTCTTCACTATTTACCTCAGATGCTAGTACAAGGATTGCATCTGTGATAATTAGATCCTCAGACAGAGAAAGTAACCCTTCCGCAGCTTGTATCTCAGCTTCAAAAGTTTGAAGTGATTCTTCTGAAGCTTTGACTTCAGCTTCGGAAGTCTGTGGGATTGCACTATATGTCCCAACTATTTCAGTTGCTGGGCCATCAATCCTTATTTCCCCTTTGAATTCAATCTCAGGTTCAATGTGGACCTTAGGTTGACCAACTTCTTTGATAGTGGTAGAAGGTGCATTCAACCTTTGAAACTCTTCAACTCCAAAGTATGCCACAACAACATCCAGACTTGACTGTTTAATAGAAGATCCCATCAGGAACTTGGAAAAGAACATGTTTAGATCTTTGAGCATCCTTGGATCCACTTGAAGAATGATTGAGGAGGCTCAGGGAAAACTGTTAATTGTTGAGTAGGATATCTAGAAGTCAGTGTAGAAAGAGCTAAGCTTTGTGGCTCTGCATGTGTTTGTCTCTGAACACTCTCTCCTTTTTTGGTAGCATCATGTTGAGAGCTTGATGAGCTAGAGGAAGAGGTCAAAGAGACTTGAATTGGTACATGCCTTACAAATCTCTCAGTCTGTTTCTCAGCTAGTTTAGCCTTGAGATTTTCAATCTCAAGTTGCTGAGTGACAGACCTATCCTCTAAAGTCTTAACCCTGAATTCAAGGTTTGAGTCTTTAGAAAGTAGATTTCTTATTGTGAGTTGTATACTTCCCTCATCTTCTTTAGAAGAATCACGGGGAGATGAGGTAACATACCTAGTATGTTTATCCTTACCACCAGTTGTGGGCGCCTAGGTTTCCCTTGCCTAATGATGTCTCTTTCAGAGTCATCAAAGGGCACGGTTTCTGTACATTCAGTCTCAGAGATGTTACCACTGTCCAGAGGGTCCAATGAGGCACCTTTAGTAGTAGCAGTTGAATCAACATGAGTCCCCTCCACACCAGTGGGACTCACCTCAGTTGGGGTTTGCTGATGGGGGCTAGAAATCAGAGATCTCTGTAGGCTCAATTGATCCTTAGATGGGTGTTGTGGATCATCCTCATGGCCTTGAAGAGACATGTTCTCCTCATCAGTTCCTATTAAAAGGTCAGTAAAGGATATGGAGTTATACCTAAAGACCTGGGACTTGATCAATGTCTAATGACATTGAGCCTATAATGGGGCTGTCCCTTTTTGGCTGCTCAAGAGAGTATAGAGACTCATCTTGAGGGTTTTCAGCTTGGGTTTGAGGCTCATAGGATTGAATCTGAGGAGACTCAATACTCATATTGAGGTCTATTGTGAAGGAAGGTGGGATCTCAGACTGAGTGGGAGCCCATGTTTCCAATCTAGCCTTTTTGGATTGAACGGGAAGGACTTATTCAATCAGAGGAGATTGAACAAGGGTTCGTTTGGAACGTCTCTGATAAGTAATTTGATGAGGTGGGAAAGTAGAGTTAGCATTGTGGGGGTGATTGCTGGTGTGGGTTCATCACCTATGAGGTTAACAAGGATGTCACCAGGAGCCATTCGCTCAATCATACCTGGAAGAAGCTTAGTGTGTCTTTCAGCGAAGTTGGTGGACACCCTCTTCAGCACCTTGAAAATGGCCGGCCTCATCTGAGGGACAGGTAGAGCAGCTGCACAGACAAGCTTACTCTGGTCCAGCTCATAGTTGATTATGTGCTGAATGAACCGGGGATACATATACAATGTTTCCTTTTGAAAGTTTCCCATGAGATTGATCAGCACAAACCTTGAGTAGTTGATCTGAGGCCTCTTTCCAACCCGTGAACTAGGCATCCTAGTTCATAGGGAATTTGATCCCATCCTCCAGACTTGTTTGACAGGCAGTGAAGAACCATGTGAAGCAGGAACTTTCAGTTGTAAGAAAATTGAACTTGTACACGGTTGACCAGCTCACATCACCACCATATCCCATCTGGATATATGTTTCATCTAGGTCTGATTTAGGGAATTCAGTAGGAGCGCCCTCATCATGAAGCTCTAGATGCTCCCTGATGATTTGTTCAGAAATGATCAGCTCTTGACCACAAATGCTCGACCTAATAACCCTAACTTCGTTCAGGGTTTCAATTTGACTGTTTCCCTAAACTTCTGCCATGTGGTTTGAGTAAACAATGGGGTTGATAGTTAGGGCAGTATATTAGGTGGATTGGGTAAGGAAGGAGATGATTTAAGATAAGTCAGCATCCTTGGAAGAGTCAAGGAGTGCGAATTGGTTATACTGAGGGATTAGCGCCATTGTTCAAGTAAGTTATAGAGGAAAAGTTTGATTTTGGGTAAATTGAAGACGAAAGAAACTTAGGGCAGTGAAATTGGTAAAAGGATTAAGGAAGTGAGTCGGAAGTATTAAAACGGATGAAAGTGGCGGATGGATAAGGTGAAGTGATGGTTTGGGGTATGATGTGAAAAGGGCGGTAAGGTTAAATCTATTTAAAATATTCTGACATCATTAATAAAATCTTTACCTTTTTACAGAGTGGGGCCCAAAAGATTTCCGTTACACAGTAAAGTTTTCTTCCGAGAGTAAAGGTTCTTCCTAAGCTATTATTCTTCCGAAGCCAATGTTACTTCCGAAGGTAAATATATCCTAGGAGAAATTTACTTCCGAGAGTAAGAGGGTCTTCCAAGTGAAAGAGGTTTTCAAGCTTCGGAAATAGACTTGACATAACATCAAATTTTCTTCCGAGACCAAAAACTCTTCGGAAGATAAAACTTTCTTGGAGAAATTTTCCTTCGAAAGATAAATAGGATATCTTTCAACGGTTAATTTCTCTTTGGAAGAACTCATACTTAACAAATTTTGAAGAAATAATTTATGTAACAGGGCTTAGATAATATTGACAAAGAAAAGACACATTTTGAAAAAGATTTTTGTAAGGTTTTATGTAAGGCTGATGCACCTAAAACATCCAAAGTCTTTCCTGCATGCATGCACTGAAGTACAGAGTAGAATCTTTGGAAGTTTTACACCATGCACTAGAAAAATTCTAAGTGTAAAATCTTCTGAAGCCAAGACCAACATCTTCCGAAGCCAGAAGTAAAGTCTTCCGAAGCTTCAAAGACAAAGTCTTCCGAAGCCAAGAAGTGAAGACAGAATTCTTCCGAAGACTTTTGAACACATGCGTTATCTGATGCACTTTACCATAAAGCTGGACCACTTTCCGCTGCAACTCAATTCAGTCACCAACTTACATAAGTTGGTGAAAAGGTTCATGCTTTTGGTAACTGTACATTAAGGTCTTGAGTCCTTTTGCTTTCTACTTTATGTACTTTTATCCTTTTTGTAATATATTAGGATGTGAGCTATAGCATGTTATAGTCACTAGTCAAAAGGCAATTTGCCTTTTGATTCTACATTTAATTTTGTTGTCTAGTTCAAATGTTTCCAACTGGCCTTCTAAGTATGGCCGATTGTAGGACGTAGTATAAAGTATCTCAGGTTCTTGTATCTCTTCTTATGCTTTGTAACACTTGTAAAGAACTTGAGAGCAATATACAACATTCTTGAAAAGCAATATTTGTGTTGTTTGTTCTTTTTCTGTCTCATACTTGCTTGTGTTCTTAGTATCAAACTATAATTTGTTCCCATTTCCCTATTTTGATCTGTTAAGTGTTCTAAACACTCTCCTCATTATGTGTTGTGTTGTAAGTGACCATCCCTTAAACGGTCCAGAAATTGGTATCAGAGCATTCCAGGCTCTTGATTGTAAGATCTCACCATCTTGAGATCCCTCACACAAAAAAATACTTAACATCTCAAATGGCAGCTCTTACTAAAGCTGATATGGAAACTGGAACTATGACAAAGTCCCCATTGATCACTCCTGAAGACTTTGACACTTGGTGCCAACGAATGGAAGGGTTCATCAAGTCACAAGACTCTAGGATGTGGGAATCTATTGTCTCTGGACCTCACATACCAAGCACCTTTTCAGCTACTGCTAGAGGTGGTATGATTCCAAAGGCTGTGGCTGACTATTCTGAAAAAGACAGGAAGAGAATAGATATTGATCAGAAAGTCATGACAGCCCTGCAAACTGCTCTTCCCAACTCCATATACAGAGGCTTCAAGAATTGCAAAATAGCTAAACAACTATGGGATGCACTGAAGCTAATGTATAAGGGGTAAACTGAAGCCAAGGAGAACAAGAAGGACCTTCTAAAGCAGCAGTTTGAAAACTTCACCTTCAAAGCAGGTGAAACCATGACTCAACAATACTTTAGGTATGTTAAGATTGTGGACACTCTAATGGATGTTGGAGTGACTCTTAAGATTAGAGATATAGTAATGAAGTTCATGTCCTCTCTTCCTAGACAATGGACACATTATTGCGTTGTTATCAAGAGAACTGAGAACCTTAAGACTCTTACTTTGACAGAGTTGTATGGTATTCTTAGTGGATACCATGTGGAGATGAATAGGCAAAGTTCATCTGGTAACTCCAACAATCAACTAAGTTCAGTCCTCCATGTGATTGAAAGGGACAGTAGAGAACCACAATATCATTTTATCTGCTATCCTAACAAATCATAAAAGGGTCCTTTCATCACTTTTCTGGAGACACCAAGAGAAAGCTACACTCAAGGAAGCCTATTCCAAGAGACAAGCTCTTCACAAGCCTTTGTGTCTTCTGATGAAAGCACATGCAACTTTCTCTTCACCCTTGAAGACCTGGACTGTATCCATCTAGATGATCTAGAATACATGGAGATAGTTCAGCAAATAGCTCTTCTCACTCATAGAGACAAGAAATTCTACAAGATGATAGGGAGAAAGTTCTCAAGAAATATAGACAGTGGAAAGAAAGAAAAGTGTTACAACTGTAACCAGATGAGTCATTTTGCAAGGGAGTGTAAGGCACCAAGGAAAAACGGTGGCCAAGCACAAACCAAGCCAAACTACACTGAGAGAACCACCCAGAATAAGAAGCCAAAGCAGCAAGCTGCAGTTGTTGTTGAAGAAGGAGGCTTTGACTGAAGCTTTCAGGTGGAAGATGCATCTCCAAACCAAGCACTAATGGCTGACCATGATGAAGCAAAGGTATTGGAACATCTTTGTACACCTGAATGTATTGGTAAATTAAATAGATACATGTCCTACAACTTAGAGATGAGATATTGGAACATCTTTGTACACCTGAATGTATTGGTAAATTGAATAGATACATGTCCTACAACTTAGAGATGAGATATGATCTTGAGTCAAATATTTTAGAATTTGATTTCAAAAGAGCTGAAAATGATTATAAACTAAAGATAGAGGACTTAGAGAAAACCATTTCAACTCTTAAACATGAACATACCAACTACAGGACTCAGATCAAACATCTCATAACCAAGTTGACTGAATGCCAGGCTAAGCTTGTGATCAGCAAAGCTAAGGCAGAAAAATGTGTCTTGAAGAAACGACCTTCAAGAACATGACATCCTCATCATTGCATGCAAAAGTTTGTTATCAAAATAAGCAGGGGCTAAGATCTAGTGAGATAGATCCTCCACACACAATCTTGTCTGTAAGATCTCCTAGGTGTGGAACTTATGAAGATGAGCTTCCTCTCATAGACCCCATGTATGAAGAGGATTAAGAGGAGATAGTGAAGAATGCCTCTGACAAGAGTGAAGAAGAGCATTCTAAAGGTTCACTATCCCTCTGAGGAGAGTGACTGGGTTGGGAGACCAAGTCAAGAAGAAAGAACTTATCAGAAAGGCCAAGAGAAAGTCCAAGAAGGCTCAAGAGATCAAGGCCACCTTTAACTCTATTCAGAAACAAGTCTTTATCTCTGCAGGATTTAAGGTGGTTAAGGCTAAAGACACATACCTGAACTCTAGTACCAGGAGTTTTAGTTTATGTTCAAATCATCCCAACAACATGAAGAAGGCTGACCAGTTATGTATCACTGCTACACAACCTGAACCATCCAGCTCCAAAGGCAGCTCTCACTCTAAAAGAATTGCCACATCATCTGCAAAGATGAAGAAGGAGAAGGAAAGTGATCAAGTTCAGCCTTGTTCTCAAAAGAAGACTCTTAGAAAGAAGAAGATGAACTGTGTTATGTGTGGTAGTACTTCTTATTTTGCTAATGATTGTCTTTACAATCCAAAAAGTACTGTCCACATAATCAAGAAGGAGACTTCTGAGAGTTTGAAGAAGAAGAAAGCTTCGGAAGGAAAATCTTTTGCTTTCGGAAGCTCCAAAATGAAGGAGAAGACAAGTGAAAATTTGCCTTCGGAAGAAAATTTGGTCTCGGAAGAAAGGAATACTTCCGAAGCACTGAAGCCTGCTGTACTGTTAGCAAGATCTTCTAAAGGTTCAGTCATTAAGACTTCCGAAGTTATCAAAACTTCCAAAGTGATGAAGGTCAATTCTAAGCTTCCAAAGGTGGTGTGGAAGACAAAGAAAGACCAAGTGACTGAAAGTTCTTCATCAACATCAGCAAATGATTCTCAAAACATGACAATAGGATCAGTTACTGTTGCATTGTCTTCAACTTCTTTTAATGATCCCAAGACCAATAAGGCTTGGGTTTTTAAATGTAACTAACCATCTCTTTTATGCAGGAAAATTTCAAGACAAACATGAATGTATGGATGATTGATAGTGCCTGTTCTAGGCATATGACAGGCAATGAGTCACTACTCCAAAATTTTGAGAAAATGGATGGAGGACCAGTTGCTTTTGGAGAAGATACTGGAGGTTACAAAATTGGAGAAGGCACAATCACAAATGGTAAGCTCAGCATTGAGAAGGTAAACTTTGTTAAGGAGCTTGGGTACAATCTATTGAGTGTATCCTAATTTTGTGATCAGAGTCATAACATGCTCTTTACTGAGCATGAGTGTATTGTTCTCAAGCCCGGGGTGGTCGTTCCTTATGAGCATATCCTGCTCAGAGCCACCAGGAAAAGGAACATGTACAAGATGGATTTGCAAGAAACATCTCCCTCAGGAGAAGTTTCATGCTTTCTACCTAAAGCAAATAGTGATGAGTCTTTCCTTTGGCATAAAAGAATATACCATGTAAACTTTACAAACATGAATAAATTAATTAAGAATGATTTGGTAACTGAAATGCCAAAGAAAGAGTTTACAAGTGATGATCACTGTGTTGCATGCTTGAAAGGGAAGCAACATAAGGTATCTCACAAGCCAAAGGAAAGAAACTCCATCACTACACCCCTACACTTATTACATATGGATCTCTTTGGCCCCACTAGTGTAATGAGTCTAGGAAGGACCTCTTATTGTTTGGTGATCACAGATGATCTTACAAGATTCACTTGGGTCTTCTTTCTTAGAACTAAGGATGAGACCCCTGAGATTCTGAAGAATTTCATCTTAAATATTGAGACTCAATGTGATAACAAGGTCAAATACATAAGATGTGATCAAGGAACTGAATTCAAGAACCAAATCCTTGATACATTTTGTGATGAAAAGGGTATTACAAGACAATATAGTGCTCCCAGGACTCCTCAGCAAAATGGTGTTGCCGAGAGGAGAAACAGGAAACTTGTTGAAGCTGCAAGAACTATGTTGTCTGACTCTAAACTGCCCATGACCTTCTGGGCAGAGGCAGTGAACACTGCCTGCTATGTGCAAATTAGAGTTTTAGTAGTCAAGACACATGGTAAGACTTCTTATGAACTTTGGCACAAGAGGAAACCTTTCATTGGTTTTCTCAGGTCATTTGGATGTCCTTGCACCATCTTGAATACCAAGGATCAAATTGCCAAGTTTGATGAGAAATCAGATGATGGACATTTCATTGGATAGTCCTCTCAAGCTAAGGCTTATAGAGTATACAGTCACAGAACTAGAGTAGTTGAGGAGTCAGCCAATGTGACTTTCAATGTGCACACTCCTAGTGTGAAAGGTTCTGGTCCTGATTGGCTATTTGATCTTGATTTAGTTACCAACTGTTTTAACAAATCTTATGAGCATGTTTCAGGATCTACAGATATACTACCTACAGGTGATCCTGATCCAAGATTTGAGCTAAGAAGACCTTCAAGCTATACTACTTCAGCTCCAGTTGTAACTAACCCTACAAATGGAGTTCCTATCAGCACAATAATGACAAACTCAGCTGATACTTCTGGGATGCATTCAAATTCCAGCATAGAGGCATAAAACTCAGATGAAGGAGCTTCAAATGTAGGAGTAAATGGTGGTGTTGAAAGTGATCAAGAGTTTCTTGATGCTAATAACAACTCCATTGAAGACAACATCAATAATGTCACAAACTCATGGATGAAGTTACACTTGATAAGTGTGCGGATGTGGTGGGAGAAACTTCAATGCCTGATCTAAATTTCTCTAATTTAGATCTCTCCAAGCAACTTGCTGTGATCCCTCAACTAAGGATCCACAAGTCTCACCCCACCACAAACATCATCAGAAATGTTGATACTAGGGTAAGAACAAGAGGACAAACGCATGATGCAAATGTTTGGCTCCACTCTTGTTTTCTATCCCCGATATAGCGAAAGAAAGTTGATGAGGCTTTAAAGGATGGAAGTTGGGTTGAAGCTATGTAATGGGAGCTGCTTCAATTCAAAAGGGAAAAGGGTTAGAACCTTTGTTCTCTTCCTCAAGGGATGACTACCATAGAAACCAGATGAGTGTTTAGGAATAAAAAGGATGATAGAGGACTTGTCATCAAAAGCAAGGCTAGCATAGTTGTTCAAGGATACACACAAGAAGAAGGAATTGACTACACCAATGTCTTTGCTCCTGTTGCAAGACTTGAAGTTGTTAAAATATTCTTAGCTTTTGATGCATCCAAGGATTTCAAGGTCTACCAACTTGATGTCAAGTGTGCTTTTCTTTGGGGTGATTGATGAAGAGGTGCATGTCAAACAACCACCTGGGTTTGCAGATCCTGATCATCCTGATTATGTTTGCGAGCTTGATACATCTGTTTATGTGCTGCACCAAGCTCCTAGGAAGTGCTATGAGCCTCTATCTCTGTATCTCTGTCAACATGGATACAAAAGAGGTACTATAGATAAACTCTCTTCATCAAAGGAACATGTAATGACTTAATGCTAGTACAAGTATATATAGATGACATTATTTTTGGATCAACCAATCCAAAGCTATCAAAGACTTTGAGAAGCTGATGAAGAATAGATTTGAAATGAGTGCAATGGAAGAACTCAATTTCTTTCTAGGAATTCAAGTGAAGCAGGTTGACAATGGAATCTTCATAAGTCAGTCAAAGTATGTGCAAGACAAACTTACAAGATTCAACATAACTGACTGTAAGGTTGCTAAGACACCCATAGCAAGAAACAACTCCCTTGGACCTGATCTTGAGGGGGAGTGTGTGGATGAACACCTCTACAGGGATATGATTGGGTCTCTTATGTACCTCACAACTAGCAGGCCTGATATCATGTTTGCCACATGTATTTGTGCAAGATATCAAACCAACCCTAAGATGTCACACCTGGTCACTGTCAAGAGGATTTTAAGATATCTCAAAGGCATTTTGCCTTTGGTATCCAAAGAATTCTGACTTCAATCTGTATGCATATACAGATAGTGACTATGGTGGCTGCAATATGATTACAAAGTCTATATCAGGGGGATGTCAGTTTCTTGGTGGAAGGATAGTCTCATGGCAATACAAGAAACAATCATGTGTATCTGCATCAACTGCTGAAGCTGAATACATTGCTGCTGCAAGCTGCTGTGCTCAAGTGCTTTGGATTTAGAATCAGATGCTGGACTATGGATTCAACTTCAAAGAGACTCCCGTCCACATAGACAACAACAGTGCTATCTCCATTACAGAGAATCCTATGCAGCACTCAAGGACAAAACACATCAATATCAGGTATTATTTGATTAGAGATAACTTTAAAAAGGGATTAATCGAACTAGTCAAAGTTAACACAAATGAACAATATGCTGATTTGTTCACCAAAGCTTTTGATGAGCAGACATTCAAGTATCTTATATAAACTATTAGGATGATTAACTTTGAGTAGCTTTTCTTAAAACTAACTCATATTATTTCTAAAACCTATGTGTCCTAAGTTGTCTATTTTTTCACCTTCATAAGCCCTTGTTTCCTCTAGAAGAAAAATCTTTCAACTGATATTCCTTAGATTTTTTAAAATTTTGATTCTTTTATTCTTCGAAAGATATGCATTTACATTCGGAAGAAATTTAAGTCTTCAAAACAAACAACTACTTAAGTAAATTTGCCTTCAGAAGAAATTCTCAAAATATCCTTAGAAGCTTAAAACTACTCTTGAATACTTGTATTTTTTAAAGAACAAATCTCTTCCGAAAGCAATTAAGTCTCAAAAGCTTTATTCTTTTAGAATAAAATTTCTCAGTCTTAATCTCTTCCGAAGCAAAATTCTCTAAACTCTTTGGAATATCTTCCGAAGCCATTTTGGCTTCGGAAGATTTCTATCAAAACTTCCGAAGTAAAATTACCTTCGGAAGATTTTAGACTTCCAACAAAACTACTTTTTGGGCAAAAGAAAACTACTTTTTTAGAGGTTGGACCGACATCCGGATTTCAAAGTTTATCCTCTTTCATTAACTTTGTTTGAGATCCATTTCATATATATACCCAACGGTTCCCCCCTCTTTCACTCACTTCTTCATCTGCACTATTGCAAAACCTAAATTCACCCCCAAACCGCCTTTGTTCTTCACTTTCTTCACCTTTAAGCTTTCTAAATTTTGCCAACCTAAACCGCAGAAACAACCCTGAGGAGGAAGTGGACACTAGAGCTCCCACTTCTCTTGAGGAGCAAACCACTCCCATCTCATCAAGAATCAGTGCTGAGGTTCCTCATGCTCAGCCTGATGAGCTCATTAGCCCATCAGCCTTAAGCCTTCACTCTGAGTCTCAACACTCAAGTGAACAACCTTCAGGGGAAAGTTACCATCTCCAGCCTCTAGATCTCAACCAAGCTATCCCTAACCTTGAGTTCTATGATGATGAAGACATGGGATTCATTGAGTACCATGAGTCTCTCTACTCTTCCCCCACTCAATGAGAGATGAGTGCTCCTGCATCTCCCCTGTCTAGCCCATATTATTCACTCATTACTGAGGTGGATATCTCTGAACCTGTTCAAGAGGTCCATATGGAAGAGGCTCGCACTTCTGCAAGTGATTACATCATTAAGACCTCAACCATAGCAACTCAGCCCATTGACACTTCACTTGAAGCTGTCAGTGAGCAGGGGAAATCCAACAGCCAAGAACATGATGTTGATGATGAGAGTGAAGACTTTGGTCCAACTCTCTCATCCCCCAATGATTATTCTGACAAAGATGAGGGGAACATGAGACTAAAGGTGCAAAAACTATCACAAACCTACTCCTATCTAGTCTCTAACGTTAGTCACCTGGAATATCAGGTGACTACCTTACAAAATAGGGTCAATGATCAGCAACTTGAGATATCTTTATAAGGATTCCTATAAGTCTAATGCAGCCAAAACATCCAAAGTCTTTCTGCATGCATGCATTGAAGAACAGAAGTAGAAATGCTTCGGAAGTTTTACACCTGCATTAGAAATATTCTAAATGTAAAATCTTCCGAAGCCAAGACCAACATCTTCCAAAGCCAAAAGTGAAGTCTTCCGAAGCTTCAAAGACAAAGTCTTCTGAAGCCAAAGAGTGAAGACAGATTTCTTCCAAAGACTTTCAGATACATGCTTTTATCTGATGTACTTTACCATAAAGCTGGACCACCTTTCCGCTGCAACTCTGTTTAGTCACCAACTTACATGAGTTGGTGAAAAGGTCCACGCTTTTGATAACTGTACATTGAGGTCTTGAGTCTGTGCTTTCTACTTTATGTACTTTTATCCTTTTTGTAATATATTAGGATGTGAGCTATGACATGTCATAGTCACTAGTCAAAAGGCAATCTGCCTTTTGACTCTACATTTGATATTCTAGTTGTCTAGTCTTATGTATCCAGCTGGCCTTCAAAATATGACCGACTATAGGAGGTAGTATAAAGTATCTCAAGTACTTGTAACTTTGATCTATGCTTTGTAACATTTGTCAAAGAACTTGTGAAGCAATATACAACATTCTTCATAACCAAATACTTGTGTTGTTAGCTATCTTGTTCTGTCTCCTTTTTTACTTGTGTTCTTAGCATCTTTCACATAAGTTAACCAGTTCCCTATTTGATCTGTTAAGTGTTCTAAGGAACTCTGCTCATTGTGTTGCTGTGTTGTAATTGCATACCCTTCACCGGTCCTGCATTTGGTATCAGAGCATTCCAGGATCTTTATATAAGATCTCACCATCTTAAGATCCCTCACACACACAAAATACTTAACAACTCAAATGGCAGCTATTACCAAAGCTGATATGGAAATTCGGACTATGACAAAGTCTTCACTTATCACTCCTAAAGACTTTGATACATGGTGTCAAAGAAAGGAAGGCTTCATCAAGTCTCAAGACTCCAGGATGTGGGACTCTGTTGTTGAAGGACCTTACATACGAAGCACCACTTCTGCTACTGGTGGTGGTATGATTCCAAAGGTTGTGGCTGATTACTCTGAAGAAGACAGGAAGAGAATAGAGATTGATCAGAAAGCCATGACAGCCCTTCAAACTGCTCTTCCAAACCCATCTACAAAGACTTAAAGAAATGCAAATCTGCCAAGCAACTATGGGAAGCACTGAAGTTGATGTATGAGGGGTCCACTGAAGCATAGGAGAACAAGAAGGATCTCCTGAAGCAGCAGTTTGAAAACTTTACCTTCGAGGTAGGTGAAACCATGACTCAACAATACTTCAGGTATGTTGAGATTGTGGATACTCTAATGGATGTTAGAGTAACTCTTGAGAACAGGGACATTGTAAGGAAGTTTATGTCCTCTCTTCCTAGACAATGGACACATTATTGTGTTGTCATCAAGAGGACTGAGAACCTTAAGACTCTTACTCTCACAGAGTTGTATGGTATTCTTAGTGGCTACCAGATGGAAATGAATATGCAAAACTCATCTAGTAACTCAAACAATCAACTGAGTTCAGCCCTTCATGTGGTTGAAAGAGAAAGCATTGAACCATAACATCATCTTATATGCTACCCTAACAACTCACAAAAGGGCCCTTCCATCACCTTCCAAGAGACTCCATGAGAAAGTACACTCAAGAAAGTCCTTTCCAAGAGACAAGTTCTTCTCATGCCATTGTCTCTGCTGATGAAACCACAGGCAACTTTCTCTTCAACCTTCAAGATTTGGACTGTATCCATCCAGATGATTTGGAGTACATGGAGATAGTTCAACAGATGGCTCTTCTCACTCATAGAGTCAAGAAGTTCTACAAGAGGACAGGGAGGAAGTTTCCAAGCAATGCAGCCAGTTGAAAGTTTGGGCTGGATAAAAACAAAGTAAAGTGTTACAACTGTAACTAGATGGGACACTTTGCAAGGGAGTGTAAGGCACCAAGGACAAATGGTGGCCAAACACAAGCCAGACCAAACTACACTGAGAAAGCTCCCCAAAATGAGAAGCCAAAGCAACAAGCTGCAGTTGCTGTTGAAGAAGGAGGCTTTGACTGGAGCTTTCAGGTGGAAGATGCATCTCCAAACCAAGCACTCATGGCAGACCACAATGAAGCCAAGGTATTGGAACATCTTTGTACTCCTGAATGTATTGCTAAAATTAATAGATACAGGTCCTATAACTTAGAAATGAGATCTGATCTTGAGTCTTTAAATATCTTAAAAGCTAATTTTAAGAGAGCTGAAAATGATTATAAACTAATGTTAGAGGATTTAGAAAAAATCATTTCAACTCTTAAACATGAGCACACCAACTACAGGACTCAGATCAAAGACCTCATTGCTAAGTTAACTGAATGCCAGGCTGAGCTTGTGATCAGCAAAGCCAAGGCAAAAAAATGTGTTCTTGAAGAAGAGACCTTCAAGAACATAATATCCTCATACTTGCATGCAAAAAATTGTTATCAAAATAAGTAGGGACTGGGATCTTGTGAGATAGCTCCTCCACAAACAATCTTGTCTATAAGATCTCCTAGGTATGGAACTTGTGAAGATGAGCTTCCCCGCATAGATCCTTTGGCTAAAGAGGATGAATAGGAGATGGTGAAGAATGGCTCCGAGAAGAGTGAAGAAGAGCATTCTAAGAAGGTTTACCATCCCTCTGTGGAGAGTAAAGCTGTTGGGATGACCAAGTCCAAGAGAAGAACTTGATCAGGAAGGCCAAAAGAAAGTCTAAGACGGCTCAAGAGATCAAGGCCACCTTCAAATCTGCACAGAAACAAGTCTTCATTTCTGTAGGATTTGAAGGGGTGAAGGCTGAAGACACCAACTTGAACTCTTTCAACAAGAGTTCTGGTTCATGTCTAAATCATTCCATCATCAAGAAGAAGACTGATCAGTTGTGCACCACTGGTGAACAACCTGAACCATCCAGCTCCAAAGGTAGTTCTATCCCCACAAGAATTGCCACAACATCTGCAAAGATGAAGATGGAGAAGGAAAGTGATCAAGTTCAGCCTTGTTCACAAAAGAAAACTCCTAGAAGGAAGAAAATATACTGTGTTATGTGTGGGAGTACTTCTCATCTTGCTAAGGATTGTGTTTACAATCCAAAGAGTACTCTCCACATGACCAAGAAAGAAACTTCTAAGAGTTTGGAGAAGAAGAAGCAAGCTTTGGAAGGAAAATCTTTCCTTCGGAAGCTCCCAAATAAAGAAGAAGACAAGTGGAAACTTGCCTTCGGAAGAAAATTTGGTGTCGGAAGAAAGGAATACTTCCGAAGCGCTGAAGCCTGCTGCAGTGAAAGTAAGATCTTCTGAAGGTCCAGTTATCAAAACTTCCGAAGTCAACAAAACTTTCGAAGTATTGAAGGTCAAGTCTAAGCTTCCAAAGCTGGTGTGGAAGACAAAGAAAGACCAAGTGACTGAAAGTTCTTCATCAACATCAGTAAATGATCCTTCTAGCATGACTATACGATCAATTACTATTGCATTGTCTTCAACTTCTTTTGATAAGCCCAAGACCAATGAGGCTTAGGTTTCCAAATGTAACTAACCATCTCTTTTGTGCAGGAACAACTCAAGACAAACAGAAATGTATGGATCATTGACAGTGGCTGTTCCAGGCACATGACAGGAAATAGGTCACTACTTCAAAAGTTTGAAAGAATTGATGGAGGACCAGTTGCTTTGGGAGGAGATGCAGGAGGTTACATTACAGGAAAAGGCAAGGTCACAAATGGTAAGCTCAACATTGAGAAGGTAAACTTTGTCAAGGAGCTTGGGTACAATCTTTTGAGTGTATCCCAATTTTGTGATCAGAGTCATAACATGCTCTTTACTGAGCATGAGTGCATTGTTCTCAGGCCCGAGGTGGTCATTCCTCATGAGCACATCCTGCTCAGAGCCCTCGGGAAAGGGAACATGTACAAGATGGATTTGCAAGAAAATCCTGTGCAACACTCAAGGACAAAGCATATCAATATCAGGTATCATTTGATTATAGATAACTTTGAGAAAGGATTATCAAACTAGTCAAATTTAACACAAATAAACAATATGCTGATCTGTTCACGAAAGCTTTTGATGAAAAAAGATTTAAATATCTTGTATAAGCTATTGGGATGATTAACTTTGAATAGCTTTTTTTAAAACTTAATCATATTATTTCTAAAACCTGTGTGTCCTAAGTTGTCTATTTAATCACCTTCATAAGCCCTTTTTCTCTATGGAAGAAAATCTTTTCAAAAGACATTTCTTAGATTTTTGAAAATTTTTGATCTCTTTACTTTTCGAAAGATTAAAAATTACCTTCGGAAGAAACTTATGTCTTAGTAAACAAATAACTACTTTAGTAATTTTACCTTCGAAAGAAAATTTTAAATTATCTTCAGAAGCTTAGAAATCAAGTTAAGTACTTTTATGTTTTATAAGAACAACTTTCTTTCGAAAGCAATTTACCTTCGGAAGTTTTCACTCCTTTTAGAATAAAAACTCTGAGTATTAAATATCTTCCGAAGCAAAATTATCAAAAACCTTTGAAATATCTTTTGAAGCCAATTTGCCTTCGGCAGCTTTTTCTTCAGAACTTCCGAAACTAAATAATCTTCGGAAGATTTCTCGACTTCCAAGAAAACTAATTTTGTGCAAAAGTAAACTACTTTTTTAGAGGTGGGACCGAGATCCAGATTTCAAAGTTTATTCTCTTTCATTAACTTTGTCTCAAATCCTCTTCACATAAATACCCAACGGTTCCGCCCTCTTTCACTATCTTCTTCAATTACACTATTCCTTAAACCTAAATTCTCCCAAACCGCCTTTGTTCTTCACCTTACTTCACCTTTAAGCTTCTCAAAATGGCCAATCTAAACTGCAGAAACAACCCTGACTTCTCCATGTAACTTCACAGGCAACACAACCAGGTTGCTCTGTTGAACTCTGAGAAAGATGATAGTTTCTCAGAGGTTTGCTGTTTTCTGGCTCTATCCAACTATTTCACCTCCCTAACCATTGATCCTACTCTCTATGAGGATCATCTGCTTGAATTTTGGAAGACCTGCCAAGAGGTCATTATGGATGGGGAGAAGACATTGTCTGCCACAGTGCAGGGGAGGACAATCTTCATCACTCCGGCCATCATCAACACTCATTTATAGTTGGATGATGAAGAAGGTGAGTTGTCATTCTCAAAGGAAGCTGTTCATCATTCTTTTGTGTAGATGAGCTATGAGGGAGATTTCTCTGTAAAGACCTTCAGGAAAGGGAATGTCTCATCCCAATGGAAATACCTCCTCCATGTGGTTATTCACAGCTTGTCAAACAAGCATGGAGGGTGGGACCAGATTCCAGAGGATCTCTCCTTCATAGTGCATGGAATGGTTCAAGGGGTCAAGTTCAGGTACTCTCAGTTTGTTTACACAAATTTGCTTGCTAACTTGGACTCCTTAGAGTATTACATGTTTCCTAGATATGTTTAATACATTCTCAATTGTGAACTGGGCTCACAGTTTAGGGAAACAGGTAATATTCTTAAACTGGGACAGATAAAGCCCGACGTCTTTAAAATCATGAAGAAGCCAACTGTAGGCTTCTTAGGGGTAGAAACAACCCTTGTCCAAAAAATGTTAGAGCTCATTGCTCAAGGTGACTACCTAGCAACACAAGCTAGTGTTGAACCCACTTTCTACCTCCCCCACCACCAAAAAGACCATAAATAACCCTCACCCATCAAAGAAAATCCAAACGAACCCTTGCTCAAGTTATTGAGCTTGTGCAGGCCCCCATACACTCACCTATACAGGAGGAAGTGGATACTAGAGCTCCCACTTTCCCTGAGGAGCAGACCACTCCCATCTCTTCAAGAATCAGTACTGAGGTTCCTCATGCTCAGCCTGATGAGCTTACAAGCCCAACTGCCTTAGGCGTTCACTCTGAGTCTCAACACTCAAGTGAACAACCTTCAGGAGATAGTTACCATCCCTAGCCTTTAGACTTAAATCAACCCATTCCCAACCTTGAATTCTATACTGATGAAGACTTAGGTTTCAGTGAGTACCATGAGTCTCTCTACTCTTCCCCCACTCAAAGAGAGTTGAGTGCTTCTGAGTCCCCTATGTCAAGCCCACATCAGTCACCTATTACTGAGGTGGATCAACCTGAACTTGTTTAGGAAATCCATATGGAAGAGGCTCTCACTTCTGCAAGTGATTACATCATTAAGACCTCAACCATGGCAACTCAGCCCATTGACACTTTAACTAAGGCTGTCAATGTGCAAAGGAAATCCAGTAGCCAAGAACCTAAAGCTGGTGGTGAGAGAGAGGACTTTGGTCCAATTATCTCATCTCCCAATGATTCTTCTGATGAAGATGAGGAGAACTTAAGACTAAAGGTGCAAAAAATATCAAAAATATGCACCTATTTAGTCTGTAAGGTTAGTCATCTTGAATCTCAGGTGACTACCCTACACAACAGGGTCAATGATCAGCAACTTGAGATATCTTATCTCAGGGAAAAACTAGCTGGGAGACCTTTAAAAAGAGCTCAACCAGGGACACAAGAACCTGTAAATGTGATTGACCTAACTCCTAGCTCGCCTATGCAAGAGGGTGATGCTACCAAAAACGGGGAGAAAGTCATTACAGTCACAGAACCTGGGAGTTCTTCAGGGAGTATGGACATTGAAGATTCACCATCCTCACTTGCAATTGTACATACTCACCAACTTCCTCAAGTTTACATTGATGTGGACTCTATAGACTCTTTCATTCAGAGACTCTTTGAGGAAGGCATTCTAAGGGCTATGTCATCTCCACCCCAAGAAACTTCAAATTACATTATTAAGTGGAGGTATGATGCTGATAGAAGAGCCCTCATTCTTCAAAGAGTTCAAGGGCAGCAAGAGGCGTTCAACTTTCAGACCTTGAACTACTATGAAGGTCTTGACCTGATCAACATGCGACTTGTCAATCCAAGTCAATCTAGACAAGCTGATAGGCTGGAACAAAGGATTCAAGACAGAATTATTAAAGAGTTCAGTCTAAGAAGGAGACAAAGGCAATCAGGTAATGTCATTTGTCAACTGGATGTCTAGGCAGACACTGAGATTAGCTTTAAAGGGAAAACCTTGGCTGAACGCCCAGTGATAGAGCCTGAGAGCCCTGTCACACCAAAAACTACTTCAGAAATTCAGTCCCTCAGTGAAACACCTGCTTGTAAAGGTGTATCACAACCTCTCTCTGGCTAGAGCTTGGATGCTGCATCAAGCAAAGAAGGCCAAAGCCCTCTCCACCCTGTGTCACAAAGGTCTGTGGGTGACAAAGGGAAAAGGATTCTAACTCCTGAGGAGAATGAGGAGGAGAGAGAGAAAGGAAGAGGAAGCTAAGGGGAGAAAGTTCCTCTGGGTGTTCAGGCTTCATGCAAGCTGCAATCAGGGCTGCCCCCAGACCAAACACTCAAGATGATGAGTTGAGGGCAGTCAGGATTACTTACTTACAGACCAGGAACTATGATATTGATGAGATTATATTTCTCCCCTTAGAGGAACTTAATGAATTTGCTGACATGGAAGTGTCAAAAGAGATGAAAGAAGTAGAGGATGCAAGGCTACTTCTCCAAATCAAAGAGGAGAAGATACAGAAAAGATTATGCAAGCATGTTCCTACTCTCTCCCCATTTCAAGAAAGCTCTGTGCAAGAGACTGTGGCAGCTACACAAGAACCTCAGGTAGACAAGGAAACAAATAGGCAAAATATGATCAACTACCTGAGTGCCATAGGTCTCTACCAGGCATCTGCACTTCTTCCCTTGTCCTTTGAGTACATTGAGTTTGTGTATCTCAAACAACTTGAACTTCAAGTACTCAAAGAATAAAATGCGACAAAAAGAAAGATGAGGGAAAAGGCTGCAAAGTCAAGAGCCATTATCTAAAAGAGCATGAAGAAGTCTGCTGACAGACAAAGGATGATGAGCTTCTTGAAGCTGTATGGCTTCTCCGGAAGGAGACTTGGCCCTATGTTTCTATCTACAATAGATGAGCACATTAGGGTAATCAAGCAGAAGATCAAAAGTGGAGAGCTAATTGACTTATACTCCCCTCCAAGTCAAGCCCCTCCTGAAGTGGATGTTAAGGTTGAACAACCTGAGACAACACAACCTGGACATCCTACTGAGCCTCAGTAAGCTTCATGTTCTGATCCATAGCATGGTCAAACTCCCTCTCCTTCTGAACCTGTGAGGGAGGAACACCCAACTAAGCAAGACAAGACTGATCAACAAGGTGCTGCAAACCAGTCTTCTCAGTTAAAGTCCTCAAAGAGGAGGAAATGGATGGCTTCTAAACCAAAGTCAAAGAAGAAGAAGTCTGAATCCACCTCTATATCTCAGGTTGAGTCAGATCTACCTGAGGAAGTGCATGAAGAGGCAGCCCAATTAACTCCAATCCAAGTGGCTCCTCTTGCATCTGAGAGACCCATCTTATCCTGGACCTTCACAACTAATCCAGAGAGATGGCATGTGATCAAAGATCAAGGTGGTGAAGATGTCAACACATGGCAAGACCTATTCAACCTACCTCTGCATGATCTCTTTAAGATGAGAAGATACTATGAGAGTCTGAGTGATCCTGACCATCTAATGAAGAAGGGCATGGTCATCATCATTATGAGGACTGTCAAAAGCTGAAGATATTCAAATGTTTTGGTAGCATCAGCCTAAGGGGAGTTTGTAAGGATTCCTATAAGTCTGATGCAGCCAAAACATCCAAAGTCTTTCTGCATGCATGCACTGAAGAACAGAAGTAGAAATGCTTTGGAAGTTTTACACCTTGCATTAGAAATATTCTAAGTGTAAAATCTTCCGAAGCCAAGACATCTTCCGAAGCCAAAAGTGAAGTCTTCCGAAGCCAAATAGTGAAGAAAAATTTCTTCCTAAGACTTCTAGATACATGCTTTTATCTGATGTACTTTACCATAAAGCTGGACCACCTTTCCGATGCAACTCTGTTTAGTCACCAACTTACATGAGTTGGTGAAAAGGTCCATGCTTTTGGTAACTGTACATTGAGGTCTTGAGTCTGTGCTTTCTACTTTATGTACTTTTATCCTTTTTGTAATATATTAGAATGTGAGCAATGGCATGTCATAGTCACTAGTCAAAAGGCAATCTGCCTTTTAACTCTACATTTGGTAGTCAAAAGTCTAATTTAATACTTGTGTTCTTATCATCTTTCACATAAGTTAACCAGTTCCCTATTTGATCTGTTAAGTGTTCTAAGGAACTCTACTCATTGTGTTGCTGTGTTGTAATTGCATACTCTTCACCAGTCCTGCAATCTTATCTTAAGGAACAACTAGCTGGGAGACATTTGAGGAGAGCTCATCTAGGAACATAAGAACCTGTGGATGTGATTTACCTAACTCCAAGCTCACCTATGTAAGAGGGTGATGCTACCAAAGAGGGGGAGAAAGTCATAGCAATCACAGAACCTGGAAGTTCTTCACAGAGTATGGACATTGAGGACTCACCATCCTCACTTGCAATTGTCCATACTCAGCAACTTCCTCACGTTCACATTGATGAGGACTCACTAGACTCACTCATTCAGAGTCTCTTTGAGGAAGGTATTCCAAGGTCTATGTCATCCCCACCCCAAGAAAATTCAACCTACATTATTAGGTGGAGGTATGTTGCTGATAGAAGAGCCCTCATACTTCAAAGAGTTCAAGGGCAGCAAGAAGTTTTCAACTTTTAGACCTTGAACTACTATGAAGGTCTTGACCTGGTCAACATGCCACTTGCCAATCCAAGCCAATCTAGGCAAGCTGACAAGCTGGCTCAATGGATTCAAGACAGAATTATTGAAGAGTTCAGTCAAAGAAGAAGACAAAGGCAATCAGGTAATGTCATTGGTCAACCGGATGTTGAGGCAGACCCTGAGATTAGCTTCAAAGGGAAAACCTTGACTGAAGGCCTAGTGATAGAGCCTGAGAGCATTCTCACAACCACAACTACTTAAACAATCCATCCCCTCAGTGAAACACCTGCTGGTGAAGGTGTATCACAGCCTCTCTTTGGCCAGAGCATAGAAGCTACTCCAAGCAATGAAGGCCAAAGCTCTCTCCACCTTGAGTCATAAAGGTCTGTTGGTGACAAAGGGAAAAGGATACTGACTCCTAAAGAGATTGAGGAGGAGGAGGAGAAAGAGGAAGAGGAAGCGAATAGGAGAAAGTTCCACTGCTGGGTCTTCAGGCTTCATGGAAGCTGTAATCAGGGCTGCCCCCAGACCAAATACTCAAAATAATGAGTTAAGGGCAGTCAGGATTACTTACTTACAGACCAAGAAATATGATATTGATGAAATCATTTCTCTCCCCTTAGAGGAATTAAATGAACTGGCAGACATGGAATGTCTAGAGAGAGGAAGGAAGCAGAGGATGCAAGGTTGCTCCTCCAAATCAAAGAAGAAAGGAGACAGAAAAGACTTTACAAGCATGCTCCTACTCTCTCTCCAGTTCAAGAAAGCCCTGTGCAAGAGACTATGGCAACACAAGAACCGCAGATAGATAAAGAATCTGACAGGCGAAACATGATCAACTACCTGAGTGCCATAGGTCTCTACCAGGCAGCTACACTTCTTCCATTGTCCTTTAAGTATATTGAGTTTGAGTACCTGTTAGGACCGTGTACGTACGGAGTACTAACTGATTATGCGTGTACACCTAATCAAATAGTGCGGAATCCTATTTGATTGGCGATCCAATCAGTGGGAACGCAGTTCAGATCAATCTAACGATTAAAGAAACGTTAAGAACGATTAGAACAAGATCAACTGCGAACTATGAAGTTGGAACAGGCTTTCTGGAGTCTCTGGACGGCTAGGGTACGAATATGTGTCGAAATTCTTGAAGTGTTATGTTTTTCCACGAATTTAGTGGTATTTATAGGTTAGGGTTTTCAATCGTACGACTGAACCCTTAGCATGGTTCAGTCGTGCGACTGAATCATGCGATTGATTCATACGCACGACTGAAGGTTCAGTCGTGCGATTGAGTCAATCTTATGTCTCTATCGTGCGACTGATCCAGTCTCCTGGTTCAGCCATGCGACTGGTCCATTAGCATGAAGTATTCATGCGTATGGCCCATTAGCATGGTCCATTCGCATGAAGACTTCATACGATTAAGTTTGAACACGTTTCTTAATCATTATTGACTAAGAACTATGCAAACAACCACAAACCTATATAGTTAGTTCAATATGTGTTATTACACAATAAACAATGAAATATTAAACATTATAAGCATCAATCACATATTGCGTTTCATTCAACTCATTCATTACACATATGTAAGACATGAAAGACATTTTACATTAAGCTCCTAAACTAGGTACATATGTATCAACAAACTCCCCCTTGGACCTAGTTTACATTAGTGTCTAACATCTAGCTCCTCAAATTTCTTGTACTTTTCCTCTCTAGTAACTCCGGCATGTATCTCGAATGCAAAACAGAGTCGTATAACGTTCTGGAACTGGAAGGCTTGTACTATATCTTGCGAGTCATAGAATAGTGGCCACTTGTATAAGGTATAGACATCAACTGCAGACAAGTTAGTTAGCCACATAGGGTCGAACACCCGGATAGTTTCCATTTTGCTCTCTCTCTATAGAACTATGACCGCTTCGCCTGTTCTCCAATCATAATACCACCATTTGAAGTGTGGAGTGAAGTCCTGTGGCATTTCCCATAAGGGAATCTTAGATATTGTGCGCGGAGGACTCCACTTCAGCACCACTTTAGGCTTTCCAGAAATGGAATCAACTTCAGACCTACGGATATACCTCGTCGGTTGTTGTGGTCTGAAGTTTACCCACCTGGTGTGGTATTCTTTCCTTAGTGCAGCCTCAAACCAGCCTGGCATTTTCCTCGGATCAGCATATAACAAATTTAGGCATGCCAGCTGATTGAGCTCAAAACTAGGGAGAGTTTTCAGATCGTGTAGGAATCTGAAGTACTCTATACCCTTCTCCCTCTTAACTGCATACACGTTAATATCCTTAAAATACGCCCACGCAATAATCTTGCCCGAGACCTTTAGATGTTTCTTGACTTTGTAGAGCTTGGTGTAGGCATTTGGTTTTTGAGCAGTGCGTTGGGACCGTATCTCAGCAAAACAAGCTGTCCATTCAGCCTTTTTGATACCAACATCAGCGTTCGAGGCTTGGGCTTGGCTTTCATTCTTCTCAGTCTCTTTTTCCATCTCATCCAGTTTGTCGAACGTAGCACTGCCGAGAGTGTCACCCAAGTTGGGAATCACATTGCCCTCTCTGTCAGTGTACTCTGGATAATGCTCGGCTGTGTCATCTTCAGTCTCTATTTCATCTACGTTGTTGAGCTCGTCGTCACTTGTCACATCAAAAGTAGGTGCATCTTTGACAATCTTGTCTGGGTTTAGCCTGAACGTCTCTACAAGTTGCTCGTCAGTCAGGTCGTGTATGATTTCTCCTTCTTCTGGTGTAGAGCTCTCCGACCTTCTGACAATCCCTTGCAAATCAAGAATCATTGTTAATTGAGACTTGATTTGCTGTAGGGGAGCAACATCATACTCATCTTGCTGAAATGTTTGATCTACTTGATTTAAACATATAACACATCAACCATTAGTAATTAGTCAAGACATTCAAACATTAGATAAAGATATATAAACATTAATTACAGAATTTTAATACAAGATTCAAGTACAAAAGTTTTCAAATACATAAACATCTAATCATTACTTTTGTCTTGAATAGAAGGCTTCTTAGCGGAAGGGGCAGAGGATGATGCTCTTTGGTCTTGTATTCTCTTGGTTCTCCTTTCTTGACCTTGAACATAGGCTGATGCATCTGCATCACCTTCTTCATCATTATCATCATCTTTCTTTCCCCTTGTCCCTTCATCTTCACTATCATCTTCTTCATCAGTCTCATCATCACCACCATCATCATCTGTAACATCATCATCATTACCATCACCCTCTCTAATCTTCAGAGGCTCATCTTTTGATCCCTTCAGTTTGAGCATGATCGTCTTGTTTGAGGCCTCCAACTCCTCAATCGTCTTCACTGATTGGTCATTATGCTCCTGAAGTTGGGAGATCTGTTGTGCTTGCTGGGCAATCTGCTGTGCTTGAGCAGCATTTAGCTCCACAAGCTGACTTAGCTGAGCAGCTCTTTCCTCAACAATAGCTAACAGCTTCAGCACCATGCGGTTTAGTGCAGCCAGCTGTTCCTCTACCCCAATGGAGGGTAGAGTGGGTCCTGTGGTGTAGGTGGTATGGGTTGATGGACCTGCTTGGTGGCTGGTGGTGGTAGTGGTGGATGTGTTGAATATGGGTGGTGGGATAGGAGTGGATGGTGAAGGGTTGGCTGTAGTAGTGGTGGTTGGGAGTGTGGTAGTAGTGGTTGGGGTTGTGGTAGTGGTGGTGGTAGCTATGGTGGATGTGGGAGATGTGGTGGTGGCTGTAGTAGTGGTGGCTGTGACAGTAGTGGTGGATGTGGTCAATGTAAATCTTGGCCTCTTACCCTTTTTGCCATAAGGGTGAGCCATCCTTTTCTTCCTGGAGCCCTTAGAAACAGAGGCTCCCCCTTGGCTGCTGGGCTGGTCCGGGGTGTAAGTTGGATCATCATCAGTAGTAATAGTATCCCCGCACTCACCTGGCGTCCACCCACCGCCCTAAGCCCTCTTTCAGTGGCTACGACCCGACTCCCCACCGTTCGCACCAGAGGTCCTCGTCCGACTCCTGCTCCTCATCCATCTAAAAATCAGGGTGGATTGGAGCCGGCTCGGGTCCACCCGGACCCTCACCTCCTGGACCATCACCTTGGTCATCATCGTCAGAATCATCGGAGGGTAGAGCAATAGGCTCAACATCTGAATCACTATCATTGTGGCACCACTTTCTCCTAGCTGGCGCCACATAATCCCCCGGGCTGGATGCCCAAACAACCTCCTCATAGGGGGTTTCACCTGCTTTCCCCTGTATACTTTCATCCGCCCTAGGGTAGTGTCATCCATAACCTCCAAACTCACTGCATCGTCCTTCTCCTTGGGCAGTAAGGGGAGCTTCTCATCGATGATCATCTGCAAGAACTGTGGATACATGCAGAAGCTCTCTTTACCCTTTGCCTCAAGGTTCTCGATCAAGTATGTGAATATCATGTTAGAGAAGCTGAAAGGGTGGTTTAGCACCAGGGCCACGTAGGCATTCTGGATTTGGTTAGAGAGATCATCGAATCCACCCCTCCTTGAAGCAATGCACTTGAGAATGACGTGTGCTAAGTACTTAAACTGGGAACACAGGTTGCTTTTGTTAAGCACCCCTGCGTTGATGTCCCCAGAGTACTTCATCCTGAGAAAACATCCCCGAACAATCAAGGGGTGTAACCTGGTTGGGTGAGCAGCATCATCACCCAGGTCCACAACATGTCGTATGTCTGCTGCTGTATACAGTACGGCTCCGTAGATCTGTCAACCCTGGCACCTTCCCAGAATGACTGCTGGATGGATCTGTAAGGTGTGCACGAAGTCGAGATAGCCTTGTAGATCTGTGATCTGCGTAGAAAGGCTATAATCCCTGAGAACTCAGCAGTGTTCCGGGATGTAGGATCAAGGTGGGCACAGATGTTGTGCTTGGTGTTGATAGTTCACCTCTCTGCCATGTTTCTTTAACACAAGACACATAAACATCAGATTAATCCATAACAGAAACACTTGAAACTTAAACTCTTTTGAAATCAGTCTAGTTCAATCGTGCGATTGAATTATACGACTGAGTTCAGTCGGGCGATTGAGCATGCGCTTGAGTTCAATCGTGCGACTGAGCATGCGGCTGAGTTCAATCGTGCGACTGAGCATGCGGCTGAGTTCAATCGTGCGACTGATTATGTGGCTGAGTTCAATCGTTGGACTGAGCATGCGGCTGAGTTCAATTGGGCGATTGATCATGCAACTCAGTTCAAACGGACGATTGTGTTCATACGCCTTGTTCATTCGGCCGATTGGGCCATTCGCCCAGTTCAATCGAGCGATTGAAGTTCATTCGAAGTGTCCAGTCGGATAACTCTCTGTTCGACACTCTAACACTGAATCTAGGTCAAAACTTGATGTTAAACGTTGTGTATAGACTCTTTATACTCGCAGGAACCCTAAATGTCACTTTATGTCCTTTATTTTAACCATTATGCACGTTTAGTTGGTCTATTTGATAGTTGTTACTTGTTTCTTGATTTTTAATCAATTGGGTCTGTTAGAGTTTGAATACACCATGCATTATGTGCGATTTCAATCGTTCATTACCTGCAGATGATGCGAAAACACGTCAGTAATACAATAGCAGTGAGAAATTGACTAAATAAAATTTTGTCAGAGTATATGTGCTTTTGGGCGATTTGGAAACGATTGAAGGTTGAGGAGGATATGCGACCGACTTTAGCCCTATTTATACTGGTTTTATCTTCAGTCGGGCGACTGGACCTATTCGCATGCTTCATTCGTGCGCTTGGGTCTCAGTCGTGCGACTGGCTCAGTCGGTCACATTTAGTCGTGCGACTAGGTTTCAGTCGTGCGACTGACTCATTCGGTCACCTCCATTCGTGCGATTGGTTTATTTTGGTGATCCAATCGCATGGATTGACCCATGCTTATGGTCCAATCGTACTTCTGGTCCATACGTGTGGTTCAGTCGTGCGACTGGGCTCATACGTATGATCCAATCGTGCGACTGGTCCATACTTATGGTCCAGTCATGCGAATGGCTCATAATTATGAGTTTGACCTTATGACTTTTCAAACACTTAGCCTTTTAACTATAGATACAACTTTATGAACGATGATCATCTCAGACATGATCCTTTTAATTTAAAAAACTGTTTGATCACCTTAGACGTGATTCTTTACTTAAAACTGAATTTGTCACCTCAGACGTGACTCATTTTAGTTTTCAACGTTTTGGTCACCTCAGACGTGGCCCTTTTGAGTGAGTGATCCGCAGATTGATTCCAGATGAATAGTCAAACTTTTTCTTAATAAAAGTTAAAGTTAAATAAAACACCTAGAAATTTAAAACGAGATTAGGACATATTTTTGTATTTTTGAATTTTGAGATGGATCTAAACCTATTAGAGTACTTCTAATCGATTTTACTTCCTGGACAGCACAACTTCAATTCTATTTTATCATTTCTGGTACGATTCATTATGGAATCATACAGGTATACCAGAATCATTTGGGACATTTTAATAAACTATTTTGATGCTAGATTCTTGTTTTGTCCGAGAGTCAATAACAATGTCAGGAAATCATACTAGAGCTATAAGATGCACACGCTGATTTGGACTTTCAAGAAATTGCAGCCACGATGATTGTCAGTATACTTTTCCTCTTAAATCCATACACTGATTTTTGACGCACATTGGTGATGAATTAAGGTTTAATTATTTCAACAAGCATTTGTGGATCCCACGCTTATATGGTAATCAACGTTCCTTAGGAGATTTGTGAGCGGTCTATGGGTATTTTGACAAGAAGAAACTATTCTAAGAGCTTTCAAAGAGATGCCAAGCCTCAAGTCAGTGCCATCGCACAACAGAGAGGCGCAAACAACAATGAATTCTAGAATATTTAGGTTATGCTTATCCTCAGGTCAGTGTCATCACACAGCAGAGAGGCACACAACCTATCTTCTTGTGAGAGCATTTTTCTTTTCTTTTTTCACGTAACGCACCAACAACATTTGTTATCAGCTTGATAGCGGTTACACATTTTTTTCGTGCTTTGCTCTTTTTATGGTCATCCGCACACATTTGTGGCGTTTATTTGCTCGTCACCCCTTATTGGAACTACGTTGATTGTGTTAACCAGGGATAAGATGGGAACCCACAACAAGTTGAACAATTTAGTTTGAATTTAAATCACCAATGAGGTCTACTCATCTATTGTGTTGAATCTACCGACACATCATATAATGAACTAGCAACCTCTAGGTCTACTTTCTCTATGTTACCTTAGTAGCTTACTAGTTTTACTATCATTTTTCCTTTTATTTTGCTTATACTTCTCAGACTTATACTTTGAACTTTGCATCTTAATCATTTAAATTTTTTGAAGTCCCAAATAATCTGTTCCCCATGTACTATCATTTTCCAATACGTTGAATCAGTATCACAGATTTGATTTCTATTCTTTTAGCTAAGCTGTCATTCTCCCCCTTTTTCTATTTTTTTAAGTAATTAAATAAAACAACTAATTTAATACTACTCTAACCTATTCTCCCCCTAAAATTCTAAAACCGAAAATATTTTTTTGAGTTTTTGGATTTTATAGAAACAGGAAATTAAAATAAGAAAAATAAAAGAAAATAAAAACAAAACGTTGTCGGACAAAGCATTTTCATCCTCTGTGATCACATCACTTTTCTTTTCCACCCCGTTGACCTCTAACAGATATAAAAATCTCGGTTTATCAAAGGCTTTTGTGTAGAGGTCAGCGCATTGAAAATCCGTATTAATTTTAACCATATCGATTAAATTCTTTTCAAAACAATCATGTATAAAGTGATATTTAATTCCGATGTGTTTAGTTTTAGGATGTTGGACATGATTTTTAGTTACGGCTATAGCAGCAGAATTGTCAAGAAAGATAGGAGTGTTAGAGAATTTCAAACCATAGTCGCGCATTTGCTTTTGAATCCAGATGATTTGTGAACAACAACTTGCAGCAGCAACGTATTCAGCTTAACATGTTGACAGAGCAACGAAGGTCTGCTTCTTACATTGCTAGGTGACTAATCTTCTCCCAATACATTGACATCCTGCATATGTTGACTTATAATTCATTTTGCAGCCGCCATAATTCGAATCGCTATACGCTGTAAGCTCAAAGTCATCCTCGTGAGGATACCACAACCTGAGTGTTGGAGTACCCTTCAGATAACAAAATATCCTTTTAACTCCTATGAGATGGTTGACTTTCGGTTTCGCCTGATATCTGGAACAAAGACACGTCGCGTACATGATATCAGGTCGTGAGGCTGTGAGGTACATGAGGGATCCAATCATTCCTCGGTACATGGTGGCATCCACCAGATCACCATTTTCGTGGGGTGCCACGTCGTGGTTTGTAGCTAGTGGAGTCCCAGCTGCCGAAGCATTCTCCATATCAAACCGACTTAGGATATCACCTACATACTTGGTCTGATGTAGAAATATTCCCTTTGGTGTCTGATCCACCTGTAACCCGAGAAAGAACTTCATCTTTCCCATGGCACTCATCTCAAATTCAGCTTTCATTACTGCTTCAAATTATTTACATAGAACTTTGTTTTTGGAACCGAAGATTATGTCATCAACATAAATCTGTACCAGCAGTAAGTCACCATCCTTTTCTTTGATGAACAGTGTACAATCAATCACTCCTCTGTGAAAGCCGTGTTTCATCAGATGAGTGGAGAGTTTCTCATACCATGCTCTCGGGGCTTGATGGAGCCCGTAGAGAGCTTTATCAAGCTTGAAAACTCTGCCCCGATGATAGGGATCCTCAAATCCTTCGGGTTGATTGACATACACTGTCTCCCGGATTTCACCATGAAGGAATGCACTCTTCACATCTAGTTGTTAAACTTTAATCTTCATGTAAGATGCATAGGCTGGGAAGATACGGATTGCTTCCATTCTAGCCACAGGTACGAACACTTCATTATAATCGATTCCTTCGACTTGTCTAAAACCTTGAACGACAACTCGAGCCTTGTTGCGAATTATAACCCCTTGGCCGTCTTTCTTGCATTTCAAGACCCATTTAGTTCCAATGACTTTAGCACCTTTTGGTCTGTCTACCAGTGTCCATACTCCTAGCTTTTTGAATTGAAGGTGTTCTTCCTGCATGGCACTTACCCATGCCTCATCGTTTAATGCTTCACTAACATATTTTGGCTCAAATTGAGACACAAAACATCGATATGCGCCGTCGTGAAGATATCACTTTTCCATGACTGAGGCATACTCAGCTGAGTATAGCTGATTTCTGGTCTGTACTCCTGATCGAACATCTCCAATGACATTGTCCAAAGGATGATAAACATTTAGTCGTGATCCAGGAGTTGTGGGAACAGCTACCTCATGTTCCATATTGTGAACCACAGCTTCAGTATCTGAAGCTGTTGGAGTATGAAGTTCCGTAGTGTCAGAGGCATCAAGGTTTGATGCTTGTGTACTTGCTGTAGCAGGAACCTGTTCCTCCTGGTTCACCTGTTCAGTCTCCACTTCTTCATCGTCAGAGGAGGAGTCGCTTACATCAAGTGCTCCCCCTAAAGGACTAGAAGAATCACCGTGTGGAACTGATGTTGTCGAGTCTAGGGACGGTGTGTTTAAGACATCATACATCATTCTGGTCGCTAACTCATCATCAGAAGGGGAGAGAAGGATGTTGAAGGACTTAAAGAATCCATCATAATCGAAGAAGAATGCGGGTCCTTTTCCAGCGGGGGGTGGTGTATCTCTGAACGTCGACGTTGCATCACACTTCTACTTGACCCGTTGAGTTGTTGTAAACTCTCTTATTCGGTATGTTGTATCCTAGAAAAATTCCTTCTTCAGCCTTTTCACTGAACTTCCCTGACTGATTTTTCTTCAGCAGCGTATATGGTGCGCCAAACGGTTCGAGGTACTCTAGATTAGGTTTAGGTTGTTGGAGCAACTCGTAACATGTTTTACCATGTCGTTTGACCACTAAGACTCGATTGAGGGTGTAACAAGCATTGGCAACTGCCTCGTTCCAGAATTGGATAGGCAGTTTCGAGTCGGCTAGCATCGTTCTTGCTATTTCTATCAAGCTTCTGTTCTTTCTTTCAGCTTCTTCGTTCATTATGGAGTGTAGGCAGATGTGAACTGGTGTACAATTCCTTTCTCTTTGCAGAATGCCTCCATCCACTAGTTCTTGAACTCTGTACCGTTGTCCGAACGGATTTGCCTTACCTCTAGCTTGTAGAGTGACTCCAATGTAGTTACCAGCTATTTGAATGATTCAAATGTCTCTGATTTCTATTTCAGAAACATCACCCAAGAAAATCTTAAGTAATCATCTGTAACTACATAGCAGTACAAATCGCCGGCAATGCTCTTTGTACTGACTAGGCCAAACAGATCCATGTGCAGAAGCTAAAGAGGCAGTTCAATGGAATGAACGTTCTTTGCCTTGTGAGACTTCTTTGTCTATTTCCCTATCTTACATGCGACACAGAAATCCGGTAGTTGGAAGTTCTTAACATTTACTCCTCGCACTAGACCATTCTGGATCAAATGATTCATTTTCCGTGGATTAATGTGTCCCATTCTCCTATGCCAGGAGATGGAATCTCTCTCTTTTGCCTTTGACAAGAAGTATTGCACATCATGATCGGTTGTGGAGGCCTTTGATAGGTCCAAGACATATAAATCGTTATATCATGAAGCTGAAACTAAGACTTGGTCCTCCGGGATTACATAATCTTTTTTCAGAACATAGCACTTGTTGTCAAAAACAACCTTGAATCCTTTGTCGCGGATCTGGGATAAAGAAAGCAAGTTATTTTGTAATTGTTGAACGTAGTTGACCTTGTCAAACTTGACTTTCTGATTTCCCACTTCGCCTTGAGCCGTGATGTATCCTCCTTTATTTCCAGCAAATGATACATGTCTCCCTTTAATTTGTTTGACATTGAAAAGGAGAGACAAGTTCCCGGTCATGTGCCTAGACGCCCCACTATCAACAATCTAGGTATTTGTGTAGCACTGTAACGGACACCCTGCACACTAAAAGGAAATGGTCAGTTTAGGTGTGGGACCCAAGCCTTAACTAGCTTGGGTGACCCGGAGGGATCACACATCATAAACTCAACCCACTGTCCATTTGAGGGTGAGGGCATATCATGCTTCTTAGTGTTCTCAGTATCAGACACTGAACTTGACTTTTCTTTCCATAAGCCAGTTTTGTGTAAGGCCTCTTTATGATAAACAGACGATTGGCTTACGGTTTGAACTTTAGGTTCATTACTTCTTTTTGGTGGAGTAATAGAACTCCTTTTTGAAGAAATTGGTTTAGTATCATAAAGTTCAATTTTCTTTCTTGGTGTCTGATAATGAGGACAATTAGAAGCGATGTGTCCTCCCTTTCCATAATTGTAGCATGATCTACCTTCTACATATTGGGAAAATTGTCTCTGTGGGGAAGTGTGTGAAACAGGTGTGACTTTATTCTGGTTGGGTTTGGACACTTCTTGTTTATATGTTTTTGATTCTTTAACAAAATTTATTGTTTGAACGTTTTTAACATCCTTAGCCTTTTGTTTATTTGGACTTTGACGTGAAGCACGTGGTTGGTTAACTGGTTTGGTCGTTTTGGGTTCAAAAATAGACATGTTTGAACCTGACTTTACATTAACCTTTTCAAATTGTTCATCCAAGTTTACAATAGGCATCTTACCTTTAGATTTCAAAGTAGCCTACTTCTGTTTAGTGACAGAATTCACCGTTTACCCGTGGTATCCAGATCACTAACTAGAGGAGTAGACACCACATGATCCTTAATTGGATTGTTATTTACAGGTCTATATTTAGCATTTAACAATATATCATGTGGTGTTGGAACAACTTTGTAACCCAATCCTTCCCCATTGTTTCGTTCTTTCACTAAGTTTTGAACTATGTGAGAAGAGCTGGTCCAACTGTGCAGTTTTTGTTTTACTAAGTTGACTTCGACTTCTAAAACTGCTTTTTCTTTCTTTGTTTCTTCCAAAGAGTTTAAATAAAACTTTATATCATTTTCTTGATTAAAAGCAACAACCTCGGTTTTCCTTAATTGTTTATTTAAAAGTTCTATTTTCTCTTTGTAACTGCACTCGTTTTGTTTTAAAATCCGATTAGCTTCTGTGCACAGTTGTAAGTCATTTACTAAGCTATCATTTTGATCTAATAACCTAGCAAATTTAAGATCAATGCTTTCTCTAAACTTTTTACATGCATTACAAGCATGACTTTCAAAAAGTTGGTCTTTGGTCCTTACCTGTGAAGATTCGGTTGAATCAGCCATTAGCGCAGAGTTTGAATCCTCGGATGCTAGAGATTCTGAACTTGTTGTTCTAAGATCTTCTTCAATCAGGTAATTGACCACATTAGCAGTATCTTCATTTTCTGACATCACTAGTTCCACTGCAATGTCACCTTCACTTGCAGTGTCATAATCCAAACCCTCGACGTTTGCAATGTCCGATTCACCCGGAGACACAAACTTGAAGGTCCAATCTTGTCCTTCGTCACCTTGAGCAGTCAAGGCCTTTGTATCTTTGCTTGACTATGCAACTCCACTCGTGGGTTTGTCTTGACGGTTGAAAGACAAGAATGGATTCCCGTTACCTGTTTTCTTGGGCTTCACACATTCACGTTTGAAATGCCCCTTTTCTCCACAGTTAAAACAGGTGACCTTGGTTTTGTCGAAACCAAAGGTAGTATCTTTTGTGGCTATCAAGTTCTGTCCAGTCTTTTTCACAAACTCTTTAGCTCTCCTGACAGCACTTGCCAAAGCCCACATAATATCCATCCTTTCTAGTTCATTCTCGTCTACCTGCTCGTAGTCTTCATCGGCCATATGGCAATTTCCAATTTTTCCTGCAACTAGACCATCATAAGAATGAACAACTGCACCTAGAAGGTCCATGTGCTCCTTTGCAACCTCCAAAGTAATATTACCGAGATTCTCGGTCTTCAACTTAGTAGCACTGGCTTCAGGTACTATATATTGGGTGCAAGAAGACCCTGGCGTTTCTGATCCTGAAGCAGTGGATTGGGAAGGAACTGCTGAACGAGAGACACAAAAGCAATTTGAAGAGGTGCTCCTGAGCGGTTTGGATTGGGAGTTGAGTTATAAAGTGAAGGATTCTGGTCGTAGGATCCTTTCTGTGACTTGTATTTCATCCTTAGTTCTTCCTCTCTCAACTTCAATATGAAGTCAATTATATCCAACCTTGACAGAATATTGTTCTGTCTCAGATTAGACGCAAACGAGTCCCATTTTCTGGCAAACCATCTGCAAAACTAGACACCTTATCTTGTAACCCCATGAGTGTGCAATTCACTCATCATATGGTAGAACCTATCGGTAACATCATCCAAGCTTTCTTTTCCCATTGAAGAGAAGTTGTCAAACTCCTTCTTCAGAGCCTTTGCCTTCAAAGCTTTCAAAGATGCATTCCCATCATACCTTTTCTCCAATGCTTCCCATAACTTCTTTGCCTGTTTGTTCTCAGAAAACTAATGAAATATATCTTTTGGTATCCACTGAGTCAACATGGCATACACCTTTTTTTCAGCATTGTACTTCACTTTCTAGCCATCAGTCATGCCGCCCAAAGTAAGTTTAACACCATCAGCATCAACCGGCATACTATAACCCATCTCAATAGATTCCCAAAGGTTGGGATCAACTCCATTAAGATAGATCTCGAACCGCTATTTCCATTATGGATAGTCATCCAACGTTATAAGCTTAGGCGGTTTATTGTGATTTCCAACCTTATTCTCCATAAGCAGAAGGTTCTGGATGCGTGAGTCGTTCCCGGTAGTAAATGCTAAAAACTGATCTTCCATTTGTATTAACTTTGAACTTTTGAGAACAACTCTGATTCAATCGTGCGAATGGACAGATGCGGATGAGCCAATCGTGAGACTGGACCAAGCGTATGAGTCACTCGTGCGAATGAAGGGTGCGACTGGATTCAATCGTGCGATTGGATTCAGTCATGCGAATGAAGGTTGCGACTGGGAGTCAGTCGTACGTATGGAGTGAGCGATTGAAGACAAGCGAATGGGGTTGTTCAGTCGTACGAATGGACGAGCGACTAAGTTCAATCGTGCGAATGGGTGTGCGATTGAGTTCACTCGTGCGAATGGGCCAATCGTGCGACTGAAGGATGATGTATTTGAAAATTCGAAGGTTTTTGACACTTTGACACAAAAACACGATTTTTCAAGAACCCTAATCTGCCGTATGCCGAAAATCGTAAACTTTTAGATCTGGAGACACCAAAAACACTGTTTTACTAAAAAAGATGATGTTTTTGAATGAAAAAACGTGATTTTCACCAAAACTAATTGAATCACACGCAAAATCAAGAGTCAAAGCTCTGATACCACTTGTTAGGACCGTGTACGTACGGAGTACTAACTGATTATGCGTGTATACCTAATCAAATAGTGCGGAATCCTATTTGATTGGCGATCCAATCAGTGAGAACGCAGTTCAGATCAATCTAACGATTAAAGAAACGTTAAAACGATTAGAACAAGATCAACTGCGAACTATGAAGTTGGAACAGGCTTTCTGGAGTCTCTGGATGGCTAGGGTACGAATATGTGTCGAAATTCTTGAAGTGTTTCGTTTTTCCACGAATTAAGTGGTATTTATAGGTTAGGGTTTTCAATCGTACGACTGAACCATTAGCATGGTTCAGTCGTGCGACTGAATCATGCGATTGATTCATACGCACGACTGAAGGTTCAGTAGTGCGATTGAGTCAATCTTATGTCTCAATCGTGCGACTGATCCAGTCTATTGGTTCAGTCGTGCGACTGGTCCATTAGCATGAAGTATTCATGCGTATGGTCCATTAGCATGGTCCATTCGCATGAAGACTTCATACGATTAAGTTTGAACACGTTTCTCAATCATTATTGACTAAGAACTATGCAAACAACCACAAACCTATATAGTTAGTTCAATATGCGTTATTACACAATAAACAATGAAATATTAAACATTATAAGCATCAATCACATATTGCATTTCATTCAACTCATTCATTACACATATGTAAGACATGAAAGACATTTTACATTAAGCTCCTAAACTAGGTACATATGTATCAACAGTACCTCAAACAACACGAACTTCAAGTACTCAAAGAACAAAAGGCTACAAAGAGGAAGATGAGAGAAGAAGCAGCCAAGTCAAGAGCCATCATCTAGAAGAGTCAAAAGAAGTCTGCTGATAGGTAGAGGATGATGAGCTTCTTGAAGCTGTATGGATTCTCCGGAAAGAGACTTGGCCCAATGTCTCTATCCCCTATGGAAGAGCACATAAGGGTGATCAAGTAGAAGAATAAAAGAGGAGAGCTAACTGACTTAAACTCCCCACCAAGTCAAGCCCTTCAAGAAGTTGAGGTTAAGGTTGAACCATTTGAGACAACACAACCTGGACCTCCTGCCGAACCTCAGCAAGCTTCATCTTCTGATCCACAGCAGGGTCAAACTCCCTCTCCTTCTGAACCAGTGAGGGAGGTAGACCCAACTTAGAAAGACAAGACTAAACAACAAGGTGTTGAAGGCCAGTCTTCTCACTTGATGAGTTCAAAGAGGAGGAAAAGGATGTCCTCTAAACCCAAGTCAAAGAAGAAGAAGAAGACAGAGTCATCCACCTCCAAACCTCAGGATGAGTCAGAACATCCTGAGGAAGTGCAACAAAAGGAAGCTCAAACAACTCTAATTCAAGCAACTCCTCTTGCATCAGGAAGACCCATCTTGTCCTTGACTTACACTACTTATCCATAAAGATGGCATGTAATCAGAGATCAAGGTATTGGAGATGTCTACACATGGCATGACATGTTCAATCTACCTCTACATGATCTCTTTGAGATGAGAAGACACTATGAGAGTCTGAGTGATCCTGACCATCTAATGAAGAAGGGTATGGTCATCATGATGATGAGGACTGTTAACATCTAAGGTCTTCAAATGTTTTTGTAGCATCAGCCTAAGGGGAGTTTGTAAGGTTTTATGTAAGGCTGATGCACCTAAAACATCCAAAGTCTTTCCTACATTCATGCACTGAAGTACAGAGTAAAAATGCTTCGAAAGTTTTACACCATGCACTAGAAATATTTGAAGTGTAAAATCTTCCGAAGCCAAGACCAACATCTTTCAAAGCCAAAAGTGAAGTCTTCCGAAGCTTCAAACACAAAGTCTTCCAAAGCCAAGAAGTGAAGACAGATTTCTTTTGAAGACTTTTGAACACATGCTTTATCTGATGTACTTCGCCATAAAGCTGGTGAAAAGGTCCATGCTTTTGGTAACTGTACATTAAGGTCTTGAGTCATTTTGCTTTCTACTTTTGAAGACTTTGTTCAGTCACCAACTTACATAAGTTGGTGAAAAGGTCCATGCTTTTGGTAACTGTACATTAAGGTCTTGAGTCATTTTGCTTTCTACTTTATGTACTTTTATCCTTTTTGTACTATATTAGGATGTGAGCTATGGCATGTCATAGTCACTAGTTAAATATTTGATTTTGTTGTCTAGTTCAAATGTTTCCAGCTGGCCTTCTAAGTATGGCCGGCTGTAGGATGTAGTATAAAGTATCCCAAGTTCTTGTATCTCTTCTTATGCTTTGTAACACTTGTAAAGAACTTGAGAGAAATATACATCATTCTTGAAAACCAATATTTGTGTTGTTTGTTCTTGTTCTGTCTCATACTTGCTTGTGTTCTTAGTATCAAACTATAATTTGTTCCTAGTTCCCTATTTGATTTGTTAAGTGTTCTAAACATTCTCCTCATTGTGTGTTGTGTTGCAAGTGACCATCCCTTAAATGGTCATGCAGTTTTCAAATGAGATAAGCTTATCACTGGTTATCATCCCAATAGCCATAATAATATACTTAAATCTTTGTTCATCAAATGCTTTGGTGAACAAATCAACATATTGTTCATTTGAGTCAACTTTGACTTGCTTAATCAGGTTTTTCTCATGAATATCTCTAATGAAATGGTACCTAATGTCAATATGCTTTGTCTTGGAGTGCTTGACTGGAATTTCTATGATGGAAATAGCACTCTTGTTGTCAATGTGGATAATAGTGCTCATGAAGTTGAATCCATAGTCTATTATCTGGTTTTGAATCCACAACAGCTGAGCACAACAACTATCAGCAATAATGTATTCAGCTTCAGCAGTAGATGTTGAGACATATGATTGCTTTTTGCATTTCCATGAGATGATCCTTCCACCAAGAAATTGACATCCTCCTGATGTTGATTTCTTATTGATGTTACAGCCACTATAGTCACTATCAGTGTAGCCATAGAGATTGAAACAGGTGTTCCTTGGATACCAAAGACCCAGTTTAGGTGCTCCTTTGAGGTATCCAAGAATTCTCTTGGCAGCAACTAGGTGAGACACCTTTGGAGCAGCCTGCTATCTTGCACAGATGCAGGTTGCAAACATGATATCAGGTCTATTTGCTGTAAGATACATCAAAGATCCAATGATTGCCCTATACTAATGTTGATCAGTATCCTCCCCCTTAGAGTCAGGACAAAGATAGTGATTTCTGGTATAGTAGTCTTTTCTGGCTTACAATATTTCATATCAAATCTATCTAAGATGTCATTGACATACTTAGATTGATTGATAAAGAACCCGTCTTTCATTTGTTTTACTTGAATTCCAAAGAAAAAGTCCATTTTTCCCATGGAACTCATCTCAAACTTCTTCTTCATAATGCTCTCAAAGTCTTTGCACATTTGGTCATTTGAGGAACCAATATGATGTCATCAACATAGACTTGTACGAGCAAAATATCCTTCCTAGACTTTCTTACGAATAAAGTCTTGTAAATGGTACCTCTTATGTAACAATTCTTCAGGAGAAACTGAGACAAAGTTTCATACCACAGCCTAGGTGCTTGGTGCAGCCCATAGAGAGCTTTATCCAATTTGCACACATAGTTGGGGTGCTATGGGTCTTCAAATCAGTGTAATTAATTCCCTCCTCTTGAGTGTATCCTTGAACTACCAGTCTTGCCTTGTTCTTGATGATTAAGCCTCTATCACCTCTCTTGTTCCTGAATACCCATTTTGCGGTTATTGGTACTTGACCGGATGGTAGTGGACATAGGTTTCAAACCTTTTGTGTTTTGAATTGAAGCAATTCCTCTTGCATTGATTAAACCCAACTACTGTCTTTCAAGGCTTCTTCTACCTTCTTGGGCTACATCTGGGATAGGAAGCATGAGTACAAGCAGACATTCCCATTATGAGTTTGTCCCCTTGTTCTCACACCTTCAGAGACATCTCCAATGATGTTCTTAGCTGGATGAGTGTTGTGAATCCTGAGCCTAGGGATCACATCCAGTTGCATGGATAGATCCAGATTGGAAAAGTTTGGCTCAAGGTTTGAACGCTTGGTCCAGCTGATGTTTCATACTCATTCAATGAGGACTGATTGAATGAAGGAGAAACAACATCAGTTTCAGTTGGTTGTGAAGCAACATTAACAGTTACATGTTCCTTCAAAATGCTACTTCCATCAGCTTGGTGTTGTGCATTGTCATCAGATGAGTTTTGAGGCTCACTTTGTTGACAACTTGTTGAAGCTCCACTAGTTCCTGAGATAGTTATGCTATCAGATCTGCCAATTATGGGAACTTGATTTTTAGCAACTCTTGGAGAACTTGGAAGAGGTTTGGGTAACTCAAATAGTTGGTCATTTTCAGAATCACTTTGAGTACCTGTTCTAGCATAAACATTCTCACAAGAGGGTTTAGAATAGTTTGGAAACAATTCAAAATAAAAAATATGATCATGGCCATTCCTTCTAACACAAGGAGTGTGCTCATTAACAACAATGTTGGATGATTCCTCAAATTGTTGATTTTTAGTGTTATACACTCTATAGGCAATAGAGGTAGAGGATATCCAACAAAGATAGCATCATCTGACTTTTCAGCAAATTTTGCCAAATTGTCCTTTGTGTTAAGTATGATACACCTACTACCAAAGGAACTAAGAAAGCCAATGAACGGTGGCCTCTTATTCCATAGCTCATAAGGGGTTGATCATCACTGGTGGATGTGGGTTGATTTACCTGATTCTTTCCCGTGATGGTCTCCATAGTTGTATCATTCTTCAACTCATGGGAAGGTGGGTCATTAGTTGGAACCGCTTGCTCTTGAGTCACACATCTTGGTTGTCTAAAAGACTCATAAGAATATGGTAGAGAAATTTCATTGGTTCCCAACCCACCTTTGTTTTGATAACAAATCTTTGAGTGGTAGGATGATGCTAGAATGGCTTGGAAGTTTTGCTCAGAAATAGCATGCTTCCTTGCTTGAGCCTCAGCTATTACTAGCTGGGCTTGAGCCTCATTCAATTCGGAGATTAAATCTTTGATTTGAGTCCTATAATTGGTATATTCATGTTTTAAAGAGGATACAGTTTTCTCTAACTCTTTAATTTTGTTTTGGTAGTCAGATTCAGCCCTTTTATTCCGATTTTAGGATATTTAAAGACTCAATATTAGATTTAATTTCCATATTGTAGTCATCAGTTCCGACCATCAAAGCTTGAGCAGGGGTCACATCCTGCACCATGAAGCTCCAGTCAACTTCTTGAGCCACAACAGCTGTATGTTTTTCAGTTGACTTCCCGGTGGTTTTAGGTGTAGTGGGATGTGTGATGGCTTGAGTAGCACTTGCGTTTGATTTGGGAGCCTTTCATTCCCTGGAAAAATGGCCTAGCTGGTTATAGTTGTAACATTTGGCCTTTCCTTTGTCAAACCCAAACTTGTTGAAAGTTACGTTTTGGGGGAATTACCTTCCAGTTCACTTGAAGAACTTCTTCGCCTGTAAGTTAACAGAGCCATTTTTTGGAGAATGTTCATGTATTCCACATCATCTGGGCTAAAACATTGTGGATCATCAAAACAAAATTGAAAATCACTAGAATGTCCATTTCTTGAGACAAAGGACAACTGTCCTGGAAGGGTCTTTGCTGACTTGTTTAGACATTGGAGTCTTAGGGAATATAATGTATGACCCAGAAGAACAAGATGGCTGCTGGGAGTAAGTAAGGTACTGTTGAGGTTGAGGGGTTCTTGAGCCTTCAGCAACCATTAAAACGTTGCTAGCAGGAAGGCTTGAGGATCTGCTTACCTGGTGGCCTCTCTTGTTCTCTATCTCTACACGGTATCCATCAAGGATGCCATATAGTTCGGTCATGGCGAGGGAGTTCAGGTTTTCTGTCCTTTTGATAGAGAAACAGTAGAATGTCCACTCATTTGGGAGTGCACTCATGAATTTTCTTGAGAGATCTCTCAACTTAAGAGTTATTCCCACAGATTGAAGGGAGGAAATAAGATCCATATATCTGAAGTATTGCTGGCTAAGGGTCTCTCCAGCAATATAAGTGAAATTCTCAAATTGTTGCTTCAGTGAATCTTTCTTGGAGTCATTTGAGCTAGAGTACATCCGAGTCAAGACATCAATCAGTTCTTTGGCTGACTTACAATGCTCAAAAGTTGGGTATAGCAGTCATCAGAACAGTCATAACTTTACTATTGATGTCCAGCCATTTGTGGTCTTCATCAGAATAATTTTCAACCGCCTTCTCCATCATAGCACCATTTCCACCCGGTGCTGCAACCTTTGGCTTGTAAGGGCCATTGGTGATAGACTTCCACATTTAACTATCTTGGTATCTGATGAAGCCTTTAATGCGTCTGCTCCATGATCTAAAGTTTTCAGGGGGGATGATAGGTGCTTTGGTCATCGTCCCCACCTCACATTCAGATTTTTAGTTGAGGGCCATTTTGAGTGAAGTGAGTATATGAGTGATAAAAGGTTGATTTGGAATGTGAGATCACACAATCAAGAGCCTAAGAAGCTCTGATACCAATTGCAGGATTGGGTTTGTTCACTCAACACGATTATGGTCTCTCCAACTCACTAAGTCCCACTCGTACAGATGATGCAAAATCCTCTAAGATTTGATAATAATATACTAAGTATAAATAAACAAAACACAAGAGAATGGTTTTTCAAGATACTTGTATATATGACTTCTCAACTCAAAGTTTTACAAGACTCTTACAAGCATATTACATGAGTTACAATAAGAAACTATATATACTACTATCTACAGCCGGATATAATTTGATAGCACTTGGAACTTACAACTAGACAAATACTACATTACTAGAAGTAAGGTATCTTAGATAAAATACTATCTAAGATTTGGTAGTCATGTCATGTCCATGACTTACCTTTTGTCACCAACTAAAGTTGGTAACCGTACTAACTGATAAAAAATGAACAGTGGAATAAAGTATGATCAACTACATGGGCGTGGGAAAAGCACCACGTAGTATCTTAGAGATTGCAGCGGAGTGTGAGAGGGACCATACTTATGTCCACTGGTTCATAGTAGGTTCTTCCGAAGGTTAAATGGCTTCAGAAGAACTTGTTCTTCCGAAGTCACTTATACTTCGGAAGAGGCTACTTCTTCTGAGACTTGAGTTTTTCTTTAGGCCTTAATGCTTCGGAAGTCATTGTCTTGAATTCTTCTAAGTGTTGAACTTCGGAAGAAGGAAGACTTTGTCTTCGGAAGTTAGAGTTCCTCTTCGGAAGCTCTTTCAGTTTGACCTTCGGAAGCTCAGCATTTCCTTCGGAAGTTCTGCTTTTCCCTTAGAAAGTTCTTCATCAGTTGCATCAAAATTGTCTAAGTGTTTAATTTGGTTGCACCAGCCTTACTTGATCCAACAATATCTAATAATATCTAAAATTTTTAAAAATCTATAATATAGATTAGAAAAATCCCTATAGAAAAAATGCTTACTTCTTGTTATACTTGTGGAAATTAGGAAAAATGAAAGAAAAGAAATGAAAGGGAATTAAGGAGAGAAGATATGTGGAGGAAATTAAAGCAATAATTTTTTTTTTGTTTTTTCGAGTTGTAGGGAGGAGATAGAAGTTATAACTTTACTATTATACTCTTGTGTATTATAATTATAGTAGTTTGAAAGTGTAAAAATGATAGATGGAAGAATTTTATAATGTGTTTGGTTACTTTCTCTCCAAATCATTTCGATTTATAAGAATAGTTAAGAGGGATGATAATTTCCTTTCACTTCACTCTTCAAAAAGTACTTAGGAACTAAACATTAAGGACGCTTATCCTACATAAGTGGCTCTTTAATTTATATTGGCTAGAAACAAAAGTTGTAAATGGAAGCTGGTTACTAAACATAGGTAAGACCCCCTCTCCTACTTGTCAGACCACTCCTGAACCCTAGCAGTGTATCTGTACTCAACATCATTCGAGATTCCTGCACTATCAAAATACCCAAAACTAGATGATAAAATTTTGAACAAACTTTTATTTGTGATATTATATGAAAAATTTGTTCATAACCTCTTTATAATCAAGATAAAAAATGTCGAGTAATCATACGAAGTGAAAAGTTGACATGCTTACAAACTTAGTGAATTTGCATGCATGAATCACGGTGAACCAAGAACCATGGGTCTTGTTTTTCTATTATTTTTTTAAGAATGACTCCTAATATAAAGGCTAGACACCCTACCACTTGAAAGGTCTCGATCACAAGGGACCTCACACCTGGATTTACACATCACATACATAGTTTCTAAACTAAACTTTAATTAAACATGAGCATTAGATTATTCAAATAATTATCTACATCATTACACAACAAGTTGAAAACTGTAACTAAAACGTAACTACATATGCCAAGATGCTAGTCTTGGAAAATGCCAAATAACATCTAAATCCATGCAAAGTTATATTCTTTCTTTAACTCATTTTTGTTTAACATGATATACATACCAAAAGTCAACATCGTTGAATGAGTTCTAGTTTTACTTTAATAAATTAACTTTGACATAACTATAACGTTATATGTGATTGTTACTTTATATTTAATCATATTATATTATACTTCACTTCACTTTAGTTTTACTAGTTAAATCATAGTATAGCAATTACCTTTAGTTTAAGTGTAATGTTTATAGAAAGGCTGATGCAACCAAAGTGCTTCCTGCATGCATACATTTGGTACAGAGTAGAAGTTGCTTCGGAAGTTTTACACTCTACATAGATAATATTCTAAGTGTAAAATCTTTCGAAGCCAAGACCAAATCTTCTGAAGCCAAAGATGAAGTCTTCCGAAGCTTCAAAGACAAAGTCTTCTGAAACCAATGAAGTGAACAAAAGATTTTTTCCGAAGACAAAGGAGAACATGCTTTCCCTGATGTGCTTTTGCATAAAGCGAACCCACTTTCCGTTGCAACTCTAAATACTCACCAAATTATATATATACATGGTTGTTGAATAATGGTTACTAGCTTTTAGATGATCTTGGTCGTTCAAACCCACGTTATTTTAATCTCGTCCGTTTAAATTAAGCGGTTGTTGACTACTGTGGAGGTTACAGTGGTTGTTCCAATATTTCCTCCCACGTCGCCATCCTCCTCTTTCACCTCCCCATGTAAAATGCAACCTTCTCATCTTCTTTGTCTTCAACATTCACGATTTTCATGTGTTCGGTTGCCTGAACCATCTTAATAGGAGGTGATGGTGCACCGGTGGTTACCGCCCAAGCCCCCTATAAAATTTCGCACAAGGTAGGTTTTAGAAATTAAGAATCACAAATCATCACATTTTGCTTTCGTCTCTTGAATTCATCTTCAACTTCAACTCGGTCCATTACTTTTCCTACTTTTGAAGAACATCCCTCTACACATTTATGTATAGCGGTTGAGGTGCGTGGACAGACGGTAGGAGATGATGGGAGGAGATGGCCCTTTGGTGTAATATGATTTCTGAAAGTAGCAAATTGTGGTGTAAATCTGGTAATTTGAGCAAGAGGCATTTAGTTATTTTTATTGATTTTTTGTTCAATTTTGGCGACACATATGGTTATGATTTCAGGTAGAATTTCATCTGATACATAACTATTGTCTTCTTCTTCAACAAACAGGTAATTGTCCATTTCACCCCCAATTATGATTCTAGCTATTTTGATTTGGGGTTATATTTTTATACTCTTATCATTATTTTTACTAGAAAGTTATGATCTTATATATTACTATCACGTGCTGTATTTTAGCTTTGATTCTAACAATGTAATCTTTGGTAAAAGCCCATCGCAATTGCTCCACAGTCTGCAAAAGAACCAACAACAAAGAAAGAACTCATCACCAATAAATGTAGAGTTGTAGTGACTGGGCTCGGTGTAGTTTACCCTGTTGATGATGTTTGTTTGTTTTTGTGTTAGTTTTGATTTTATAGCTAATGCAATTTGTTTTATGTTTGTGGATAAAGTATATCATATTGTCGAAGTGGGCTATTTGTTATTATGAATATGATTTTCTTTTTAGTTTAGTATACCTCTCATCTTATCTATTTACAGCAGCACATGTCATTTTACATACAACTGAAGACACCCAATCAACAGGATGAATTGGTTCCATCTATTGTTCCACGGTTCACATCACAAATTATATCGTTTTAAAGACGTGTTTAATTATTATGATTAGTTATTACGTATAAATGAAATGTTGTTGTTGAGCTGTTATTTTATTGATGTCTTTGGACATTTTTCTTTTGGTTAATTTCGTATCGTCATCTCGATATTAATGGAAAATTATGGTTGATGCTGATTTATAGGGCTACGTGTGATAAAAACGTGGGTTTCAAAGATATATATTGAAAGTGATGTTCACCCGTCAAGAACAAATTGGGCAAAAATGTTTATTCTTATGGTTCCTGGGTATGTGTTAATTTATCAATCTTGATTGGGGTACTAGCATTTGCTATGTTGATGTGTGACTCAAGTAGTTATTCGGGATATTAGTTTGAGAGAAACTTTAATTTATAGCAACAATGGCCATGTCCTTTTTTATTGGTGAGAAGCAAAATAATTTTATAAAAAAGAAAAATGTCCAAAAGCGACAGCAAAGGATATTCAAATTATGTAATTCATTGTAGGAGGTATGTTAGACTATTGTTTAAGAATAATAAATAACATCAAGTTTCTATTTTTTAGTATTGATTTTGATTTATTATGTTTAAAGGGGTAACATAAAGCATTGATGCTGCTTAAACTGCTGAGACTTTTGCTAAAGCAAATTGCTTTGTACAAGTAGTGATTTACATCTGGTCTTTACTATATAGTCTTTGTCATATTGTTTTCTAAATCATAGTGTGCATTGTATATGTTTTTCTTGATATTGTTTAAAAATTTTACATTGTTGGAGTACGTGTTACTTTGAATGGAGATCTCAAAAACCAGTTTATTAAGCAAATGGTGGTTTTGATACAATGTGCAAGGTGAAGATGTTATGGTCTCTCCCTACAACATCATATATGAATTCATATAATATTCTAGTCAAGTGAGATAGACAATGTTCACATATTCTGCAATGAAAACATTTTTCCCAAACCACATGCCTGCCTTTTGTCTTGAAAGAAATATTATGAACATGTTTCTTTTGTCGTCTAAGTTAACTCTCAGCTCATCCACAATGCATAGATGCTCTTTTAATAGCGAAGGGAATCCAATTGATGATTAGAATGATCCATATATTGTTGCACATAGTTATCTAATAATCTCATACACTCACTCCTATGTATATATATTCACACACAAATCTTTTTTGTGTCTTAATTTATGTCTTTTCTGATATACATACATGTGTGTTTGAATATTTTTGTGTCTATTTGCATCCTTACCTTTCCCTATGTATTGTCTAGGGTATTGATAACCTGCAATGAATACCTGATTTTTTAATTGATAATTTATTTGCTTGAAGCGTCATTCTTAGTGTAAAGATTGATAAATTCAACTTGGCTCCTAAATATGTTCGACGCTTCACTGTTTCTAAATACAATGATGTGAATCTACTCAATAATCATTCCCACATGTTGACTGTTGGAGCGAGTGCTGGTGCTCCAACAACCACTATTCTCAGCATTAAGGAGGATGATGAAGGCATTGAATTTTTTTCTAGAATTACAAGTGACGAATGGGATATGGCTGCTAAGGCGTTATGGGACAACATACTTCTTTTACAACAGCATCAACAAATCATCGGTATACTTTGCTATAAGTGTTTATTGTCGTATAAAGTTACCTGTCTTTCATTTTCCTTTATGTTCTTTATTGTATTTTTAGGTTGTACTTTATAATGATGATGAGGGAGGATCTACAAACGATGTTTCAGATGCATTTATTGTTGATGCATCTATTGTTGATACAACCAAACCTTCTACTTTGTTTGAGGTTAGTTGCCCTGCTAAACCTCATGAAAAGTTGCAGTATTCAAGACCGCGAAGGATAAAAAAGAAGCCTAAACGCTTGGAGTACTAAAGTTATTGCATGTATGTTTTGGTGACTCCAAAAAACTGTTCTATATGTTATATGTTTATTTAATTGCCAATGTGGGGCTAGCCCACTTGGTAGAGGCTTTGCCCCTTAAAGGGGAGGTCTTGGGTTCAAACTCAAGAAATAGTGTAATTTGATGTAATGTAGGAGTATGATTCTTTTGCCGTTCAAAAAAATATGTTTATTTAATTTATTCAATTATATTAATGATCTTCATTAATTCTTTTTTCCCTTTAGTTATAAGATGCAGATTTGGTGGAAGGACGTTGCTTTGATGTTTATCTAAATAGGATTTGTTATAGATCTTTTTAGATTGAATATCACAATCTTGGTGTTACCTTTTCTAGACTTTGTTGATGTTGTTGAGAATGTTTGTCTTGGGATCCCTAACTTGATGAATCCTTTTGTTTTTATATGATCTTTTTATTTGGATGCGTGCTTTTCAAACTAATATTAATCTTAAGATCATATGACTTATCCTCAAAGGTAAAAGACTTTTTTGTATGTGGTTAGTTGTTTTTATACTAACACGTTAATAGTGTTATTATTTATAATTTAAAAAGAGATAGTTATTACATTAGGACATGAAACCTCCCGACCACCGGACGGGTATAAAACTAGTTATACAAGTTGTTGAAAAGATCCATGCTTTTACAACTGTACATTGAGGTCTTGAGTCTGTAACTTTCTACTTTATGTACTTTTATCTTTTTTTGTAATATATTAGGATGTGAGCTATGTCATGTCATAGTCACTAGTCAAAAGACAATCTGCCTTTTGACTTTACATTGATCTTGTTGTCTAGTTTAGTGTTTCCAGCTGGCCTTCAAAGTATGGCCGCCTGTAGTATAGTAGTATAAAGTATCTCAGGTCCTTGTATCTTTTCTTTGTGCTTTGTAACACTTGTAAAAGAACTTGAGAAGCGATTTACTTTATTCTTGAGAACCATAAACATCTTGTTGTTGTTCTTAGTTCTGTCTCTTGATTTACTTGTGTTCTTAGCATCATAATATTGTCCCGGTTAACTATTTGATCTGTTAAGTGTTCTAAACACTTTTCTCATTGTGAGACTGATTGTGTTGACCATCCTTAACTGGTCCTGCAATTGGTATCAAAGCATTCCAGACTCTTGATGGTAAGATCTCACCATCTTAGATCCCTCTGTCTCACAAAACACTTAACATCTCAAATGACAGCTCTCACAAAGGCTGATATGAAAACTGGAATCATGACAAAGTCCCCACTGATCACTCCTGAAGATTTTGATACTCGGTGCCAAAGAATAAAAAGCTTCATCAAGCCTCATGACTCTAGAATGTGGGAGTCTGTTGTCTTTGGATCTCATATACCAAGCACCTATTCAGCTACAGCTAAAGGTGGTATGATACCAAAGGAGGTAGCCGACTATTATGAAGAAGATAAGAATAAGATTTAGATGAGAAAGCCATGTCTGCCCTCCAAACTTATCTTCCAAACTCCATATACAGAAGGGTCCAGTGAAGCAAAAGAGAACAAGAAGGACCTCTTGAAGTATCAATTTGAGAACTTCACCTACAAGACAGGTGAAACCATGACTCAACAATACTTCAGATATGTTGAGATTGTGGATACTGTGAATCCAAGGATCGTCAACAGGAATTGTCAGTGTCGATCGATGTCAAGTCAACGTTTGCGGAATTAACGTTGATTTGGTTTAATTGTGTAAACAACTTTAAATATCTATAAAAGATCAAGAACACATGTAACAAAACACAATTAATGATTGATCAGTATTTTATTATAACGTGTTGATGATTACAAAAGAATTGAATGAACGATTTCAAAGAATGCTATGATGTTATGATTGCTAAGGTTGATTGAAAGACTTTGGTGATTGTTGTATTGCTATTGCTGTTCTCAATCAATCAATCGTCTAACTCAATCGTGTTTGAATCGAAACCTAGGATCCATATATATAGACAGAGGTGTTTCAGTTATAGGAAACACCGGATCTCTTGGGATTTGATTTGTTTCTGTTAAGGAATCATTGGATTTCTCGGGATTTGCATAACCACCTTGTTGACTTGTTGACTTGTACCACTTGTATAATACAAGTGTTTGGACTCCGCAGGAATATTGTCTTCAGTAGTAATTTGTTCTTCCGTAGATATTGTTCTTCCGAAGGTAAATTGTTCTTCCGAAGGTATCTTGTTCTTCCGAAGGTAACTTGTTCTTCCGAAGATATTGTTCTTCCGAAGGTAACTTGTTCTTCCGAAGATATCTTGTTGTTCATCCGCAGAAGATCTTTGGATGTATAATTACTTGTAAGAAATATATCTACGGAAGAACAAAATGTTCATCCGTAGATGTTTCTTACACTTGGTCAATTTCACAAATTGACCAATTATAATGTTTGTTCCTGCAACCATACATAAACCAACACATATATAAATGGATTAACCTATATATTTAATGCATACACAATAATGAAATACAAAAGTTCATTACAGATATTAATTCAAGTACTAAGCCTATACATAATGACTAGATCTACTGATTCTAGACCTAACAATACTCCCCCTTAGGCTTAGATACTTGCAATCAGTTCTTCAAAACTGAAAGATCCTTGACTCTGGCAATAATTTTGTTGTAGAAGTAAGAAACAACAGTCTTCTGATCATCATACTTGTAGTTGATCTTCATCTTGCTGAACTTCTTCGGAGTCTCATAACTGATTCCCAGAACATCTTCAACTGTAGTGAGTGTGTCTAACACCTTGTTGTTATTCACCACTTCTAGCTCATCTTGTTCTGAGATTCTGAGTTCTGTTACTTCATCAAAAGTTGTTCCCTTCAGCAGTCCAGCATTGAACCTTCTTCTTTTGTAAGCTTTGGCATGTAGTTTGTCAATTACTTGAATCACATGGACATGCAGGAACAGATCATTTTATGCTTTTTCATCTGTCAGCTTTGGAAAGAATTTGTCATTTAGATATGAAGTGTAGTTGGGATGGAGTAGTTTGATTTCAACAGGATCAAAGATCCTGATCTTCTCAGCTTTCTTGTTCTCAGCATTTCTTAGTAGGACTAACTCCTTTGTCTTCTCAACATAACCCCATTCAGTGATTGGGTATGTGAATTGAGTCCCTTCAATGCATTTGAGTGCTGCTTTGTTTCTGTTGTTGTAGCCAACCCTCTTCAAGAATTCATCATCTACATGTTCTGAGGCATTGGACTTGTATCTTTTGAGCCCTTTGATTCTCTTCTGATGTTCTATATCTTCTCTTTTAGCTTCTATCAGCACATCATCTTTAAATTTTGTCTTCAACTTTCCCACTAGAGTTGAGAAATCTCTTCCTCTAGGGTGAATTGGATAATTGCTGATGATTAAACTTTGAAGATCTTTGATGTCATTCTCTGGCAGACTCACCACTAAGAGTACTTCATGGAAGTATTCAACTCTTCCAGATGTTCTTTTAATAATGGCACATCCCAGTCTGGATCATATTTCCAGGCCATGATCCTGTTTTCTTCCACAGAGCTGGGAGTTGTGAGGTGGTCTATCTCAGTTGAATTAGAGTGGACTTTTGCTTGGTTATCTCTCTAACTGTAGTCCCAAGTGGCCATACTTTGCCAGGTATTACTTCTCTTGGCTCTCTGATCAATTTCTCCTTTCCTTTGTGTTGATCTTTAGGTTCAACTGTTATAGGTTCAGCAGGAAATTTGCTTTGTTCCTCATAAGATGCATGTGGAGCTTCAGTTCTGAATCTTACTTCTGTATCTAGCTCAACTTTCATCACATGCTCCATCATCCTTCTAAGTTCCCCTACTGATCTTCCTTTAAGCTCATGAGGTTTGTAATTATGGCCTTGTAACCAGCAAGTCATGTTGTATTTGCTCAGCTTGGCTGTGTCACAATGTCCCAACTCCTTCTTTGTTTTCTGAATGGATTGAAAGGTGCTGAAGGCTTCATAATCACAATTTGGAATCATAAAGCATGCAAGCTAAAATTCTTTTAACAGATTCTTCATCTTAGTTATGTTTAGTCTCTCAACCATGTCATAAGGGAAACCATGGTTTATAAGTGTCATGAACATGGTTGATTCAGGCCTCTCTTCTAATATGTCTCTTGTAGTCAGAAGATCATCAGCCTTTGAGACTTCTTGTTCTAGTGGAGAGTCTCCTTTGATTAGTTCTTCCCACTCTTCATCACTTTCATCTTCTTTCTGAGAGATAGGCTTCACAGTAGATAAATCTACTGAAGGTGTGTGTTCAGGAGAGGTCAGCTTTTGTTTCTTGGAGGCACTTTCATCAATAGTTATCTTCTTCTCAACAGTACCAAGATACTTTCTTTTCCTTGAGTACAGGATCATCTCTTTTGATGCCTAAGGAGATTGTTTTGTTTGTGCAGTTGAAGCCTTAGCATTAGATTCCAATGTACTGATCTTCAATTTCAGCTGCTCAATCTCTTCTTCTTTTCTCTTTATCATATTTGACTGAACAGTCATAGTGTTAGATGCTTGTTCAAACTTCATCATGATCTTTTCTTTTTCTTTCTTCTCAGATTCTGCTGACTCTTTAAGCTCAGCTTCCTTATCCAGTAAAGCATCAATGACTTCTTTATCACTTTGAGCATCTTCTCTCAGTCTGTTTATTCTTACTTGTTGTCTCATCAACTCTTCATCCTTTTCTTTGATCATTCCCTTCAGTTCTTGTATTCTTTTCTTTCTTTTGTTTGATTTGAGTACCAGCTTGTTGTACTCAGCAACCAGATAGCTCTTGCTGATAGGGATGTCATTATCACTTAGATCATCTTCATTATAAGCAATAACATCAACATGTTCTGCTGCTGCATCTACTTCCTGATGCTGAGACTCAATCTCATCATCTTTAACTTCCTCTTGCTCAACACTTGCTGAGCTTGACTTTGGTTCAGCTGCTTGATCTACATGCTTTTGATGAGTTTGTTGTTGTTGATGATCAGTCACTGGAGATACTTGTTCAGTTTCATTTAAATGCACATGGGATTCAGTTTTGGATAATGACAGTTTAACTGTACTTGCTTCTGAGACTAATTCTGTCTCCCCAGTGTAGATACTCTCAGTAGCTGAATTTGTAGGATTTGGAGGTTGCTGGTAAAGTTGCATCTGAAGCTGATTTGGTGATTGGGGTTGAATGGGACATATTGGTTTAGAATTTTGGCTGGCTGGTGATTGTGGTTGGGGTGTTTGTTGTTGATTTGGTGATTGATGGAGGATAGGTGAAATTGGTTCTGTGTTTTGGTTAGCTGGAGATTGTGGTTGGGGTGTTGGTTGTTGTTGTGGTGTTAGTTGGGGGATTGGAGAGATTGGTTCTGTATTTTGGCTGGGAGGAGATTGTGGTTGAGGTGTTTGTTGTTGTTGAGGTAATGTTTCTAGTGAGGGAGTGTCTTGAGCAGAGTTGGTTGCAGAGTTCTCTTGTTCAATTTCCCACACAAGCTCTTGAGGTATGTCTGCATTAGCATCAATCACATGGGCAAACATGTGTATGTCACCTCCTTCATATTTCCCAGAGATTTTGTTCAGCACAGATCTGCCAAGGTGTGCTTGGATAAACACACCACCTTCCACAGATGTTCCAGGCAGGTCTGCATTAATGATGAGTTGAATGAACCTTGGAAACATGTACATCTTATCAGCCTTCTGTACTCGAATGTGATATCACAAACAATTGAAGATGTACTTTGAGTAATTGTAAGTCCTTCCCTCAAAGATGCCAATGATACCAGATGATATATGTCTTGAAAATCTGTCAAGCCCAGATTTTCTGTTTGAGATACACTTCAGATAAGTGTGACACAAAAATCTGTATGGCTTACAGAGTCTCCCTTCTTAATTTCTCCTTTTCAAAGTCTCCATCATACCCCATTAAGAGAAAAACCTTTCTAGGTATTCAATTTTCAAATACATCAGGGTGTCCGGCTTCAACATCTCCTAGTTCAAGAACCCTTCTTATTGTTTGTTCATCAATTCTCAGCCTTCGATTCTTAACTTCAGCAAAATGCCTTCATCATCTTCTTCTATGTATGCAGAATTCCAGAAATCACTGATATGAGCTCGATAATCATCGGCTCTGCTGATAGGGCATAGAATATCCTCGATCTTCTCAGATATCTCATAATTTCTTGACATCCTTCTGACACAGGATCTCAGGGTTTAAAAAGGCACACACATTGTGTTCTTTTGCGAATCGTTGATCCATCTTAATAAATGCTGATTAAGAACACAACTATATGTTTGCTTAAGGTTTTGATTTGATAAATTTTGAATGCTGAGGAAGTGGGAAAAGTTTTTGTTGAGTGAGATTTTCTAGGTCTGAAAAAGTGAACGGAAAAAGCGAATAATGAATTTGACAAGTCAAACCTCATTATTTATACCCTCAAACACATTAATTTTCTCTGTTTTATTAAGTGGGACCCTCAATGTACTCTTCCGTAGAAGTAATTTCTCATTAATTAAGTGGGATCCACAATGTACTCTTCCGTAGAACATCTACGGATCAACAACATCTGCTGATGTGAAATTGTAACATTAAATTATTGATCTTTATTCATCCGTAGTTTAGTAGTTTACCAATCTACGGATAAACATTAAGATTGATTTCCACACAGTAGCTTCTGCTGATGCAACTAAAATATTGTTGGATGTATGGCCCAACACCTTGGTTAGAACCATTTATTGCTTTAGGACCTCGTTGGCTTTGTATACATGACAATTTAGTACAAGAAAATTTAAAATTGAGATTTTACTAAAAATTTTCATGTATCCAACAGCTAAGATGATGCTCAGATTTCAATTTCTTCAAATTGATAATGATATAGACATTGCTGCTGCTGATTGAGATGCTTTTTCATGTATTCTACTCCCCCTAAATTTGTGATTAATGGTGAACTTAAGCATTTATCATAAATTTCTTTAAGAGGAATAACATGAATTTTAACTATATGATAATGATCAGATACACATAAGATGGGATCATACTATAATGCTAAGCCTCTTCCTGATGAGTTATGTTGTTTATTTGATACTTGAACAAGTTCTGATTGCAAGTATATTGTCCATATAAATCCATACAAGAGCTCATGTATCAACTAGGCATGCTGTTTATCATGTTTTCATATTGTTTTTGAAATAACTGTTATGGGCTTCACATTCAATTCACAAAGGTTTTGTCCTCCCTTTGCAAGTCAAATCATCACTTTTTCACACTTAAGACTATGTACTTTAAGTTATAATAGCTATCTTGAGATGTATTTGGCAACTCATTGATGCAATGTTGTTGAAGCTCAAGATAATATACAGTTGATCACATAGGATTCTTTTGAGAGCTTTAGATATGATCATCATCAGGTCACCAGGTCTTTACTCACGTAAAAACAGAGGTGCCTTTAACCCAGGTCTTTGTTCACACAAAACAGAGGGATGATGAGGATCATGATCTTTTTACCTTTATAACTGATATTCAGTATGGTGATCATACACCCAGGTCTTTGTTCACACAAAAAGAGGGAGTATGATTTGCAAAGATAGATAGTATAAAGTGTTTTACATAGTGTGTTTAGATGAATGATTGATCACATTAGGATAAGACTCACTTTGTTTTCTCAAAATGAAGTTTCCCACAAACAATCATTTTAGTATTATGTTTTGCATGCACTCAGGTTTGTTTCCACTCAAGATGAACCTACTCACATATCAAGAAACTTGCTGAGATATATTGTTATTTGTTTATTCAGGAATAGGCAAAGCTATAGTGTACTATCATTTCCCATTCATATGTCATACTGATGCATTATTACACACAGTATTTTGTTTGTTTAAACTTGATTAATCTAAGTTAATCATGCCTAGAGACTCAATCAGAAAATTAAATCTGACTGAATCAAAGGCTTTAGTGAATAAATCAGCAAGCTGATTTGATGTATCCACTTTGACTAACTTAATCAATCCCTTTTCTGAGCAATCTCTTAGAAAATGATATCTAATTTCAATATGTTTTGTTTTACTATGTTGCACGGATTAGCAGTGATAAATAATAGCAGCAGAATTGTCTATATAGATTGAAGTTTGAAGAAAGTTGTAACCATAGTCAAGCAATTGTTTTGTAACCAAAGAACTTGAGAGCACCCAGCTGAAGCAACAATGTACTCAGCCTCAGCTGTGGATACAGAAACATTTGTTTGTTTCTTGCACTGCCATGACACTAGCCTTGTCCAATGAATTGACATCCACCGGTTGTTGATTTTCTGTTGCTGTTACATCCACAATAGTCACTGTCTGAGTATGAGTAGAGTGTAAAGTCTCCATCCTTGGGATACCACAGGCCAAGTCCTGGTTTTCCCTTGAGGTATCTGAAAATTCTTTTTACAGCATTGAGATGTGACTCCTTTGGATCAGATTGGTACCTAGCACATACACACACATCAAACATAATATCAGGTCTACTGGCAGTTAAGTACATAAGTGAACCTATCATAGATCTATATAATTTTTGATCAATAGATTTTCCAGAGGGATCAGGAGCAATCTTATCAATTGTTGATGCTGGTGTTTTGCATGAGGATATTTCAGCAAGATTGTATTTCTTCAGAATTTGATGTATGTATTTTTCTTGATTGATGAATATTCCATCTCCTTTTTGATGAACTTGAAGGCCAAGGAAGAATGTTACTTCACCCATTGAGCTCATCTGAAATTCAGATTTCATCAGCTCTTCAAAATTCACACACAATCTCTTATTAGTTGATCCAAATATAATGTCATCAACATATACTTGAACTATTAAGAGATCTTGATGTTCTTGTTTGAGAAAAAGTATCTGATCAATAGTTCCTCTTTTGTAGCCATGCTTGAGTAAGAAAGATGATAGTGTTTCATACCATTTTTTTGGTGCTTGATGAACACCATACAAGGCTTTATCTAGTTTGTATACCCTGTGAGGATAATGAGGATCTTCAAATCCGGGGGGTTGTGACACATAAACTTCCTCATCAATTTTCCCATATAAGAATGCACACTTGACATCCATCTGATACACAGTACACTTCTTATATGATGCATATGCCAGACACTCTTATTGCCTCAATTCTTGCAACTGGTGCAAAAACTTCATCATAGTCTATGCCTTCTTCTTGAGTGTATCCTTGTGCTATCAACCTTGCTTTGTTTCGAACAATAATCCCTCTATCATCCAGTTTGTTTTTGTATAGCCATCTAGATCCAATAGGATGTTGACCTTCAGGCAAATCAACAAGAGACCACACTATTGCTTTCTGAACTGTTGAAGCTCTTCTTGCATAGCTTCAATCCAGCTATTGTCTTTTAAAGCAGCTGTAATGTTTGGAGGCACCACTTGAGAAAGAAAACAGTTGAAGAGACAAAGGTTGGCTAACCACTTTGGCTCCTTGTAGTTCTTTTTTCAGGATTTCCAATGATGTTGTCAAGTGGATGAGATTTATGAATTCTCATTGAGGGAGTTGATTCAACTGGAATAGATGATTCCAGGTTAGTCATTTCCATTGCCTCTGACTGATTCATCTCAATTTGAGAATTCAAGAAATAATCAAATTGAGAGTCTGTTGATTGGGCTACAGAAGTATCTACAGTTGTAGTTTGCTCTTCCGCAGGAACTTCTACGGAAGCATTTGCTCTTCCGTAGGAGCTACTCCGGATGCAATCTAGTCTTTCGAAGGAACTTCTCCGGATGCATTCTGGTCTTCCGAAGGAACTTCTCCGGATGCATTTTGGTCTTCCGAAGGAACTTCTCCGGATGCATGCTGGTCTTCCGAAGGAACTTCTCCGGATGCATTCTGTTCAATTCCACATGTAATATCTGCTTCTACTGAAGTATTTTCATCTGGATGAATGTATCGGATGGAAGAAAAAGTTATAGTCATGGATAAGGGAGAAAATGATAAGAGTTTAGAAAGATCGTCAGGGTCAAATGGTTAGTGAAGGAAGTAGATAAAGCATCTATGTCAAATAACCATGATGAACCTTTAACTGACTTAGTAAACACATTTTCATCAAAAGATACATTAGAGGTCTCTTCCACAATGTTATGTTATGGAATATACACTCTATATGATTTTGATGTTGAAGAGTATCCAACAAAGAAACCATCATATGCTTTTTCTGAAAATTTTCCTAATGACTCTTTTATGTTCAAAACAGTTACTTGACATCCAAAGACTCTTAGATATCCTATGTAAGGTTTTCTTTTAAATAGGAGCTCATAAGGAGTTTTGTTATGTTCTTTGACAATTAGTGTTCATTTTTGAACATCGCATGCAGTATTCAAAGCGTCAGCCCAAAAGGTGATAGGTAGTTGTGAATCAGCTAGCATTGTTCTTGCTGCTTCAATGAGAGTTCTGTTTCTTCTTTCAGCAACTCCATTTTGTTGTGGAGTCCTTGGTGCACTGAATTGTCTTGCAATACCTTTGCTCATGCAAAAAGAATCCAGTTCAAAATTGACAAATTCAGTACCATTATCACTCCTAAAAATTTTGACTTTTGTATCAAGTTGATTCTCAATCTTGATTACAAAGTCCATTAATGTTTCTGATGTTTCAATCTTTTATTTTAAGAAAAAGACCCATGTAAATCTAGTGAAATCATCAACTATCACCAAACAATATTGCCTTTTTCCAATGCTCATTACATTGGTGGGACCAAAAGATCCATGTGAAGCAATTTGAGTGGTGTAGTATTAGTATTGATGGTTTTGGATTTATGTGACACTCTGTGTTGTTTTCCTTTGTAACAAGAAGAACAATGAGTTGAGCAATGAAACTCTTTATTTGGCAGTCCAATGACCAGGTCATTTTTCACCAATTTATTCATGTTCTTCATGTTAGAATGGGCAAGCCTTCTATGCCATAATTGAGACAAATCTTCTGAGAGTTTAGATATAAGGCAAGTTTCATGTTTTGTGAGAGAAGTGTTGTTCATATCCAAAACATAAGTGTTTCCCTTTTCTTGCTGCTTTGAGAAGAATCCAATCTTCTGGGACAATAAATCCTGGCTTAAGAATGTAACAGTTAGTGTCATCAAACAATGTAGTGTAGTTTTGATCACAAATTTAGAGGATCCCAAGTAAATTACTGAAATTTTTACAGTATTTACTTTCAAATTTAAGTAAACCATTAGTTATCATTCCTTCACCAACAATTTCCTCCCTTTTTATCCCCACCAAATGCCACATAAGAAGCATTTTTATGTTTGAAATCATGGAGAAGAGAACAGTTTCCTGTCATATGCCTGGAACAACCACTGTCAACATACCACATGTTGTTAGCTCTCCAATATTGTTCCTCTTTTGCCATTGGTGGAACTGTTTGATCCATATGAGCCATCAATGCTTGATTCTCTTCCCAAAACTTCCTTTCATACAAACTCAGTCACACGTTCCATCTTGAAGTATGATCAGCCCTAACTCCTTTGAATTGCTAGGTCCAGCTGATTCTTTGGTGTGGTGGGGACATTGATTAGTTGAGATTGTTTGCGCAAGTCTTTGAGAAGATTGTTGATTAGCTTGAATCTGATGTTGCTGATGCTGCTGGTGTTGTCTCATCTCTGGATATGACTGTTGATTGCATTCTCTTGAGAAATATCCATAGAGATTGCATTTGTAGTATCTTACTTTTGATTTGTCAACGCCAATCTTTGATGTTTTGCTTGCTGAAGCCAAGTTCTTATTTCTCCTGAGATATTGGCTTAGCTCTATAGCAATCATGGCCATCTGCCATTGTAGATCCATTTCTTCCACTACATCAGGAGGCAGTTCTTCTAAGTCTTGTTGGCAATATTGGCTGATGTTAGAGAGCTTCCCAGATATGCTTGAAACTGGAACTAAAAGCTGCAAAGGCTGCTCTTTGTTCTTCAGAGTCCAATATCACAGTTATTGGTTCTGATTGATTTGCTGAAAAGAAGACTTAGCTGTTGCTGTAGTTGTATCTTGTCTTTCAGTAGTTCTTCCTTTATTCTTTTGCTGCTTGTCTTGAGATGATTTCTTTGAGGGTTTTGAAGCATAGAAGCTACTTCCTCCTCATCATCACTCCTAGCACAAGAGTTATCACTTTCATTGTTTGAAATAAATGCACTTCCTATATTATTTGTTTCTTGAAGTGATAGGGTTGACATGAGTTCTCACACTCTTGTTTCTTGATTTTCGTCCATTTCAAGAGCTTCCACTTTTGCAACCAGAGTATCTAAACCAGTTGCTTTCAGATCTATAGTGTTCTTGAACATGGACACAGTATGCTTCCAACTTTCTGGCAAAGTGTGGAGCATTTTCTTGTTTAATTCTCACTTGTATACTTCAACTCCAGAATATTCATCTCAGTGACTAACTGCATGAATCTATGGAGTTGCTGAGGATTGACTCACCCTCAATTAGATGAAAAGTTTCATATTGTGATCTGAGGGTGTCTCTCCTTATACTTCTTCTCATCACTCCCTCCCTTCGCAGAGAGTGTGAAGTATCTTCCATAAGAAGTGTGCTGTTTATAGTTCTCACACCTGATTAATATCTCTTCAGGTAAAGCCATACTAAGCAAACTGTAATGCTTTAATATCAACTTTTACCTTTTTGACATCATCAGGTGATAGATCTTGGTACTGATTGGTTGATTTTTGTCATTATAATCCGGCCCAGAGTGGGTGGAATATAAGGACCTTCAGTGATGGATATCCACAAGTCAGAATCAGTATAGTTTACATGATTCCTGAACCTGATTTTCCAAGACTTGAAGTCTGCTTTTGTTTCCAACTTCGGAGGTTGGTAAGATGAACCACTGAAGTTGCTCATGATGTTAACAAGATTGCTATTCAATTGATTTGAATATAGAAACAAGTTAATTAAAAACGATTGCAGTTAAACGAAATCAAACACAATTAAAACACAACTAACACTGATAGATTAATTGATCTAAATCAATGAGCACTTGGCTCTGATACCACCTGTGAATCCAAGGATCGTCAATAGGAATTATCAGTGTCAATTGATGTCAAGTCAACGTTTGCGGAATTAACGTTGATTTGGTTTAATTGAGTTAAACAACTTTAAATATCTATAAAAGATCAAGAACACACGTAACAAAACACAATTAATGATTGATCAGTATTTTATTATAATGTGTTGATGATTACAAAAGAATTGAATGAACGATTTCAAAGAATGCTATGATGTTATGATTGCTAAGGTTGATTGAAAGACTTTGGTGATTGTTGTATTGCTATTGCCGTTCTCAATCAATCAATCGTCTAACTCAATCGTGTTTGAATCGAAACCTAGGATCCATATATATAGACAAAGGTGTTTCAGTTATAGGAAACCCGATCTCTTGGGATTTGATTTGTTTCTGTTAAGGAATCATCGGATTTCTTGGGATTCGCATAACCACCTTGTTGACTTGTTGATTTGTTGACTTGTACCACTTGTATAATACAAGTGTTTAGACTCCGCAGGAATATTGTCTTCAGTAGTAATTTGTTCTTCCGTAGATATTGTTCTTCCGAAGGTAAATTGTTCTTCCGAAGGTATCTTGTTCTTCCGAAGGTAACTTGTTCTTCCGAAGATATTGTTCTTCCGAAGGTAACTTGTTCTTCCGAAGATGTCTTGTTGTTCATCCGCAGAAGATCTTTGGATGTATAATTACTTGTAAGAAATATATCTACGGAAGAACAAAATGTTCATCCGTAGATGTTTCTTACACTTGGTCAATTTCACAAATTGACCAATTATAATGTTTGTTCATGCAACCATACATAAACCAACACATATATAAATGGGTTAACCTATATATTTAATGCATACACAATAATGAAATACAAAAGTTCATTACAGATATTAATTCAAGTACTAAGCCTATACATAATGACTAGATCTACTGATTCTAGACCTAACAGATACTCTAATGGATGTTGGATTAACTCTTGAAAACATAAACATTATAAGAAAGTTCATGTCCTCTCTTCCTAGACAATGGACATATTATTGTGTTGTTATCAAGAGAACTGAAAATCATATAACTCTAACTTTTACAGAGTTGTATGGTATTCTTAGTGGCTGCCATATGGAGACGAACATGCAAAATCCATCTGGTAACTCTAGAAATTAGTAGAGTTCAACCTTTCATGTGTTTGAAAGGTTCCTTTCATCACCTTCCTAGAGAAACCACAACATCATCTCATCTGCTACCCTGACAACTCACAAAAGGGTCCTTTCATCACCTTCCCAGAGAAACCGAGGGAGAGCTACATCCAAGGAAGCCCATTCCAAGAGACAAGCACTTCACAAGCCTTTGTGTCTGCTGATGAAAGCACATGCAACTTTCTCTTCATCCTTGAAGACCTAGACTGTATCCATCCGGAGGATCTGGAGTACATGCAAATAGTCCAGCAAATAGTTGTTCTCACTCACAGAGCCAAGAAGTTCTACCAAAGGACATGGAGGGAGTTTCCTAGCAATGCAACCAGTGGAAAGTTTGGACTAGACAAAAGCAAAGTGAAGTGTTACAACTGTAACCAAATGGGACACTTTGCTAGAGATTGCTAGGCACCAAGAACAAACGGTGGTCAAGCACAAACCAGACCAAACTACACTAGTGGAGGTACCCAGAATTAGAAGCCAAAGCAACAAGTTGCAGTTGCTGTTGAAGAAGGAGACTTTGACTGGAGCTTTCAGGTGGAGGGTGCATCTCCAAACCAAGGACTGATGGCTGATCATGAAGAAGCCAAGGTATTGGAACATCTCTGTACACCTAAATGTATTGCTAAAATTAATAGATATAGGTTCTATAGCTTAGAGATGAGATCTAATCTTGAATCTTTAAACATCTTAAAATCTGATTTCAAAAGAGCTGAAAATGATTACAAACTTAAAATAAAAGATATAGAGAAAACCATCTCCACTTTTAAACATGAACACACCAGCTACAAGACTCAGATAAAAAATCTTATCAATAAGTTAACTGAATGCCATGCTGAGCTTGTGATCAGCAAAGCCAGGGTAGAAAAATGTGTTCTTGAAAAAGAGACCTTCAAGAACATGATATCCTCATCCTTGCATGCAAAAGTTTGTTATTAGAATAAGCACGGACTGAGATCTACTGAGACGGCTCCTCCACACACTCTATTGTCTGTAAGATCTCCAAGGTGTGGAACTTGTGAAGATGTGCTTCCCCTTATAGACCCTATGAATGAAGAGGATGATGAGGAGATAATGAAGGATGAATCTAGGAAGTGTGAAGAAGATCATTTTTAGAAGGGTCACTATTCTCTTGAGGAGAGAAAATAAGTTAGGATGACTAACTCTAAGAGGAAGAACTTGATCAGAAAAGCCAAAAGGAAGTCAAAGAAGGCTCAAGAGATCAAGGCCACTTTCAACTCTAAGCAGAAACAAGTGTTTATCTCTACAGGGTTTGAAGTGGTTAAGGCTGAAGACTCAACCACGAACTCTAGTACCCGGAGTTCTAGGTCTTGTCCAAATCATCCCAGCCCCAAGAAGAAGGATGATCAGTTGTGTACCACTGCAATATAGCCTAAACCATCTAGTTCCAAAAGCAGGCCTCACCTTAAGAAGCCTGCTACCTCATCTGCAAAGATGAAGATGGAAATGGAAAGTGATCAAGTTCAGACTTTCTCTTAAAGAAAGATTCTCAGAAGGAAGCAAATGAACAGTGTCATGTGCGGTAGTAGTACTTCTCATTTAGCTAAGGATTATCTCTATGTAAGGATTCCTTTAAGTCTGATGCAAACCAAAACATCCAAAGTCTCTCTGCAAGCAATGCACTAAAGAACTGAAGTAGATTGCTTTGGAAGTTTTACACCATGCACTAGAAATATTCTAAGTGTAAAATCTTCCGAAGCCAAGACCAATATCTTCCGAAGCCAAATATGAAGTCTTCCGAAGCCTCAGAGACAAAGTCTTCCGAAGCTTCATCTTATGAAGACAGATTTCTTCCGAAGACTTTTACTAACATGCTTTATCTGATGTACTGTTTCATAAAGCTGGACACCTTTCCGCTGCATCTCTGTAAAGTCACCAACTTACATGAGTTGGTGAAAAGGTCCATGCTTTTGGTAACTGTACATTGAGGTCTGAGTCACCACTTTGAGTTTTATCTTTTGTAGTCATAAGTGTTTCTACTTTATGTACTTTATCCTTTTTGTAATCATAAGGATGTGATCTATGGCATCGTATCTCAAAGGTCAAAAAAACATGCCTTTTTCTACAATTGATTTTGTTTGTGTCTATCAATTGTATCCAGCTGGCCTTCAAAGTATAGCCGACTGTAGGTTGTAGTATAAGTATTCCATGTTCTAGTATCTTTCTTTATGCTTTGTAACACTTGTAATAGAACTTGAGAAAGCAATATACAGCATCCTTGAAACCCAATCTCTTGTTCTGTCTCTTACTTGTTACTTGTGTTCTTAGTATCATTATTGTGGTTAATCCAGTTTAATGTTTAATTAAGTTTGTTTAATTTCCTCTTTGTGTTGTTGTGTTGTAAGTGACCACCCTTCACCGGTCCTGCAATTGGTATTAGACCTTTTCAGGCTCTTGATATAAGATCTCACCATCTTAAGATCCCTCACACACACAAATAGTAAACTTTCAAATGGCATCCATTTCAAAGACCGATATGGAAACTAGAACCATGAACAAGTCCCCACTGATCACTCTTGATGACTTTGATACCTGGTGTATGAGAATGGAAGGTTTCATCAGGTCTCTAGACTCAAGAATGTGGTAGTCTGTTGAAAATGGACCTTTCATACCCAGCACTCCTTCTACTACTGGTGCTGGTATGATCCCCAAAGATGTGGCTAACTACTCAAATGAAGATAGGAAGAGAGTAGAGATTGATAGAAAAGCCATGACTGCTCTTCAAACTGCCCTTCCAAACTCTATATACAGAGGTTTCAAGAAGTGCAAAACAGCTAAACACCTGTGGGATGCACTAAAGCTGATGTATGAAGGCTCCTCTGAAGCCAAGGAGAAAAAGAAGGATCTCCTGAAGTAGCAGTTTGAAAACTTCACCTTCAAAACATGTGAAACCATGACTCAGTAATACTTCAGGTATGTTGAGATAGTGGATACCCTTGTGGATGGAGGAGTTCCTCTTGAAAACAGAGACATTGTAAGGAAGTTCATGTCCTCACTTCCTAGGCAATGGACACACTATTGTGTGGTGATCAAGAGGACTGAAAATCTCAAAACTCTTACTCTGACAGAGTTATATGGGATTCTCAGTGGCTACCAGATGGAGATGAACATGCAAGGTTCATCTGGCAACTCCAACAATCAATTGGGTTTAACACTGCATGTGGTTGAAAGGGATAGCATAGAACCCCAATATCATCTCATATGCTATCCTGACAATTCACCAAAGGGTCCTTTCATCACCTTCCCAGAGACACCCAGGGAGAACTACACTCAAGGAAGCCCATTCCAAGAGACAATCTCTTCTCAAGCCTTTGTGTCTTCTGATGAAAGTTGTGGCAACTCTCTTTTCACTCTTGAAGACCTAGATTGTATCCATCCAGATGATCTGGAATATATGGAAATAGTCCAGCAGATGGCTCTTCTCACTCATAGAGCCAAGAAGTTCTACAAGAGAACTGGAAGGAGGTTTCCAAGCAATGCAACCAGTGGAAAGTTTGGCTTGGATAAAAGCAAAGTCAAGTGTTACAACTGTAACTTGATGGGCCACTTTGCTAGTGAGCATAAGGCACCTAAAACAAATGGTGACCAAGCACAAACCAGATCAAACTACACAGACAAAGCCCCTCAGAATGAGAAGCCAAAGCAACAAGCTGTTGTTGCTGTTGAAGAAGGAGGCTTTGACTGGAGCTTTCGGGTGGAAGATGCTTCTCCATACCAAGCACTAATGGCAGATCATGATGAAGCCAAGGTATTAGAACATCTCTGTACTCCTGAATGCATTGCTAATGTTAACAGATACAGGTCCTATAACTTGGAGATGAGATCTGATCTTGAGTCCTTAAACATTTTAAAATCTGATTTTAGAAAGTCTGAAATTGATTATATACTAAAGATAGAAGACTTAGAGAAAACCATTTCAGTTCTAAAACATGAGCATACAGATTTTAGGACTCAAATCAAAGATCTCATAACCAAGCTGACTGAGTGCCAGGCTGAGCTTGCGATCAGCAAAGCCAGGGCAGAAAAGAGTGTTCTTGAAGAAGAGACCTTCAAGAACATGATATCCTCATCCATGCACAACAAGGTGTGTTATCAAAATAGACAGGGACTGGGATCTAATGAGATAGCTCCTCCACATACAATTTTGTCTATAAGATCTCCTAGGTGTGGAACTTGTGAAGATGAGCTTCCTCTCATAGATCCTATAAGTGAAGAGGATGAAGAAGAGATAGTGAAGAATTCCTCTGAGAAGAGTGAAGAGGAGGATTCTATGAAGGGCCACTATCCTTCTGAGGAGAAGAAGACTACTGTGATGACCAAGTCAATGAGAAAGAACTTGATAAAGAAGAGAAAAAGAAAAGCAAAGAAGGCTCAAGAGATCAAGGCTACTTTTGACTCTAAGCAGAAATAAGTTTTTATCTCTTCAGGGTTTGAAGTAGTAAAGACTGAAGACATCTACCAAAACTTTTCAGCTAAGAGTTCTGGTTCTTGTTCAAATCACCTCAGTACCAAGAAGAAGACTGATCTGCTGTGTACGACTGCTGCACAGCCTGGACCATCAAACTCCAAGAACAGTTTCCAGCCCATAAAAATTGTCTCATCATCTGCAAAAATGAAGGTGGAGAAGGGATGTGACCAAAGACTGTCTTGCTCTCATAAGGAGACTCTAGTGAAAAAGAAAATGTTGTGTGTCATGTGTGAAAGTACCTCTCACATTGCTAAGGATTGTCCATACAATCCTAAAAGTACTGTCCATATGACCAAGACAAAGACTTCAAAGAGTTTCAAGAAGATTCAAGCTTCGGAAGGAAAGTCTGTTTCCTTCAGAAGCTCCAAATCAAAGAAGAAGGTAAATGGAAAATTACCTTCGGAAGAGAAGTTGGTCTCGGAAGAAAGGAATTCTTCCGAAGCACTGAAATCTGCTGCAGTGACTGCAGAATCTTCCGAAGGTTCAGTCATCAAAACTTTCGAAGTCCCAAAAGTTTCCGAAGTATTGAAGGTCAAGTCCAAGACTCCAAAGGTGGTGTGGAAGTCTAAGAAAGACCAAGTGACTGAAGTTTCTCCATCAACAACAACTCAAGATCCTTCTAGCACAACCATAGGATCTATTACTGTTGCATTACCTTCTATTATACTTAGTGAGCCCAAGACAGATAAGGCTTGGGTTTCCAAAAGTAACTAATCATTTTCTTTGTGCAGGAACAGCTCAAGACAAACAAGAATGTCTGGATCATTGATAGTGGCTGTTCCAGGCACATGACAGGCAATAGGTCACTACTCCATAACTTTGAGAGGATTGATGGAGGACCAGTTGCTTTTGGAGGAGATGAAGGTGGTTACATTTCTGGAAGGGGCAAGGTCACAAATGGTAATCTCAGCATTGAAAAGGTAAACTTTGTCAAGGAGCTTGGGTACAATCTTCTGAGTGTATCCCAATTTTGTGATCAGAGTCATAACATGCTCTTTACTAAGCATGAGTGCATTGTTATCAAGCCTTGAGTGGTCATTCCTCATGAGCACATCCTGCTTAGAGCCCCCAGGAAAGGGAACATGTACAATATGGACTTCCAAGAAACATCTCCTCCGAAGAAGTTTCATGCTTTCTATATAAAGAAAATAGTGATGAGTCTTTCCTATGGCATAAAAGAATGTGCCATGTAAACTTTAAGAACATGAATAAACTAATTAAACATGATCTGGTAACTAGAATGCCAAAGAAAGAGTTTACAAGTGATGATCATTGTGTTGCATGCCTGAAAGGGAAGCAACATAAGGTATCTCACAAGCCTAAGGAGAGGAACTCCTCTCTACTACTCCCCTACACTTATTACATATGGATCTCTTTGGCCCCACCAGTGTAATGAGTCTAGGAAGGACCTCTTATTGTTTGGTGATCATAGATGATTTTACAAGATTCACTTGGGTTTTCTTTCTTAGAACTAAGGATGAGACCCCTCAGATTCTGAAGAATTTCATCTTAAAAATTGAGAATCAAAGTGATCACAAGGTCAAAATCATAAGATGTGATCAAGGGATTGAATTCAAGAATCAAATCCTTGATACATTTTGTGATGAAAAAGGTATTACACGACAATATAGTGCTCCCAGGACTCCTCAACAAAATGGTGTTGCTGAGAGGAGAAACATGACATTAATTGAAGCTGCAAGAACTATGTTGTCTGACTCTAAACTGCCCATCACCTTCTGGGCAGAGGCAGTAAATATTGCTTGCTGTGTGCAAAACAGAGTTTTAGTAGTTAAGACACATGGTAAGACTCCTTATGAACTTTGGCATAAGAGAAAACTTTCATGGTTTTCTCAGGTTATTTGGATGTCCTTGCACCATCTTGAATACCAAAGATCAAATTGCCAAATTTACTGAGAATCAGATGATTGGACACTTCATTGGACACTCCTCCCAAGCTAAGGCTTATAGAGTATACAATCTCAGAACTAAAATTGTTGAGGAGTCAGCCAATGTGACTTTTGAAGATCATGTTAGGTTGGACTCACTTTAGTATAGATGTTTACTTTACATTGTAATAGGACTTTTGTTAGTTTCATTTTGTATTTTGTTTGTAATTAGAAGTTTTGGCAGTCCAGCGAAACTGTGAGCGAATCTATAGTTTCGCTCACAGTTTGCTGTTTTGGTTCACCCGGCGAACTTGTGTTCTGCCGGGCGAAACTATAGTTTCGGCATGACAGTTTCGCTAGTAGCGAAACTGTCAGCGAAACTATGACTGCTATATATACTATTGTCATTTCATTTTGCATGATAAGTTTGCAAAACCCTAATCGTGGAATTCTGTTGCAAACTATCATTTTCAAGCAGTTACTTCATTGAAATACAATTGTGCTTATTGTTATTGAGTGAGTTTGTTCATTTGAATATCAATTATGTCTTGATTCATCATATTCACCTCTCAATTGTTGTTATTTGGTTTGTGTATTTGATATTGATCAAATTATCCTATCAATTGTACTGTTCATCGATCACATGGACCAACAATATGGTATCAGAGCCTTAGTGCTCTTGATTTGTTGAGTTTTTGTGGTTTTGGTCAATATCTAGTTTCAATCAATTCTCATTGGATTATCAGCTGTTTTTGGGATGGAAATTGATTGAATTATGCTTGTTCTTGATTGAGGAAGATTCTACAATCATCAGATCTCAAATTCATTGAGTTTTGGATGATTTCAGATTGATTTTGAGGTGAAAAAGGGTTTTGAGATCGACCAGCGAAATTACTGTTCTTACTGCGAAACTGTCATCTTCATTCAGCGAAATTATGAGTTATTTTGGATCTGAAGTTGTTTTCTAGAGTTTCAGCGAAAGTATTTCTTTGAACGAAAGTTCAGTAGTGTTTTTGATCAATTATCAAGCGAAAGTGCTGCCGAATCTATTTCTGAACGAAAGTTCAAGCTTGTTTCCTGCGAAATTAGCAGCGAAACTAAGCAATTGTTGTCTCTGATTCAAGCGAAAGTGCTGCTGAAATTGCAAGCGAAAGTGTCTGTGTTTGCGAAAGTGTCTGCGATAGTATTGTTTCAGCGAAACTGTTAGCCAAGTCACCTTTCTCAGCGAATTTGTTAGCGAATTTGTCAGCGAATTTACCAGCGAAATTATCAATCTTTTGCCGAAACTATAATGTCGAAATTAACTACTCTTACACTTGCGGATCTTGAAAGTGTTGCTCCTAATAGACCTCCAAGACTCATTAATGGAGATAATTTTGAAGATTGGAAGAGATGTCTCAAAGCTTTCTTTTTCTACACAGATCATAATCAATGGGAATCGATTATTTCAGGTCCTCATATACCTACGGTTACAGTTGGTGATGTCGTTTCTCAAACAAAGATCCATCTTCTTATACTGAAAGAGATCTGAAACTGATTGATCGTGATCAAAAAGCATTTGGTGCTCTAACTCTCTGCTTGGCTCCTGACATCTACAATCGTTTTGCAGAGCATAAAAATGCTAAATCCCTTTATGATGCTCTCTGTGAATTCTTTGATGGGAATGCAGATCTGGTGAAAGACAAGAGTATTCAAGCTGAAAAGGAGTTCAATTCGTTTGTAGGATACAAGAATGAAAGTTTGACAGATCTTACAAATCGTTTCTTAACTGTCTCAAGCACTCTGAAGAAGTATGATGAAAGACTCTCCAACAGTGAACAAGTTAACAGGCTTCTCGATTCTCTTCCACCACAGTGGAGTCTTCAAGTGAGGATGCTCAAACAAGAAAGAGGTTTTACAGATTATAAGCTGATGGATATCATTAACAAGTTGAAATCTTTTGAGTTGGATATGAAAAGAAGAGAATTTAACCAGACTATGATGCCCACACCTGGTTTCTCTCAAAATGCTGCTTTGTTGTCATCCGCTGCAAACTCTCACATTCAAAATCCAATTCAAGGAGGGAGCAATACAAGTAATTTCTCAAGTGGTAGTAATCATGTTGGAAAAGAATTGGGAAATTCTAAGGTGAATGCTGAAACTACAATTCCATCTGAAACAATGGCTCTTTTTGGAATGTTTGTTCAGAGCTATGAAGCTCTTGTTGCTGGTGAATTGAAAGGTAAAGGAATGACTATGGAGGATATGTATCAGGTTGATCCTGATGATTTAGAAGAAACTGACATTCAATGGCAAATGGCAATGTTAACTTTAAGAGCCCGGAGATTCATGGAAAGAACAGGAAGAAAGAATTTTGGTGGTCAATCATCAACCTCAAAACTAGGATTTGATAAGTCAAAATTGAGGTGCTTAATTGTAAACAATTGGGACATTTTAAACGTGAATGTCCATTACCAATTGTCACAGATCCTAGTAACACTGGAGTACCAAGATTGACAGCAGAGAAAGTAAAGGAAGAGGGAAATTCAAAAAAGGAGTCAGCCTTGATCTCAAATTTTGACTGGAGTGCAGAGGTGGAAGAAACAAGATCTGAAATAAATCACGCGTTAGTTGCTGAGATTGTGGAAAGTGATGAGATGGAAGTTGTGAAAGATGAGTTTGTGTTGTTTAAGGAATTCAAAGGAGAGAATGAATCTTCAGTAAAGGAGAAAGAAGAGAAGGATGATGGAGAGAAGAAAGAGGAAATTACAGATTCAAAAGCTGTAAAGGAAAAGAGAAGGATGATGCGGCCGCTACTGTTGAGGAAAGGAAATCAAGTACTCCAGTATGCATGTGCGATAAAGCTTTAGCTGCCGAAAGATGGTAATGGGACTTCCTTATGAGGTAATACAGGATATGTGCTCATCTGCTTGCAAAATTAGACTTTTTGGGGTTTATAAGGCTAATCGTTTGTTAATTGATAATGAAAAGGATTTAAAACGAATTAATGATGAACTTAAAATGAATGAATCAAAATATTTTGTGAAATTAAATGAGGCTTTAAAAGAAACTGATCATTTAAAAAGAATTGTTTTGGAAAGGAATGTAGAGATTAATACTTTGACTGAACGGGTTGCTCTTGCTGAATTTGAAGCAAGCAAACTTCAGTCAAAGTTAGATAAATGGACTATTTCTGGAATGAAACATGATGATCTTTGTAAATCTCAACGGGGAGCAAGAATTAAAACGGGTTTGGGTTATGAAAATGTACAGGTTTATCCTCCTCCTAGTACATACTGTTATTCTCCTATGCCTGTTCCTCATCCTTCTAATGATTTAATCAAATCAGATACTGACAGTATGTCTGCAGGTTTAGTTGGGAATAACTCTAAGTACATTCGTGAAGACTACGACTATGGACCAACTAGTGGGCTTGGATGCACTAGTTCTAGTACACCTGAAAAACAGCAGTCTGTTTTAGATAATAAGTCTAGTTTAAATTCAGTGTTTGTTTCTAGTTCAAATGTAACAGACTTGAATGTCTCATGTTCTCTTGATTGTTCTATTTCATCTTGTAATTCAAATCATGATAGTGATGATTTTTGTTCTGGTAATGAATGCAATGAATCTGATGTTTCTCCTAAAACAACTGAGCAACTTAAAATTAATTCTTTCGAAAAGTTCTTTTCTCAACCTATTCCATCTTTCATACCATTAAATATGACATCTTCAGAAAAATGCAGTTCGTCTTCATCTGAAACTGGTACCAATGGTACGAGTTTTACTGATTTGTCAGAAGAATCAAGTTCTGATTTTGTAAAGAATAACTCTGATTCAAATAAACAAAAACATCATGAGATGTATGAGACATTCAGTGATGTTGATTCTAGTTTGTCTGAATGTGATGAGGAGATTATTATTGATCCTATTTTTACCTCATCACATCATCGACCTAGATTCAAACATCATTGTTTCAGGTGTGGTGAAGAGGATCATCTTATCAAAAATTGCCCTTTGATTGAAAGATCCTCTAATAGAAATTGTTTTGGGAATAAATTGACAAAATTGGTTAATAATTTCTTTCATAAAAAATCAGCTTCTTTAAAAACAAAAGTTGTTCAATCTTGGGTCCCTATTACTCCTGGCTAAATGATTTGTTCATTCATTTCAGGGATCTTCTTCAAAGATTGTACACAGTCTGTGGCATGTTGATAGCGGCTGTTCCAAGCATATGACGGGATTAAAGGATTTGTTGACTAATTATCGGATTATAGATGGAGGATATGTGGCATTTGCTGGAGACAAGAAGGGTGGAAAAATGATTGGACAAGGAGAAGTTACCAATGGTTCTCTTACTCTGGAAAAAGTCAACCATGTTCCTGAATTGGCATTTAATCTTCTGAGCGTCTCTCAAATTTGTGATAAAGACATTCCTGTTCTATTTAAATCTGACGAATGTTTATTTTTAAAATCAGAGATAGCTATTCCAGAAGATTTAATTCTCATGCGTGCTCCAAGGAAACACGATACATATCTTCTTGATATGAATTCTAATGAGTCCAAGGCTACTGCAACTTGTCTTCTCTCAAAAGCATCAACCTCTGAGTCACTCTGTGGCATCGTCGCTTAGGCCATGTCAATTTTAAGATAATTAATAAATTAGTAAAGAACAATCTTGTTAGAGGACTTCCTTTAAAAGATTTCTCTGTTACTGAAAAATGCATGGCATGTGCCAAAGGGAAACAACATAAGAAACCTCATAAGCCTAAACTTTTAAATAGCATATCAAGTCCTCTGAGTTGTTACATACTGATTTATTTGGGCCAATTAGTGTTAAATCAATTGCTAAAAATCCTTTTGTCTTGTTGTTACAGATGATTTCTCACGTTATTCATGGGTGAGGTTTCTTGCTCACAAAAGTGAAGTTGCAGAGGAATTGCAGAAATTAATCATTTCTATTGAATCAGTCAGTAAGAAAAGAGTTATGGGATTAAGAAGTGACAATGGCACTGAATTTAAAAATCAGATTCTTGATTCATTTTGTGCTCAAAAAGGGATCGTGAGACAATTTAGTGCTGCAAGAACACCCCAGCAGAACGGCATTGCAGAAAGAAAGAATCGTACTCTTGTGGAAGCTGCTCGTACAATGTTGATAGAATCATCATTACCAGTTATTTTCTGGGCTGAAGCTGTTAATTGTGCATCTTATGTTCTAAACAGGGTGCTAATTGTGAAAGATAAAGTGAAGACTCCTTATGAACTTTTTCATAAGAGGAAGCCACTAATTGATTTCTTTCGCCCATTTGGTTGTTCTTGTACTCTTCTGAATACTCAAGCTCAAAAGACAAAATTTGGTGCTGTTTCTGACGAGTGTTATTTTGTTGGATACTCTTCTTCACAAAAGGCATACCGAGTTTATAACAAGAGAACACGTATTGTTCAAGAGTCATTCTATGTTGACTGGCAAGAATCAAATCCTTCTGAAGTTAAATCTGAACCTGCATGGTTCTTTGATTCCGATACTGTGTTCAATTCATTTAATTTGCCAGTTTTCGATGATGATACATCAATTCCATGTACTCAAACGAATATTATTCCATCATCTTCATCGTCTGTTCCATCCATTCCACAAGTAAATGATGCTGTTTCAATTGATGTTAGCTCATCGTCTCCAATGCCTGATCAAGCTCCATTATCTGATTCTTTATCTCCTACATCTCCTAACTTACCTGATTCAACACCTGTCATTGATACACCTTCATCTACTCTTTCTCCGGCGGCTGATACTTCTTCAACTATCTTTCCTTCTTCAAGTGATTATAAAACTTTGAAAGATCATCCGCTTGATAATGTGATTGGATCTGTTTCTGATGGTGTTCGCACGCGAAGTCAATCCGGTCTGATTAATGTTTGTCTTTTCTCATGCTTTATTTCTCAAATTGTTCCTAAAAATGTTCATGCTGCTCTACAAGATCCTTGTTGGGTAGAGTCTATGCAGTTGGAACTTCAACAGTTCCGGAAGCTTAAGGTTTGGACCTTAGTTGATTTACCTCCCAACAAGTATCCAATTGGTACAAAATGGGTATTTAAGAACAAACCAGATGATCGGGGTGTGGTGGTGCGAAACAAATCTAGACTTGTAGTGCAAGGCTTTGCTCAAGAAGAAGGAATTGATTATACAGAAGTCTTTGCTCCAGTTGCTCGTCTTGAAGCAATCCGTATATTTCTTGCTCATGCTGCTCATAAACAGTTCAAAGTGTACCAGATGGATGTGAAATGTGCTTTTCTCTACGGAGACATTGATGAAGAGATATATGTGTGTCAACCACCAGGCTTTGAAGATCCTGATTTTCCTGATAAAGTGTATAAGCTTGATAAATCTTTGTATGGCCTTCATCAAGCACCCAGAATCTGGTATGAGACTCTTACACAATATCTTTTAAGCAATGGTTATTCTCGTGGTACCATTGATATGACCTTATTTAAAAGGGAGGTGAATGGTGAAATGATCTTTGTTCAAGTGTATGTCGATGATATTATTTTTGGATCCACAAACTCTCAATTGTGTAGAGAGTTTGAAGAAGTGATGAGCCAAAGGTTTGAAATGAGTATGATGGGTGAAATGTGCTTCTTTCTTGGCTTGCAAGTTGAACAACAGAAAGAAGGAATTCTTATTCACCAAGAGAAGTACATTAAAGATATTCTGAAGAAATTTAAGATGGATGATGCGTCTACTGAAATGACTCCTTTTACTGCTCAGACGTGTCTCACTCCAGATGAAAATGGAAAACCAGTTGATCCTCATCTTTTTCGGTCTATGATTGGCTCTCTCATGTATCTTACTGCAAGTCGTCCTGATATCACTTTCGCTGTTGGTTACTGTGCTAGATATCAGTCGGCTCCAAAGGAATCTCATGAGAAAGCTGTCAAACGAATATTTCGTTATCTCAAAGGATCGTCTCGTCTCGGACTGTGGTATCCATATGGTGGAAATTTTGATTTACATGCTTATTCTGATAGTGATTCCAATGGTTGCAGGTTAAACAGAAAATCTGTGTCTGGAGGTTGTCAATATTTGGGAAATTGTCTGGTATCCTGGCAGAGCAAGAAACAAACTACTGTTTCTCTTTCTACAGGGGAAGCTGAATATATTGCTGCCTCTAGCTGCTGCTCTCAAGTTCTATGGATCCAACACCAAATGATTGATTATGGAATTAATTTCTTCATACACCTTTATTCTGTGACAATGAGGCTGCCATTGGAATTGCTAAAAATCCCATTCATCATTCTCGCACTAAGCATATTGAAACCCGAATTCATGCGATTCGTGATGCTCAGGAGAAGGGTTTCATTAATATTATTCCCATCGATACAAAAAATCAAAAAGCTGATCTTTTCACAAAAACTTTTGATAAACCTCGTTTTTATGAATTGATTTCTATGCTTGGGTTAATATCTTTTTAAATTTTCATTTTCTATTTCTTTGATAATAATTTAAAAAAAAATAAAATAAAAAAATTCAAGTTAAAATTTCATTTATAATTATAGAAATATGAAAATAAAAATTTGGGGGAGTAATATCATTATTCTGAGATCGGATTTAACATGATGAGAAATGATTATATATTCTCTAAATATTTCTTATTTACATAACCAGTAATTCTATGAGAAATGATAGTAACTGTTACTGGATTCTGTTTCACATTAAAATAAAAAGAAATGGATCAGATTCTTTGACGATATGCTTGATAGACTCAGCCTGATGAATGAAGTAGACAGCAGCTTTATGATTAAATTAAACTTTATGCTTAAGAATGTCTGGATTTACTCATTCATTTTGGATTGCAAAAACTGAGTCCTGACAAAAATTGGATTGAGAATGAATCTTTCGTTCATTTTGCTTTGTTATGTCATCATTTTCTGTTGGTTTCTTTTGTGTAAACATGTCTTGTGTCTGTGCTTATCTCCTCTGCTGTACGTGAGTACTGACCTGGAGTGATGATCTCCTCTGCTGTACGATAGTACTGACCTGGAGCTCTCATCAGCACATGTTCAAATGGTTATCTCCTCTGTTATACGTGAGTATAGATCTGGAGCTCTTACCATTTTGATATAATTATGTCAAATCATCTTATCGATGAATTTCTCTCAGAATGAAATATTCTGTTTATAACCATTTGCACACTTATTCTCAAATCTTGTTCCATGAAGATTGATTCATAATTCAATAAATCCTGAGGTTGGGTGAGGGTTTTTACCAAATGATTGTGGGGTCTTAGCATTCTAAAGCATCTAATCGAACCTTAAATGAATCATAAGCTGTTGGTTGAAAAAGGATAAGGCATGAGTTTAAGTGGACAATTATATCAGCAATCGTTATTGATTTGTTCTAATTTCAGTTGTTTCTGTGCAGATTGTGATCAGATCTTGTATTCAGTATGATCTCATGACTGGTAGATGATTTTTAATCATCATTATGTTCTAAAATATTTAGAGAATGTGATCTCTGATTATTTTAGATCTCATTATGTGATGTGCTTCCTTTGAGTATTATAATTTAAAAAAAAATAATGAAAAATGATAATAAAAAAATAAATAATAAAAAATAATAAAAAAAAAATAAAAATAATAATAAAAAAATAATAAAAAAAAATAATAAAAAAATATGGTGCGAAATTATTCTTTCGCTAATAGCTTCGCTAAGCGAAACTGTAATTTCGCTAGGTTTGCTTATAAGTTGTTAACCAGTTATCTTTTAGCGAAATTACAGTTTCACTCGGCGAAACTGTAAATTCGCCAGACGAATTTATAGTTTCGCTGCCAGCGAAACTGTTGGCTATATAAGTCAATTTTGCGAAATTTCTTTCATAATTTTGCGAAATTGTTCAGTTTCTCCTTTTAGGGTTTTTCAGTTACATAACGGCGATTTTGATTTGTGATTGTGTTTTGGACTGATTTTGAGTGCTATTCACTTCGTATGTGAGTTTCGAACTTTGATTGACTCCTTAATCTGGATTTCATCACGTATTCATAAGCAATTTGGATTATGTCGCTTCGGTGGTTTCGCTGTTCGTTCAGCGAAACTACTGAAGTTTCTGCGAAATTGAACGAAAGTTCACATTCTTTCAGCGAAACTGTAAAGTTATGCTGTCCGAGCGAACTTAACAGTTTCGCCATATCTTATCTAATTTCGCAATGACTAATCTTTAATTCACACAGTTTCGCTTGTATTTTCATGAGTCAGCGAAACTAATTTGTAATAGCGAAACTAAATTAATTTTTGGTGAAACTAATTGCGAAACTACTTTGATTCATTCTAATCTTGTCGAAACTACTTTTTGTTCTGCGAAATTAACAAGTTTCTATGAGCGAAATTATAGTTTCGCTTGTCGAAACTGTTTGTTTTCCTTGTCGAAACTGTCCTTGATTCAGCGAATCTATCATGTCTTAGTGAGCGAAACTATTGTTTCGCTTGCCGAAACTGATTGTTTCTTTTGTTTTTGTCTTATTTTCTTATTTTCAGTATTTCTTATTCAAATTTATTTGTTGTTCTTTTCAGGTTATTATGGCGAATCTCAAGTTTGACGAGAGGAATAACATCACTGCCATATTAGACGATACTTTGCCAAAGGCGGCCGGATTTCGTGATTGTATTAGATGGCTCCAAAGATCACCCATTGCATATGCTATCTCTCACTCACCCACTATCTATGATCTTCACATTAGAGACTTTTGGAGATCAGCTGAATACAACACTGGAGGAGATGTTCAGAGGATCACAGCTAGAGTGCTTGATCATGATATATCTATTACTGCTGAGAACGTGTCGAGGATTCTTAGACTGGAAGATGATACTGGTGATGAAGTTGATATGACGGAATCTGAAGTATTCCAAGCTTTCAGACAAATGGGATATGAGGGACCAGTCTTTGGTTCGAGGAAGGAGATTAAAAAGTCATTTTTATCTAAAGAATGGAGATATATAGCTCACGTGTTTATTATGTGCTTAGATCACCGTAAGGGTGGATCTGATGGACTTAACCTTGACTGGGCCAAAGCTATGGTGATATGTTGTAAAGGGGAGAAAGCAAATATTGCTAGATTGATCTTTGCGTGTATGGCAGAAAATGTGATGGCGGTGAAAAGGATAAATGGTTGTTATATCCTCGTTTTATTCAGATGATTATTGATGATCTGGCTTCTGATGTTCCTAAACATGGTGAAGTTAAGAGATTAGTGCAGATGAACCCTCGGATATTTGCAAATTGTTGTGCTATACGCCATGATTTCAGTGGTAAAATAACCCATCTCTGGGAAAACATGTACCCACCAGAGCGATGGAATTATATCAGACGGGTCGATGAGTCTGAAAACAAAAGAACTGAGGAAACAAGGGTGAAACAAGCTGATGCAGCTAAGAAAAGAAAGAGATATGCAAAAGAGAAAGATTATGATTTTGAAGAAGACATAGATACACAAGCAGAAGAGATAAGGGTGGAGAAAGAACAGAGGTCTAAAAAGAGAACTGACTTTGTTGAGCCTGAACGAAGAACAAAACATAGACACGAGGGTTTCACAGCAGGGAAAGAAACTAGTGCTGGTCTTGATGAGGATGTGATTCGTGGTCTAAATACTTCATTGGCAAATGAGTTAAGTATGATAAAGACTAAACTGACGAATCAGGAGATTAGGGAGCAATAGAAAGATGAGGTCATTGAAGGAATGAAAAAGATGTTGGTTGATCAGAATAATTTGATTAAGAGATTATTTGAAGAAATTTCACAGATGAAAGCTGTTGCTGGCCTACCTAGTCAACTAACTCAATCTGAGTTAGATAATATGACTGATATATCTAAGTACCCATTCTTGAATGTGGGTACTTCATCCAAGGTAGGAGAGGGCACTTCTGGAGCAGCTGATACTGAAGCAAGAGAACAAGAGATCCCAAGAGAAGATGCTGGAAGAAATGAGGAAGATGATATTGTTGAAGCAGGGTTTGTTAACCTACAGTTTGATTTTGATAAGGATATTTAGGGAGAAGAAGTGGTCGTTACAGCTACTAATGAGGAAGTATCAGATAAAGAAAAAGGGTTGATTGATGAAGAAGAGGAGGATGAGCAGTTGGTTGATTATGATTCTGACCGGAGTTCTATGAAGTAGATGAGAGACCTTTGGTGTATGTGGCTAAGAAGGGAGATGATGAAAATGATGTGTTTGAGATGGATAAGAGTGATTGGTTGGTAAAGGAGGAGGAGGCTGAAGAACTTACTCCTCTGTTTCAAAATATGGAGAGTTTAAGCAGAAAAGAGGCAGACAAGAAGATAATCAGTTGGTATTATAATCCTTTCTTAAAGATGTTTTTGATTAAAAGAAGAGGAGGTAATATTAGTTACATGCTCAAGAGGAAGGCGTTTAAGACCTTGCCTAAGTGGGATCTGAGACGGTTGGCTACCTTGCCTTTGATTAATGTTCATTTAAGTGAAAGGGCTGTTTTTCTTGAGAAGGAAATTAAAAATGGCCTTAATGATAACTTTGAATCATTTGGATACATGAAGGCTGAACGAAAGAGATCGAAGAAAGATAAAGACTGGGAGACTGGGAAAGGAAGAATTGTTCTGAGAGTCAAACCACCTAAGACTGTAAACAGAGTAAGATTGGCTGATCCTCTTCCTCCACGTTTACAGGACTTTGAAAAGTGGTTCTATGATAATAACACTGGTGAGGCTGTGATTAGAGCCAAACAAGGAAAAGAGTTTAGGGCGTTTGACCCAATGTAGTTATTCAGCTTCTGTGATGAAGATCTCTTGATTCTCTGTGAAAATCATATAAAGGCCGGAGCAGGTGAGGAAACACGAAAGGAGGCAAGCTTGTTTATGAATGTGGCGAATAAAATAAGAGGAGTACGGGCAGAGGTAAAGAGTTTGGCTGAAAAGGTGAGAGCACAAGATGACTTTGCCATGGATGTTCAAGACATGACCAGGCAGTTTGCTAGAGCTAGTGGTCATTCGGATGAAGCTGGTGATGCAGGAATTAACCTTGGAGAATCAGTGGCTGAAGCTTCTAAAGACGTTGCTGCAGGAGGGGATGAAGATAGATCAACAGCAGCTGAGGAAACGGGAGCTGAAGAGTCAAACCAAGAGCAGTAAAGATAGTGAGGTCCAACCTAGGGGGAGTATTGAAGATCATGTTAAGTTGGACTCACTTTAGTATAGATGTTTACTTTACATTGTAATAGGACTTTTGTTAGTTTCATTTTGTATTTTGTTTGTAATTAGAAGTTTTGGCAGTCCAGCGAAACTGTGAGCGAATCTATAGTTTCGCTCACAGTTTGCTGTTTTGGTTCACCCGGCGAACTTGTGTTCTGAAGCAGCTGATACTGAAGCAAGAGAACAAGAGATCCCAAGAGAAGATGCTGGAAGAAATGAGGAAGATGATATTGTTGAAGCAGGGTTTGTTAACCTACAGTTTGATTTTGATAAGGATATTTTGGGAGAAGAAGTGGTCGTTACAGCTACTAATGAGGAAGTATCAGATAAAGAAAAAGGGTTGATTGATGAAGAAGAGGAGGATGAGCAGTTGGTTGATTATGATTCTGAACCGGAGTTCTATGAAGTAGATAAGAGACCTTTGGTGTATGTGGCTAAGAAGGGAGATGATGAAAATGATGTGTTTGAGATGGATAAGAGTGATTGGTTGGTAAAGGAGAAAGAGGCTAAAGAACTTACTCCTCTGTTTCAAAATATGGAGGGTTTAAGCAGAAAAGAGGCAGACAAGAAGATAATCAGTTGGTGTTATAATCCTTTCTTAAAGATGTTTTTGATTAAAAGAAGAGGAGGTAATATCAGTTACATGCTCAAGAGGAAGGCGTTTAAGACCTTGCCTAAGTGGGATCTGAGACGGTTGGCTACCTTGCCTTTGATTAATGCTCATTTAAGTGAAAGGGCAGTTTTTCTTGAGAAGGAAATTAAAAATGGCCTTAATGATAACTTTGAATCATTTGGATACATGAAGGCTGAACGAAAGAGATCGAAGAAAGATAAAGACTGGGAGACTGGGAAAGGAAGAATTGTTCTGAGAGTCAAACCACCTAAGACTGTAAACAGAGTAAGATTGGCTGATCCTCTTCCTCCATGTTTACAGGACTTTGAAAAGTGGTTCTATGATAATAACACTGGTGAGGCTGTGATTAGAGCCAAACAAGGAAAAGAGTTTAGGGCGTTTGACCCAATGGAGTTATTCAGCTTCTGTGATGAAGATTTCTTGATTCTCTGTGAAAATCATATAAAGGCCGGAGCAGGTGAGGAAACACGAAAGGAGGCAAGCTTGTTTATGAATGTGGCGAATAAAATAAGAGGAGTACGGGCAGAGGTAAAGAGTTTGGCTGAAAAGGTGAGAGCACAAGATGACTTTGCCATGGATGTTCAAGACATGACCAGGCAGTTTGCTAGAGCTAGTGGTCATTCGGATGAAGCTGGTGATGCAGGAATTAACCTTGGAGAATCAGTGGCTGAAGCTTCTAAAGACGTTGCTGCAGGAGGGGATGAAGATAGATCAACAGCAGCTGAGGAAACGGGAGCTGAAGAGTCAAACCAAGAGCAGTAAAGATAGTGAGGTCCAACCTAGGGGGAGTATTGAAGATCATGTTAGGTTGGACTCACTTTAGTATAGATGTTTACTTTACATTGTAATAGGACTTTTGTTAGTTTCATTTTGTATTTTGTTTGTAATTAGAAGTTTTGGCAGTCCAGCGAAACTGTGAGCGAATCTATAGTTTCGCTCACAGTTTGCTGTTTTGCTTCACCCGGCGAACTTGTGTTCTGAAGCAGCTGATACTGAAGCAAGAGAACAAGAGATCCCAAGAGAAGATGCTGGAAGAAATGAGGAAGATGATATTGTTGAAGCAGGGTTTGTTAACCTACAGTTTGATTTTGATAAGGATATTTTGGGAGAAGAAGTGGTCGTTACAGCTACTAATGAGGAAGTATCAGATAAAGAAAAAGGGTTGATTGATGAAGAAGAGGAGGATGAGCAGTTGGTTGATTATGATTCTGAACCGGAGTTCTATGAAGTAGATGAGAGACCTTTGGTGTATGTGGCTAAGAAGGGAGATGATGAAAATGATGTGTTTGAGATGGATAAGAGTGATTGGTTGGTAAAGGAGAAAGAGGCTAAAGAACTTACTCCTCTGTTTCAAAATATGGAGGGTTTAAGCAGAAAAGAGGCAGACAAGAAGATAATCAGTTGGTGTTATAATCCTTTCTTAAAGATGTTTTTGATTAAAAGAAGAGGAGGTAATATCAGTTACATGCTCAAGAGGAAGGCGTTTAAGACCTTGCCTAAATGGGATCTGAGACGGTTGGCTACCTTGCCTTTGGTTAATGCTCATTTAAGTGAAGGGGCAGTATTTCTTGAGAAGGAGATTAAAAATGGCCTTAATGATAATTTTGAGTCATTTGGATTTATGAAGGCTGAACGAAAGAGATCGAAGAAAGATAAAGACTGGGAGACTGGGAAAGGAGGATTGTTTTGAGAGTCAAACCACCTAAGACTGTAAACAGAGTAAGATTGGCTGATCCTCTTCCTTCACGTTTACAGGACTTTGAGAAGTGGTTCTATGATAATAACACTGGTGAGGCTGTGATTAGAGCCAAACAAGGAAAAGAGTTTAGGGTGTTTGACCCAATGGAGTTATTCAGCTTCTGTTATGAAGATCTCTTGATTCTCTGTGAAAATCATATAAAGGCCGGGGCAGGTGAGGAAACACGAAAGGAGGCAAGCTTGTTTATGAATGTGGCGAACAAAATAAGAGGAGTACGGGCAGAGGTAAAGAGTTTGGCTGAAAAAGTGAGAGCACAAGATGACTTTGCCATGGTTGTTCAAGACATGACCAGGCAGTTTGCTAGAGCTAGTGGTCATTCGGAGGAAGCTGGTGATGCAGGAATTAACCTTGGAGAATCAGTGGCTGAAGCTTCTAAAGATGTTGCTGCAGGAGGGGATGAAGATAGACCAACAACAGCTGAGGAAACGGGAGCTGGAGAGTCAAACCAAGAGCAGTGAAGATAGTGAGGTCCAACCTAGGGGGAGTATTGAAGATCATGTTAGGTTGGACTCACTTTAGTATAGATGTTTACTTTACATTGTAATAGGACTTTTGTTAGTTTCATTTTGTATTTTGTTTGTAAATAGATGTTTTGGCAGTCCAGCGAAACTGTGAGCGAATCTATAGTTTCGCTCACAGTTTGCTGTTTTGGTTCACCCGGCGAACTTGTGTTCTGCCGGGCGAAACTATAGTTTCGGCATGACAGTTTCGCTAGTAGCGAAAATGTCAGCGAAACTATGACTGCTATATATACTATTGTCATTTCATTTTGCATGATAAGTTTGCAAAATCCTAATCGAGGAATTCTGTTGCAAACTATCATTTTCAAGCAGTTACTTCATTGAAATACAATTGTGCTTATTGTTATTGAGTGAGTTTGTTCATTTGAATATCAATTATATCTTGATTCATCATATTCACCTCTCAATTGTTTGTTATTTGGTTTGTGTATTTGATATTGATCAAATTATCCTATCAATTGTACTGTTCATCGATCACATGGACCAACAACTTTCAATGAACACACTCCCTGTGTGGCTGGTTCTGGTCATGATTGGCTATTTGATCTTGATTTAGTTACCAACTGTATTAACAAATATTGTGAGAATGTTTCAGGATCTGCAGAAAATTTAAATACAGGTGATCCTGATCCAAGGTTTGAGCTAGGAAGACCTTCAACTCATACATCTTCTGCTCCAGTTGGAACTACTTTAGCAAATGAGGTTTCTATCAGCACTACAATGACAAATTCAGCTGATACATCTGGGGTGCCTTCAAATTCCAGCTCAGAGGCTCCACAACCAGATAAAGATACCTCAATTGTGGAAGACAACAATGGTGATGGTGAAAATGATCAGGAATTTCTTGATACTAACAACCACACCATAGATGACAACATCAATGATGTCACACACTCATTGGATCAAGTCAATCTTGATAAGTGTGGTGATGTGGAGGGTGAATCATCTATGCCAGATCTAAATTTCTCAAATTTGGATCTTTCTCAGCAACTTGCTGTGATCCCTCAGCTTAGGATCCACAAGTCTCACCCCATCACAAACATCATTGGAGATGTTATCACAGGGGTAAGAACAAGAGACAAACTCATGAAGCAAATGTTTGTCTTCACTCTTGTTTCTTATCCCAGATAGAGCCAAAGAAAGTTGATAAGGCTCTAAAGGATGGAAGTTGGGTTGAAGCTATGCAACAAGAGTTGCTTCAATTCAAAAGGCAAAAAGTTTGGAACCTTTGTCCTCTTCCTCATAGGAAGACTACCATTGGAACCAAATGGGTGTTTAGGAATAAGAAGGATGATAGAGGCATTATCATCAAGAACAAGGCAAAACTAGTTGTTCAAGGATACACACAAGAAGAAGGGACTGACTACACTGATGTCTTTGCTTCTGTAGCAAGATTAGAAGTTGTTAGGATATTCCTGGCATTTGCTGCATCCAAGAACTTCAAGGTCTTTCAACTTGATGTGAAGTGTGCTTTTCTGTATGGAGTGATTGATGAAGAGGTGTATGTCGAACAGCCACCTGGCTTTGTAGACCCTGATCATCCTGATTATGTCTGCAAGCTTGACAAAGCTCTTTATGGGCTGCATTAGGCACCCAGGAAGTGGTATGTGACATTGTTTGAGTATCTTTGTAAACATGGATACAGGAGAGGAACTATAGATGAAACTCTCTTCATCAAAGGACAGGGAAATGACTTATTGCTAGTTCAAGTGTATGTAGATGACATCATCTTTGGTTTAACTAATCCAAAGCTTTGCAAAGACTTTGAGAAGCTGATGAAAGACAGATTTGAAATGAGTGCAATGGGAGAACTCAATTTCTTTCTGGGAATTCAAGTGAAGCAGGTTGAAGATGGCATCTTCATAAGGCAGTCAAAGTATGTTCAAGACATACTCAAGAGGTTCAATATGACTGATTGTAAGATTGCTCAGACACCCATAGCCAGAAACCACTCCCTTGGACCTGATCTTGAGGGGGAGTGTGTAGATGAACACTTATACATGGCTATGATTAGGTCTCTTATGTATCTTACAGCTAGCAGGCCTGATATCATGTTTGCTACATGTATTTGTGCAAGATATCAAGCCAACCCTAAGATGTCTCACTTAATCACTGTGAAAAGGATCTTAAGATACCTCAAAGGTGCTTCAACACTTGGCCTATGGTATCCAAAGAATCCTAATTTCAATCTGTATGCCTATACAGATAGTGATTATGGTGGTTGCAACATGACTGCAAAGTCTACATCTGGGGGATGTCAATTCCTTGGTGGAAGGGTTGTCTCATGGCAATGCAAGAAACAATCCTGTGTGTCTGTATCAACTGCTGAGGCTGAATACATTGCTGCTGCAAACTGCTGTGCTCAAGTGCTTTGGATTCAAAATCAGATGCTGGACTATGGATTTAACTTCAAAGAGACTCCTATCCACATAGACAACAATAGTGCTATCTCTATCCTTGAGAACCCTGTGTAGCACTCAAGGACCAAACACATCAACATCAGGTATCATTTAATAAGAGATGACTATGAAAAAGGGTTAATTAAACTAGTCAAAGTTCATACAGATGAACAATATGCTGATCTGTTCACAAAAGCTTTTGATGAACAGAGATTTAAGTATCTGATATCAGCTATTGGGATGATTAACCTTGAGTAGACTTTTCTTAAAACTAATTCTAATTATTTCTTCTTAAAACATGCGTGTTCTAAGTTGTCTAGTTCATCACTTTCATAAGCTCATGTTTTCTTTGGATGTAAAATTCTTTTTGAAGACTTTCCTTAGATTCTTGAAAAATTTTCTGATACTTCGGAAGATAAAGTTTTATCTTCGGAAGAAAATCATGTCTTCAAAATAAATAACTGTCTAAGAGATTTTACCTTCGCAAGAAGTCAAAATTCATCTTCCGAAGCTTAAAATTCTTATCTCAGACACTTATTCATTTTTAAGGACTTTTTCCTTCCGAAGCAAAATTAACCTTCGGAAGCTTTGTTTATTCCTATACAAAGCATCCAAGGGTTTATTTCTCTTCCGAAGCATAAATTTTCAAGACTCTCAGGAAAATCTTCCGAAGCCATTTTAGCTTCGGAAGCTTTTTCAATCAAAACATCCGAAGACAAATTACCTTCGGAAGCTTTTCGAATTCCAAGAAAACTACTTTTTGAGCAAAAGTAAACTACCTTTTCAGAGGTGGGACCGACTTCCGGATTTCATTGTTTATCCTCTTTCATTAACTTTGGATCAAATCCCTTTTCACATAAATACCCAACGGTTCCCCCTCTTTCCCACTATCTTCCTCAATTCCACTATTCCTCTAACCTAATTCTCTAAACCACCTTTGCTTTCTACCTTTCTTCACCCTTAAGCTTCTGAAATGGCCAACCTAAACCGCAGAAACAACCCAGATTTCTCCATGCAACTTCACAGGCAACATAATCAAGTTGCTCTGTTAAGCTCTGAGAAAGATGCAAGTTTCTCAGAGATTTGCCAATCTTGACTCTATCCAACTATTTCACCTCCCTGACCATTGATCCTACTCTATATGAGGATCACTTGCTTGAATTCTGGAAGACCTGCCAAGAGGTCATTATGGATGGGGAGAAGGCACTGTCTGCCACAGTGCAAGGGAGGACAATCTTCATCACTCCGGCCATCATTAACCAACACTTGCAGCTGGATGATGAAGAAGGTGAGGTGTCCTTCCCAAAGGAAGCTGTAAATCATTCCTTTGAGCAGATGGGCTATGAGGGAGATTTCTCTGTAAAGACCTTCAGGAAAGAGAAGGTCTCATCCCAGTGGAAATACCTGCTCCATGTGGTTATCCACAGCTTATCAAACAAGCATGGTGGATGGGACCAGATTCCTGAGGATCTCTCCTTTATAGTTCATGGAATGGTTCAGGGGGTCAAGTTCAGGTATTCACAATTTGTTTATACTAATTTACTTGCAAACTTAGACTCCTTAGAGTATTACATGTTTCCTAGATATATTCAACACATTCTCAACTGTGAACTGGGCTCACAGTTGAGGGAAACAAGTAATATTCTTAAATTAGGACAGATGAAGGCCGACATCTTTAAAATAATGAAGAAGCCAGCTGTAGGCTTCTCAGGGATAGAAACAGCCCTAGTCCCAAAAATGTTAGAGCTCATTGCTCAAGGTGACAACCTAGCAACACAAGCTAGTGTTGAACCCACACCTCTTTTATCATTACCTCTAAAAAGACCAGAAATCACCCTCACCTACCAAAGAAAATCCAAACGAACCCCTGCTCAGGCTATTGAGTCTGTGCAGGCCCCCATATACTCAACCTTACAGGAAGAAGTGGACACTAGAGCTCCCACTTCTCCTGAGGAGCAAACCACTCCTATTTCTTCACCTATCAGGGCTGAGGTTCCTCATGCTCACCCTGATGAGCTCACTAGCCCAACAGCCTTAAGCCTTCACTCTGAGTCTCAACACTCAAGTGAACAACCTTCAGGGGACAGCTACCATCCCCAGCCTTTAGATCTCAACCAACCAATTCCCAACCTATCCATCTATACTGATGAAGACTTAGGATTCAATGAGTACCATGAGTCTCTCTTCTCCTCCCCTTCTCAAAGAGAGATGAGTACCTCTGACTCTCCTCAGTCTATCCCACATCAGTCACCTACTACTGAGGTGGACACTTCTGAACCTGTTCAGAATGTCCATATGGAAGAGGCTCTCACTTTTGAAAGTGATTACATCATTAAGACCTCAACCATGGGAACTCAGCCCACTGGCATCTCAACTGAGGCTGCCAGTGAGCAGAGGAAAACCAGCAGCCAAGAACCTCAAGCTGGTGGTGAGAGAGAGGATTTTGGTCCAATCATCTCATCCCCCAATGATTCTTCTGATGAAGATGAGGGGAATTTGAGACTAAAGGTGCAGAAATTGTCAAAAACATGCTCCTATTTAGTCTCTAAGGTTAGTCACTTGGAATCTCAGGTGACTACCTTACATAACAGGGTCAATGATCAGCAACTTTAGATTTCATATCTAAAGGAAAAACTAGCTGGGAGACCTTTAAGGAGAGCTCAACCAAGAACACAAGAACCTGTGGAAGTGATTGACTTATCCTCTAGCTCACCTATGCAAGTGGGTGATGCTACCAAAAAGGGGGAGAAAGTTATTACAACCACAGAACCTGGGAGTTCTTCACAGAGAATGGACATAGAGGACTCACCATCCTCACTTACTGTTGTGCATTCTCAGCAACTTCCTCAAGTTCACATTAATATGGACTCTATAGACTCAATCATCAGGAGTCTATTTGAGGAAGGTATACCAAGGGCTATCTCATATCCACCACAAGGAACTGGCAATTACATCATAAGGTGGTATGATGATGACAGAAGAGCCCTTATCCTTCACAGAGTTCAAGGTCAACAAGAAGTTTTTCATTTCCAAAGCCTGAACTTCTATGAAAGACTGGATTTAGTCAACATGCCACTTGTCAATCCAAGCAATTCAAGACAAGCTGACAGGCTGGCTCAAAGAATCCAAGATAGGATCCTTGCAGAGTTCTCTCTAAGAAGGAGACTTAGGCAATCAGGCAATGTCATCGGTCAACTGGATGTTGAGGTGGACCCTAAGATTAGTTTATAGGGGAAACCTTGACTGAAGGCCCAGTGGCAGAACCTGAGACCCCTGTCTCATCATCAACAACTGCTGCAGAGGTCCAAACTCCCTCTGAGACACCTGCTGGTGAAGGTGTTTCTCAGCCTCTCTCTGGCCAGAGCATGGAAGCTACACCAAGCAATGAAGGCCAAGCCTCAATCCACCCTGAGTCACAAAGGTCTGTTGGTGACAAAGGGAAAAGGATAATGACTCCTGAGGAAATTGAGGAGGAAGAGAGAGAGAGAGGAAAAGGAGGCTAAGGGGAGAAAGTTCTACTGGGTCATCTAGTTTCATGCAAGCTGCAATCAGGGCTGCCCCCAGACCAAATACTCAAGATGATGAGTTAAGGGCAGTCAGGATTACCTATTTACAGACCAGGAACTATGATATTGATGAAATCATCTCCCTCCCCTTAGAAGAGTTAAATGAACTGGCTGAAATGGAAGTGTCAAGAGAGATGAAGGAGAAAGAGGATGCAAGGCTACTTCTCCAATTCAAAGAGGAGAAGAGACAGAAAAGACTCTACAAGCATGCTCCCACTCTCTCTCCAGTTCAAGAAAGTCCTGCACAAGAAGATGTGTCTCCACAAGAACCTCAGGTAGATAAAGAAGAAGATAGGATCAAGATGATCAACTACCTCAGTGCCACAGGCTTCTATCAGGCAGATGCACTTCTTCCCTTGTCCTATGACTTCATTAAGTTTGAGTACCTAAAGCAACTTGAGCTTGAGCTAGTCAAAGAAAGAAAGACAACCAAAAGGAAGCTAAGGGAAGAAGCTGCAAAGTCAAGAGCCATCATTCAAAAGAATGCAAAGAAGTCTGCTGATAGACAAAGAATGATGAGCTTCTTGAAGCTATATGGATTCTCCGGAAGGAGACTTGGCCCCATGTCTCTATCCACAATGGATAAGCATATAAGGGTGATCAAGTTGAAGATTAAAAGTGGAGAACTGATTGACTTGCACTTTCTTCCAAGTCAAGTCCCACCTGAAGTGGAGGTCAAGTTTGAGCAACCAGAGACACCTCAACCAGAACCTCCAGCTGAGCCTCAGCAAGCTTCATCTTCTGATCCAAGACAGGGTCAAACTCCCTCTCCTTCTGAACCTGTGAGGGAGGAACACCCAACTGAGAAAGACAATGATGATCAACATGGTGCTGCAGACCAGTCTTCTCAGTTAAAGTCATCTAAGAGGAAGAAGAGAATGGCTTCTAAACCAAAGACTAAGAAGAAGAAGCCAAAGTCATCTACCTCTACATCTCAGGCTGAATCAGATCAACCTGAGGAAGTGCATGATGAGGCAGCCCAATCAACTCCTATGCAAGTGGCTCCTCTAACAACTGAGACACCCATCTCGTCCTGGACTTACTATACTAATCCAGAAAGATGGCATGTTATCAGAGATCAAGGTGTTAAAAATGTCTACTCCTGGCAAGACATAATCAACTTACCTCTGCATGATCTCTTTGAGATGAGAAGATACTATGAGAGTCTTGATGATCCTGACCATCTAATGAAGAAAGGAATGGTCTTGATTGTACTGAAGACTACCAACATCTGAAGATCTTCTAAGTGTTTTGGTAGCATCAGCCTAGGGGGAGTTTGTAAGGATTCCTTAAGTCTGATGCAACCCAAAACATCCAAAGTGTCTCTGCAACATGCACTAAGTACTGAAGTGAAGAATGCTTCGGAAGTTTTACACAATGCATTAGAAAATACTCTAAGTGTAAAATCTTCTGAAGCCAAGACCAATATCTTCCGAAGCCAAACATGAAGTCTTCCGCAGCCTCAAAGACAAAGTCTTCCGAAGCTTCAACCTATGAAGACAGATTTCTTCCGAAGACTTTTAGTACACATGCTTTATCTGATGTACTGTTCCATAAAGCACCTTTTCCGCTGCATCTCTGTAAAGTCACCAACTTACATGAGTTGGTGAAAAGGTCCATGCTTTTGGTAACTGTATATTGAGGTCTTGAGTCTGTAACTTTCCACTTTATGTACTTTATCCTTTTTGTAATGTATAAGGATGTGAGCTATGGCATGTCATAGTCACAAGGTCAAAAGGCAGATATGCCTTTTGATCCTACAATTGATTTTGTTAGTGTCTAGTCAATTGTATCCAGCTGGCTTTCAAAGTATAGCCGGCTGTAGGTTGTAGTATAAGTATTTCAAGTTCTTGTATCTTTCTTTATGCTTTGTAACACTTATAAAAGAACTTGAGAAAGCAATATACTGCCTCCTTGAAACCCATACTCTCTTGTTCTGTCTCTTTACTTTACTTGTGTTCTTTGTATCACCTTGGTTAATCCAGTTCACTGTTTGATTAAAGTTTAGTTAATCTCCTCATTGTGTTGTTGTGTTGTACTTGTGTTAAACCCCTTAAACGGTCCTGCAATTTCTACTCTATGCTTCAGTGCATGCATACAGGAAAGACTTTGGATGTTTTAGGTGCATCAGCCTTACATAAAATCTTACACTTAAATCATGGTTATGGTTAGATTTGAAGGAAAAGGCTCATTGCAATGTAACAAGCTCATATATGATGGCTTTAGGTCTGTTACAAAGGCTATAAGGCGGTTATAGGGAGTCGAGAGTTAGTCTCTCCACATTATTTGTCGTTCTAGAAAATATACTACTGTTCTATTGTTTCAACAGATCAAACTACAAGTAATAAAAGAAATGATTTTATGTTATGATTCATGAATTACAATGCACTTTGTAGTGATTAATTACTTAATTAGAGAAATTAATTAAACATGGATTAAAAACTTATTAATTAATCTTTAGTTAATTAAACATTTTTAGAATGGTTTAATTGGTTTTCCTGAGTAAAGGTTAATTAGTAAAACCTCAAAGGTTTAAAAGTAATTAAATGATAACATATTAATTATTTAACATTAATAATTAAAAGCAACTAAACAAAGCCATGGGGGTTAAAAACATAAAAGTTTACCTATAAAATAAGGGATTAGGGAAATCCTAATCCCCATAAACCTCACAGTCGTCACAAGCAAACTTTTTTACTATGGTTATATATAAACACTCTTCCGTGCATGAATATCACATGTAAACTTTTTTATTTTTATCAAAATGTAAACTTTATCATGAAAACTTTATCATGCATTAGCATGTATATATACAAGCCCTAAAACAATGTAAAGCATGAAAAATAAGGGCATCTAGAACTAACCTTTGAAACAATATGAGAAAACCCTAGAAGTGAAGGTTCTTTACATTGAAATATATACATTTACATTAGGATGCAAACTTCAATAGCATAATCAGTTTTGAAGCATGGTGCATGCTTAGAACTATGTAACAGGATGATAAAAAAATCAAGTCTTTTTCTTCTTTCTTGAGCTTTCTCTTTCTAGCCTTCATTCTCTTTCTGAACCATGAACTTCATCTCCTTTTTCAGTAAACTTCATATTTAAGAGCGAGGGTAAGGGAAACTAACTTGCTTTATACATAGGAAATATTAGGGTTTCCATTTTAAAGTAGCTTTGTCCGTCTAACTTTATCACCTGGCATAACTAACCCAAACTTTACTTTTAACTTTATTTTTTTTTAACAAAAAAATATGTTATAAGTCAATCCCTCTTATTTAGGTTTCGTCCTTAAAACCTATCATTCGTTAAACAGTTGCGGGTAATAATGTGTCATTTCCTCCTTGACTCCCATGTGGCTTCTAAGCACTTTTCTATGTCTCCACTATACTTTAAGTTGTCAGATCATTTTATTTCTCAATTACTTTTCTTTCCTATCAAGTATAACCATAGGCTCTTCCATGTAGTTTAGTGTGTCATCTATTTCCACCTCATCCAGTGCACTTGCGCATGCTAGTTGACTAATGGCTTTTGTAGATGTGACACATGAAGGTGGAGTGAATTCCACTTAACTCTTCTGGTAGTTCGTGTTTGTAAGCTAATGTCTCAACTCGTGCCACAATCTTAAACGATCCAATGTATGTTGGCCTTTATTTGCTTCGCTTGTAGAATCGAATGATGCCTTTCTATGGTGATACATTTTACATAACTTTATCTACAACACTAAACACTATCGACATTCATCGCTTGCGGTGTATGACTTCTATCTGTCTTTACCTGCTTTCGTATAGGCTTTGACCCTTTTGAGCATTTCAATTGTTACCTAGATAACTTCTAAGCCTCCATGTTCCTATCGCCTAATGTCACCCCAACATATGTGTGGTTTACATTTTCTCCCATAAAAACATCTCATATGAAGGCAAATCAATACTATCATGATGATTGTTGTAGGAAAATTCTGCTAACGGTAGATAACTAACCTAGGTTCCACTACAATCAATGATAAATGCCCAAAGCATCTTTCTAAGGTTTGAAAAGTCCTTTTTGACTAACCATCTATCGATGGGTGGTATGTTGTACTAATATGTTACATCATTTTGATTTCATCATGGGACTCACTTCGAAACTTAGATGTAAACTGCATGTCTCTATCAGAAACAATTAACACCATAACACCATATCATGCTACTATCTCTTTGATGAACAATCAGCTAACCACATCGAGGTATACATTCCTTTTATTGGCAAGAAGTGAGTACTCTTTGAAATCTATTATGATATGCTCCTATTTCCATTTAGGTACCTAAGGTTAGATCTTTCTATAGGGCATTTAATGTTTGGATTTGGCTTCAAAACATGTCGTTACACTTACCAACTTATTGGTCACATCATACCTCATTCCTAGCCACCAATGCTCTTTCTTCAAGTGTTAGTGCATCTTTTTGGCATTTAGATGGATAAAATATCATGTTTATGAGCTTTTAAAATATTTACTTTGAGTTCTCCATAATGAGGGATCCGCATCCGTCTAAATCTAGTTTAAGACTATGATTATTTTCTTTCATATTCATAACATGTCCAATCATTCTTTTTGTATTCTACCTTGTCAATGTTTAGGGCTTTGGTTTGAGCATTATAGAGTTGCTTCATAAAATGTCGGTTACAATCAACTAATAAGATCTCATGCGAATAAATTTATATGTTCTTTATCAATGATGAATATGGATCCATTCTTGTAATCATGTTTATCATGAGATCTTAGGAAAATCCTGATAACTTTATGTGTGTGTAGATCTTGTCGACCGGAGCATATTCTAGTGTTTGCTCTTCATTTAAGAAAAACTGAGTACTAGATCCTCTCACTTCAAATATTTTCTAACTGATTTTAGGGGTGGAATGAATAATCAATAAACACAAGGCTTGTAACCTTTGTAAGTTTCTGTGTACTTACGTAAGTGGAGATAATACTATTGTAACCTATTGTAAGTTTCTAGCTTGTAACCTTAGTTATTCTCGACGCCCACAAGTTCCGTTCCTTTGCAACTTTAAAATATATAGAAATGATTTACAAACATGAAGGACTTCATAAGTGACCCTAATACATCAGTGGCAACATATATGTTCTAACAATCAATAAATATGAAACATGAAAGCACATAAATATACAACCAATAAAATTAATATACTAAGCAAAATTAATGTTGTTCTAAAATTTAACTTTTTTTAACCTTTTTATTTTCTTGTATTGTATGAGTATATTTTATTTAAAAATATATATATTTTATATAAATTGAACTCTGAAGAAAATAATAATATATAACTTATCTTGAAATTTCACGATCAGTAATTTAGTTATATTACATCTTTTTAGCTCGTGATCTCTTGAGACTTCGGCATGTCAAGATAAATAAATTAGACGCAATATTTAAAAAAAATGACCAAAAGCTATTGAAAAGTGTAAAAGATATTTATAAATATATATTTAATTTTGGTCATATCAGTTATAGTTGGTGCATATGTTTAGTTCACATTTTGTTCATGATACATGATTGGGAAAGTACTAGGTTTGAACAACGATTTTTGGTAGGATTGTAAACGGTTGAACTTACAATTCGTATATCGGCTGGCGGATTGTTTGTTTTCGTTCCGTCATTTAATAAATATACGAACATAAACAAGAAATTTCATTCGTTTTTTTAAAAGTGGGTTGACAATTTCCGATCTGTTAATGACACGATTAAACATGTTTAATAAGAATTAAATTATTTATTGCAGGATCGAGTTTTGTCACTTAACACTTGGATTTCTCTCAAACTCACTTATACTACACTCAAATCAGATGAAGTAGAATCTTTTTCTAAGAGTTTATAATAATATAATAAGTAGCAAAGAACACAACGAAATAATTTTCAAGGCACTTGTATATATTAATTACCAACTCAAAGTATTACAAGACTCTTACAAGCATACTACAAGAGTTACAATGAGAAACTATATATACTAGATCCTACAGCCGGATATACTTTGATACCAGCTGGAAACCTAAGACTAAAGCATATACTACAATAAGGTATCTTAGATAAAGTATTATCTAAGATATGGTAGTCAAGATATGTCCATGACTTACCTTTTGTCACCAACTAAAGTTGGCAACTGTACTACCTGATAAAGATAAACAGTGGAATAAAGTATGGTCAACTACATGGCTTTTGAGAAAACACCATGCAGTATCTCAGAGGTCTGCAGCGGAGTGTTAGAGAAACCATACTTATGTCTACTGGTTAATAGTAGTGTCTTCCGAAGGTTAGTTGGCTTCAGAAGAACAAGTTCTTCCGAAGCCACTTATAATTCGGAAGAGGCTACTATACTTCCAAGGCTTGAGGGCTTCTTTATTTCTACATACTTTGGAAGTTGACTTCTGGTCTTTCACTTGAAGTCTTGATCTTCGAAAGAGTATACTTTGTCTTCGGAAGTTGGACTTTTCCTTCGGAAGTTGATCTTACACTAGAGGTACCATTGAGAAACTGAGACAATGTCTCATACCACAGCCTAGGTGCTCGGTGCATCTCATATAGAGCTTTATCCAATTTGCACACATAGTTGGGGTGCTGTGGGTCTTCAAATCCTGAACACACATAGACTTCCCTATCTATATCCCCATAGAAAGGCACACTTGACATCAAGCTGGTAGACAGTGAAGTTCTTGGATGCAGCATAAGCAAGGAAGATCCTAACTGCCTCAAGTCTTGCAACAGGTGCAAAGACATCAGTATAATCAATTCCCTCCTCTTGAGTGTATCCTTGAACCACCAATATTGCTTTGTTCTTGATGATTAAGCCTCTATCATCTCTCTTGTTTCTGAAAACCCATTTAGTGCCTATAGGTACTTGACCAGATGGTACCGGACATAGGTTCCAAACCTTTTGTCTTTTGAATTGAAGCAACTCCTCTTGCATCGATTCAACCCAGCTACTATCTTTCAAGGCATCTTCCACCTTCTTAGGTTCCATCTAGGATATAAAGCATGAGTACAAGAAGACATTCCCATTGTGAGTTTGTCCTCTTATTCTCACACCTTCAGAGAATTCCCCTATGATGTTCTCAGTTGGATGAGTGTTGTGAATCCTAAGTCTAGGAATTACCTCCAGTTGCAAAGATAGATCCAGATTGGACATATTTTGCTCAAGAGCTTGAATACTTTGTCCAGCTGATGTTTTAAACTCATTCAATAAGGACTGAGAATGAATGAGAAACATCATCATCATTTGTTGGCTATGAAGCAGCATTAACACTTGCATGATCCTTCAAGATGTTGCTTCCATCAGCTTGGTGTTGTGCAATGCCACCTGATGAAGTTTGAGGGTCAACAGGTGAACCGCTGGTTGAGATTCCACTATCCCTTGAGATAGTCATACTGACAGATCTGCCAATAATGGGAGCTTGATTTGTTGCAACTCTTGGAGAACTTGGAATAGGTCTGGGTAGCTTAAACAGTTGGTCATCATCAGAATCACTTTGAGCACATTTTCCAGCTGAAACCTTCTCACATGATGGTTTAGAATAGTTTGGAAACAATTAAATCAAAGATATGATCAGGGACATTCCCTAAAACACAAGGAGTATGCTCAATAACTACAATGTTAAAAGATTCCTAGAATTGTTGATATTTAATGTTATAAACTCCATAAGCTTTAGAGTTAGAGGAATATCCAACAAAGATAGCATCATCCGACTGTTTAGCAAATTTTGCCAAATTGTCTTTTGTATTAAGTATGGTACACCTGCTGCCAAAGGACCTTTGAAAGCCAATGAACGATGGCCTCTTGTTCCATAGCTCATATGGGGTTTTTCCATGTGGCTTAACTACAAGAACCATGTTCAGCACATAGCATGCACTGCTGACTGCCTCTACCCAGAATGTTAGAGGCAGCTTTGAATAAGCTAACATGGTCCGAGCAGCCTTAACAAGTGTCATGTTTCTCCTTTCAGCAACACCATTTTGTTGAGGAGTTCTAGGAGCAGTATATTGTCTGGCAATCCCTTTTGAGTTACAGAATGAGTCAAGAACGTGGTTCTTAAACTCAGTCCCTTGATCGCTTCTAATTATTTTAACCTTGTGATCAATTTGTTTTTTTATTTTAAGATTAAAAGATTTTAGAGTTTTAGCAGTTTCATCTTTGGTTCTTAAAAAGAAAACCAATGTAAATCTTGTAAAATCATCAACAATCACAAGGCAATATGATTTCCTTCAAATTCACATTATACTTGTGGGACCAAATAGATCCATGTGCAATAAGTGTAATGGAGTGGTGATGGAGTTAACAACTTTGGATTTATGAGATGTCCTGTGTTGTTTCCCTTTCAGGCATGCAATACAGTTATCTTTGCAGAAAAATTCCTTTTTAGGTAAACCATGTACCAAGTTATTTTTAGCCAATTTATTCATTGTCTTAAAATTTACATGACACATTCGTTTATGCCATAGTGTTGACTCATCACCATCAGCTTTGGAAAGAAAGCATGACACTTCATCCATTGGGGAAGTATTATTCATATCAAGCTTGTACATATCCCCTTTCCTAGGAGATCTAAGAAGCACCAATTCCTGAGGAATTGTCATCCCGGGTTTGCACTCATGTTCTGTCAAGAGCATTTGAATCTTTTGATCACAAAACTGAGAAACACTTAACAGGTTGTATTCAAGCTGTTTGACAAAGTGAACTTTGTCAACTTTTAATTTTCCATTAGATATACTTCCTCTGCCATAAATATATCCTCCGGCCTCACCTCCAAACTGGACAGGACCTCCATCATAATGTTGAAATTGTTGAAGGAGAGATTTGTTCCCTGTCATGTGCCTGGAGCATCCACTATCCATAATCCAAGCATTGTTATTCTTGTCATATGGATGTCCCTGCACATAAGATGAGATGATTAGTTTTGATTGGAAACCCAAGCCTTGTTGGTCTTGGATTCTTCCAATGATAGTGACATAATTGAACCAAAATTTATGTATGGGGGTTCAATGGATGTCTTTGAAGAAGAGGTTTGGGCTGCAGCATCTTCCTTGATCTTCCATTCCATCCCCTGGTTGATCTGGAGGATGAGCTTGTTGAAGCTTTTACAGCATGGCATTCTTCCGAAGCTTCTTTCTTTTTGGAAGAAGCCTTCACCACCTTTTCTTCCGAAGTAGTCTTCTTCTAGGATGGTTTCAAGGGGACTCTTTTGTTCTTTTGAGTCTTGACAGCTTTAACTTCCGAAGCCATTTTCCCTTCGGAAGAAGGGCTTTCTTCCGAAAGCAACCTTGCTTCGGAAACAAGCTTTCCCTTTTTCATCACTTGAACCATTTGATATGGTCCAAATAAGAAACCTTTCCTGACTCCTTCTTTAACATTATTTGCATAATGTGTGATAGCAGGATTGTAGTAACAATCTTTGGCCATGTGGTTTTCCAGACCACACATTATGCATGCAATGTTAATCTTTTGGGAATTTGAGGATTGTTGTTTCTTGTTCTTTTTCTCTTCATCAGCAACCTTTCCCTTTAACTTCTGATCGTTTGGTAGGATAGGTGTGCTGGTACTACACTCCTTTCCTGAATCAGAATTTCCTACCACCTAGAATCCAGCTGAGATGAATACACCCTTTTGCTTTGGGTCTATCTTCAGCTTAGACTCAGCCACCTTCTTGGCAGTTTTTCTGGCTGTCTTAGCTCTGCTTCTTCTGGCTTTGGTGGTCAGGGGTTGATCATTACCGATAGGAGTGGGTAAAATTACCTGGTTCTTCCTTGTGATGGTCTCCATGGTTGCATCACTCTTTGACTCATGAGAAGGTGGATCAGCAGATGGAACCTCTTGCTCTTTAGTACCATACCTTGGTTGTCTTATTGACTCATAAGAATGTGGTGGAGCAATTTCATTGGTTCCCAACCCACCTTTGTTTTGGTAACAAAGTTTTGAGTGAGAGGATGATGCAATAATGGCTTGGAAGTTTTGCTCAAAAATAGCATACTTCCTGGCTTGAGCCTCAGCTATGACAAGCTGGGCTTGAGCCTCAAGGAATTTGGATATTAAATCTTTTATTTGAGTCTTATAGTTTGTGTGTTCATGTTTTAATAAGGATATAGTTTTCTCCAACTCCTCAATTTTTCTTTAATAGTCAGATTCAGCCCTTTTAAAATCAGATTTTAAAACATTTAGAGACTCGATATCGGACTTAATCTCCATATTGTAGTCCTGATACAATTTAACCTTAGCAATACAGGCAGGAGTACAAAGATGTTCATATACCTTATTGTCATCTGTTCCAGCCATGAGTGCTTGAGCAGTAGTCACATTCTGTACCATGAAGCTCCAGTCAACTTCTTGAGCCATTGCAGCTGTCTCTGTTGACTTTCCAGTGGGCTTTGGTGTAGAGGGATGTGTGGAGGCCTGTGGGGTTTTCGGATTAGACTTGGGAGCCTTGCATTCCCTTGCAAAATGACCAAGTTGGTTACAATGGTAACATTTGGCCTTGGTTTTGTCAAACCCAAATTTGTTGTTGGTTGGGTTCTGGAAAAATTGCCTTCCAGTTCTCTTGAAGAACTTCTTTGCTCTGTAGGTTAAGAGAGCCATTTGTTGGACTATGTCGACATATTCCACGTCATCTGGGCTAAGGCACTCTAGATCATCAAAGCAATACTGATAGTCACTTGAATGTCCACTTCTTGAGACAAAGGCACAAATGTCCTGAAAGGAATTTTGCTGAGCTTGTTGAGACCTTGGAGTCTCAGGAAATGTAATGTATGGCCCAGAAGAACAGGAATGGCTGCTGGGTGTATGTTAGGTACTGTTGAGGTTGGAAGGGTCCTAAGCCTTCAGCAACCATTAAAGTGTTGCTAGCACGAAGACTCAAGGGTCTGCTTGTCTTATGGCCTCTCTTATTCTCCATTTCCAAACGGTATCCATCAACGATGCCATAGAGTTCGGTCATAGTGAGGGTGTTCAAATTTTCTGTTCTCTTGATAGAGACATAGTAGAACGTCCACTCATTAGGGAGTGCACTCATGAACTTTCTTATGAGATCTCTAAGTTCAAAGATAATTCCCACAGACTGAAGGGAAGAAATGAGGTCCATGTACCTGATGTATTGCTGGCCGAGGGTCTCTCCAACAATGTAGGTGAAGTTCTCGAACTGCTGATTCAGTGACTCCTTCTTAGAGTCATTGAAGCTGGAGTATATATGAGCAAGTGCATCAAACAGTTGTTTGGCTGACTTACAATGCTCAAACCCCACCATGATGGAGTTGGGAATTGCAGTCATAAGAAAAGTCATGGCATTGCTGTCAATGTCCAGCTTCTTCCGGTCCTCATCAGAGTAGTCTTCAACAGCTTTCTCTATCATGGCATTGTTTCCACCTGCCACCTTTGATTTATACGGGCCGTTGATAATAGATTGCCACATCTTGCTGTCTTGATACCTGATGAAACCTTCCATGCGTCTGCTCCACGACCTGAAGTTTTCAGGGGTGATGATGGGTGCTTTAGTCATTGTCACCATCTCTACTTCAGACTTGTTGAGGGCCAGTTTGAGTGTGGTGTAAGGAGGAGTGAAAAACAGGTTAATTAGGATGGTAAGATCTCACAATCAAGAGCCTAAAAAGCTCTAATACCAATTATAGGATCGAGTTTTGTCACTTAACACTTGGATTTCTCTCAAACTCACTTATACTACACTCAAATCAGATGAAGTAGAATCTTCTTCTAAGAGTTGATAATAATATAATAAGTAGCAAAGAACACGAAGAAATAATTTTCAAGGCACTTGTGTATATTACTTTTCAACTCAAATTATTACAAGACTCTTACAAGCATACTACAAGAGTTACAATGAGAAACTATATATAATAGATCCTACAGTCGGATATACTTTGATACTAGCTGGAAACCTAAGACTAAAGCATATACTACAATGCTAAAGTTAAGGTATCTTAGATAAAGTATTATCTAAGATATGGTAGTCATGACATGTCCATGACTTACCTTTTGTCACCAACTTTTGTTTGGCAACTGTACTAACTGATAAAGATAAACAGTAGAATAAAGTATGGTCAAGTACATGGCTTTTGAGAAAACACCATGCAGTATCTCAGAGGTCTGCAGCGGAGTGTCAGAGAAACCATACTTATGTCCACTGGTTAATAGTAGTCTCTTCCGAAGGTTAGTTGGATTCGGAAGAACAAGTTCTTCCAAAGCCACTTATACTTCGGAAGAGGCTACTATACTTCCGAGGTTTAAGGACTTCTTTATTTCTTCATACTTCGGAAGTTGACTTCTGATCTTCCACTCTAAGTCTTGATCTTAAGGAAGTGAATACTTTGTCTTCGAAAGTTGGCGTTTTTCTTCGAAAGATGATCTTAAACTTTGTCTTCGGAAGAACTCATTTTCCTTCGAAAGTTCCACACTTAGCTTCAGAAGTCCTTCATTAGTTGCACCAAAATAGTCTAAGTGATTTGGTTTTTGTTGCACCAGCCTTTCTAGATCCAACATTTATTTTATATGTTTTTAGGAGACTAGACTCTATATATTTCTTATTTTTGGTTTATAAAAACATTAAAAGAAAATTATAGACATGATATATAGATAGTTAAACAAGTCATTTTCATGTTTGATACATGTTCTACGTGCGTTATTTTTAACCTGTTAAACATGATAGAACCTGTTTTGCCGGTAATATTAAAAGAGCTAGTGTTTGTTCATGAGATTACGGTGCTAGTTAAGTTATATTATGTTTTCCTCCTCTCATGAGATTACGGTGCAATTATTTCTTCTTTTCACAACTAGTATACTTGTTTCTTTTTAGTAAATAGAAAAAGAAAGACCATTTTGTATGTGCCATTTTTATCATAAAAGTCACTCCAATATTTGGGCATGTGCTTAGAATTTTTATTTTGTTTTAGGCCTATAAAAGGATTTAGCGCCCCTACTTTCATTCGTTCATTTTATCAACTTTGAACATTTTTTTAAAACTTATTTAGCATTTACCCCTAAATTCTCTCGATAAAAAAGTTACTTGAGTTTTACACTGTTGGATTCAATGATAATTGTTAATAAGATTAATAATATATATAACGTAGCAAAGTAAAAATAAAATACTAGACTGAACTTTACAGGACTTGGTTACAAACGATATAAATACAGAATTATTACTAACCTTCTAATGAGATAGATATACCTTAGTGATTAATAATTAACTGTTTAAGACGGCAAGGGTTCAACGAATTGATTGCTAGAACACGAGCGAACACAAACTCGGGTGCACGATTGCCGAGAGTCGAGAAATGCAAGTTTTCGGATCCACGGCAGAAGGGTGCGACCAATATGATCGGAATCTACTGCTTAATGGTGGCCGGCCAAAAAGGAGCGGCTATGGTGGTTCTTTATTTTGCGATTAAGAAGCAAGGAATAACCCTGCAGTCTTGGCCGATTAGGATCAAAAGAGAAACTAAATTGTGTTGTTTCCTTGGGGTTTGCAATCAAGAGGATTTATATATCCTCCTGATTTTTTAGCCGTAAAAACAAAGGTGAAGGGATTAGAGCCCATAATGATCATTGTATATTGATAACTAATATTAATATTCTTAGGGCCCTAGGCCCGGTCATATTAATACTAGTCCACAATAATAAATTGAAACCAACCCATTCAACGTTTAACGATTAAACGTTTAATTAAACAATCTATAACTTTTATAATTTTTAGACCCCGATACAATAGTTTGTATATTTACCAGTTAATCATATTAAGTGGGTTTGTAAATCGTTGCCCAATGTGTAACTCATTCGGGTCATAGCTTCGTTGGCAACGTGGATTGAATCAAACCTGTACATATTTATCCAACATACACATCACAAGAAAAAGTGAAAAATTTTACATCTATCCTCGAAACAAATGACCAATTTCTCAACCTAAATATGATCATGAATCACACGTTAATTATACTTTCTTTTGAGCTTTACCTTCATCCACTAAAACAAGTCTTGTATAAAGACTAAGAGACCAATGGCGATTATTAGCAGTGGTGACGGCACCGGTGTGACTGCAGCCTGAGCACTGTTGGCCTTCTGGTTAGCCGATTTATGGACATGGTCACAACTAAGACCATCCTTACCTCCTTTACACATGCTAGCAAAAAGCCCTGGTGGGTATTTCCCGTACAAGTTAATATAACTAAACAAAGTTGATGCACAATTGGTCTTCTCATCGTTAACTTGTTCCCAATGAGGGCACGCGATTTGCAAAAACGAGTTACAACATAGGTCGCGTTTGTATACGGGTCCTTTGCATTGGCTTGTGATGATTGTGTAGTTTTCGTTCTCAAAGTTCACTGGACAAGCTGTAAAAAATGTTCAAAATAATTCAAAATCTCCTTGTTGTAGAATTAAAAGCCATATACATATACGAATACACATATACTACACACATACATACATTTATCAAAATATATTTACATATTCATGTACCTAAACATAAACAAATACATTCATATATTATAGGCATAAAGATACCCATAGGCATGTATATACATACCCACGCACATATATCTCATCCTCGTACACACAAATGCATACATATACAAATACATGAACATATATGTATATACAAACATCCAGATTAAATAAACCAAAGGTTGATCAATAGGATAAAAGCCATATAAAATATTTACATATGCATACGCACACACATACACATTACATACACACATATATACACACATATACATATATAAACATGTACATACACATAAAGCCCCTGTACGTGGTGTGTAAGATAATGTGATAGGCAGTTTACGACTTATGTATATAGTTAAAACCAAACATACAAGTGTATTATATAATTCTTGTATTTATAAACATAAAATTGGTTTTGAAAATTTTACAAAGCGGTCGTTTTTAAATGAATAATGTGTTAAGATACACATAAACATAGACATTTCCATAGAAATTCACATCTATGTCATAGGCATACAAATATACGTATACATCATACTTATATACACGTATATGAACATCAAGATTCATGTCAGGGAAATTGTCGAGTGAATAGATTTAATTAATAAGACGAGGATTTCTCCAAAGGAATCGAAAAAAAAATAACTTACATTGTTTTTGTTGAAGAAGGTTACGGGTGGACGTTCCTCGATAAGATTCAAGAGCTTTATCTATCGAGATGCAAAAATCATCAAAACCCCAGATTAATTATGAAACTCATAAGACGAACAAACAATTTTTATTTAAGAAAAAATAGAATATTTTACATGAAATTGGGGAAGAAGAGCCGACGAAAGAAGGTGGCAAAAGAAATAAGAGAATGCAATGCAAGAACCTAAAAGAATCCATTAATGGTTTTCTTCTTGCATCGATCTATTATTTTGCCTTTTTGGATTAGTTTTCATATTTAATTTATTTTTTTACTTCTTTTTTGGCAAGAGAATAATGGAATGTTAGGAGGCATGGGAAGTGTTCATGCAAGATGCAATTTACCCCCTCGATCTATTTGTTTTCTTGCACTCTACACCTTCGTCTCATAAAGGTTTGCCAAATAGCTCGCGACTTGGAGCTTGCTCGGAAAAAAACTTAAAAAAAATCGCTCGAAGCTGCTCGGTTTGAAAGTAAACGGAGACGAGTTGGCTCAGTATGAAAACGAGCTGAACTCAACTCGGTTTGTAATGAGTTGCGCCAACTTGATTTGGCTTACTTGTTAGCTATGCTCAGTATGGCTCGTATTATTTTACTTATACTATATATTATATTTATGTATAAAAACATATATAATGACATTCGCTCATTCGCTAAGAGTGGCATGATATTATGCGTTTAAAGATGCAACTCTTTTTATGAGAACAATAAATGAGTTATGCAATATTCTATAGATACAGATTATGAAGCTATATCTTATAATATCATAATATTAAACTCTAATGTTTGTATTGAATTGTTTCATGTGTTGTTTCTGTATATTTGTACATTATAATGAAGCATTCAAGCATATTTCAAACTCTTTGCAAAAAAAAAACTACTAATTCTTATGTAGTGTTACGGATATGATTCATTCGGTTCATATATTAATGAGTTATTTTTATTTTTTTTTAAGTTTATTTAAGTTTCTAAAAATTGCTTTTTATATTTGATGGAACTTGACATTGATCGATTATGGGTTACGTAGTATATTGAATTATATTTTGCATTTGAATTCTTAAATTGTGTTTATGAAGTTAAAAGCGAACCAAAACGAACCGAACAAAGCCAGCTTGATTTAAATTCGAGCGGAGCTGGAGGTCAAATTTTGCAGCATGGTTTTATAATGAACCGAGCTAGCTCGGTTTAAATTCGAGCCGAGTTCAAGCTAACCCTGGCTCGGCCTAGTTCGGCTTGTGAATAACCTTAACAAAAACATACACATAGATGAAAAAAGATAAAGCTTTAAAATTTTAAAGTATGAGAACATCAGAATTATAAAGGTACATGTTCATCCACATATGACACTGTTCGAGTCTTAAGGTCAACAACGACAATGTCGTTATAGCATTAGAGCGTAGTTGCTATAGCCTATAGCGAGACAGTTGGTAGCAAATATGTCATTCCCATGGTTGCACCGTGCTAGGTTAAAAAAATTTCTGCAATAACTGAAGACATGGAGACAACATATTGTCGTAACCATGTTGTTGGTGACGAAACAATTTCCAGACTTACAGAATGTCTTTATGTTTAGAAATAAAGGTATATATGTTGTACGAATATTTTTTCCTAATTTTCTAAATAAAATCCGTAGAACCCCACATAAAACAACCGTAACAATATCAAACTCAGTTGCATTCTAGTATAAAAAAACCGTAACATGACAAAACATACAAGAATTTGCATCCAGTTGTTCAAATAATCTAATGAATTAAACCCAAACTATCTAATCACTTACATCATCTTTTTAATTGGGTTATTACATCATCTTTTTAATTGGGTTAACGCGACAAGATGCAAAATTATTTTGACCACAGAAAAGGAGTTAATTTATTCGTTGTTGCATTCTTCATATTTATTTATTATTGTTGTTGTTGCCATTGTTCATTCACTTGTCGTAGTCTCGTAGCTGTTCTCACAACTCCTTATATTGTGGTGGGTGTGCATATGTACTAAGGAATATTTAAGAACGTCAACCTTATCTACCGATTTCTCATTATAAACAAGCTTGACAATGATCTATTAATCTTCCTTGACTTTGTCCCTACATTAAACGATATGAATAATCTACATGAAATGTTTTACTAGAATTCCATAGGATAACTATTGATAATTGGTTACAAACTGTTCAACTATATATAATTAACGGTAACAATTCTTAAATTTCAATGAACCGCTATTAATAAAAACAATGGTACTAACAATACTAGCAACTCTGTCATACTCTACTAAGTCTTAATCATTTTAACTCATTTAAACTAAAAGGTGGATATGATATGTCTAATAAATTGAGTTTGAGTTATTTTGACTCTTTTAAACTGAAAGTAGGATATTTTAATAATATTGACCGAATCCACTTTAATAGACCTAACACATCCAACTAAAAGTTTAAATGGGGTTCAAATGACCCAAACACATTTTAATAGAGATAATACATCCAACTAAATATTTAATTAGGTAAAAGAGCCTAACCTACTTTAAAGGGTGTAATAAATTCAACTAAAAGTTACAATAGGTCAAGATGACCCTAACTCACTTAAATAAACTTAACACATCTAATAAAAACTTTAATAGGGTAAAGAATGATACAAACAATTGTTTTTTTACTTACCCAACGTCATTTTGCATTCTCATTGAATAATCTCAACCTTCCTTGAATCGCATCTCCTTCTAACCCTTAACATACTTTGCTCGCTCAGTTTCTTTACTCTATAAGCAGCAAAAATACTATTACTGAGATTTCAAACAACTAATAATATATCATTTGAAAATACTAATTTTTACCTCCTTATGTCGCTTCTTGGCTTACCACTAACTCTATAAAAACTTCCATAAAGTTTCTTTGCTCTACTTGTATTTTTTTCGGAGCGACTCTGATATGTGGGAGTTAGAATTGTTGGATCTAGTAAGGCTAGTGCAACCAAAACAACATTTAGAATAATTTTTTGGTGCAACTGATAAAGACTTTTGAAGGCAAAGCTGCACTTCCGAAGGTTAAAGATAGAAGAACTTCCGAAGAAGAAATCAGTTTTCCGAAGACTAAGAAATTCCTCTTCCGAAAACAAACATTTGGTAGACATCAAGACAAAGACTTTCGAAGTATAAGGACTTGAAGATCAGCAGAAATCTTAGAAGAAGTAGACTCTTCAGAAGTATAAGTGGCTTCGGAAGAACTTGTTCTTCCGAAGCCAGTTTACCTTCAGAAGAACCTACTATGAACCAGTGGACATAAGTATGGTCCCTCTGACAACCTGCTGCAACCTCTGATATACTGCATGACGCTTTCTCACACCCATGTATTTGACTATACTCTATTCCACTGTTTATAGTTTATCAGTTAGTACAATTACCACCTTAGTTGGTAGCAAAAAGGTAAGTCATGAACATGTCATGACTACCTAATCTAGGATAGTATTTTATCATAGATATAGTATTTGTTTGGTAATAAGTTTTCAGCTGGTAATCTTTTATATAACCGGCTGTAGATAGTAGTATATATAGTTCTCATTGTAAACTCATTTAATATGCTCATGAGAGTCTTGTAAACTTTGAGTTGAGAAGTAATATATACAAGTATCTTGAAAACCTATTTCTTGTGTTTTAGTTACTTAGTATATTGTCATCAACTCTTAAAGGATTCTGCATCATCATTCGAGTGTGATTTAGTGAGTTTGAGAGGTTATACTTGTCTTGAGTGAACATATCCGATCCTGCAATTGGTATCAGAGCTTCTTAGGCTCTTGATTGTGAGATCTTACCATTCCAAATCAACATATATAATGTGGAGATCTTGGTGCAAACGTATTGAAGGCTTCATTAGGTATCAAGATGACCCTCAACTAGAAATCATCTGAATCTGAAATGGGAACGATGACTAAAGCTCCTATCATCACTCCTGATAACTTTAGATCTTGGTGCAAACGTATTGAAGGCTTCATTAGGTATCAAGATGGCAAGATGTGGAGATCTATGGAGTCGCTAGATCGGTAGACATCCGAGCATGTTCTTGACGGAAGGAACATAAAACCAAAAGACAAACAAGATCACGAACAATAATACAATGGTTTCATTGATAAAACCTAATGTTTACAAGCTCGTTAAACATAAAAATTACGACTATTGGCAAGGGGAGATCGAGCATGATCTCCCCTCTCATCTGGCAGCACCTAGGCCCCAAGCACAATCCTTAATCTCTTTACACAATGAAACTGGTATTTATAGGCCTCAGCCCATATCAGATGCGACTGGGCCCATTCATGCGATTGGACCATGCGTATGGTTCAATCGTACGACTGGACCATACGTATGGTTCAATTGTACGACTGGACCATACTTATGGTTCAGTCTTACGAATGGCCCAATCACATCTCTCAGTAGCACGACTGGCCCATTAGCAAGGCTCAGTCGTACGACTGAGTCTCATTCGCATATGCTCCTGCGAATGACTCAGTTTCATGTGTTTACAACATATCAGGTGTATTACATTAAGCCTAGACTATTCGTCAAGCGACGGACACACTATATATGACAATATATGCTCCAACAAGATCTACCACCCATGGTCCTTATAAGCCAAAAGTAGCAGCACTGGCTGGAAATGGTGCCATGATAGAGAAAGTCATCGAAGACTACTCAGATGAAGACCTCAAGAGGATAGATATCGATAGCAAAGCCATGTCTGTACTGCTTACAACCATATCAAACTCCATTATGGTGGGCTTTAAGCATTGTCAGTCAGCTAAAGAACTCTTTGATGCCTTGTCATTGATGTATTCTAGTTCAAATTTGTCCAAGAAAGATTCTCTGAAGTAGCAGTTCAAAATTTTAACTTACGTTGTTGGAAAGACCCTCAGCCAACAATACGTTAGGTACATGGACTTTATTTCTTCACTTCAGTCTGTAGGAGTGACTCTTGAAAAGAAAGATCTATCAAGGAAATTCATGAGCGCACTTCCTCATGAGTGGACTTTCTATTTTGTCTCTATTAAAAGGACATAAAATCTGAACACTCACACAATGATTGAACTATATGGCATCATTGATGGATACCGTGTAGAGATAGTGACTTAGAGAGGCCATCAGATAAGCAGAACCTCTAGCCTTCCTGCTAGCAATGCTTTAGTTGTTGTTGAAGGCTCAAGAACCCCTCGGTCTCAGCAGTACTTGACTAACTCCCAGCAGCCACATGTTCTTCTAGGCCATAAATCAGCTTTCTTGAGATACCAAAGTCTCAACAGGCTCAATTATCTTCCTTTCAGGAAAATTGTGCCTTTGTTTCAAGAAATATGCACTTTAGTGATTTTCGGAGTTGCTTTGATGATCTAGAATGCTTTAGCCCAGATGATGTTAAATACATGGACATTTTCCAACAAAAGGCTCTGTTGACTTATAGAGCAAAGAAGTTCTTTAAAAGAACTGGAAGGCAGTTCCCCCAGAACCCAACAAATAGCAAATTCAGGTTTGACAAACCAAGGCCAAGTGTTACAACTGTAACCAGCTTGGTCATTCTGCCAGGGAATGCAAAGCTCCCAAATCCAATCCAGGAACCACTCAAGCCTCCACACTTCCTGCAACACCCAAAGTTGCTGCAAAGTCAACCGAACAACACACTGTGGTTGTTGCTCAAGAAGTTCACTGGAGCTTCATGGTGTAAGATGTGACCCCTGCTCAAGCACTTATGGCTGGAACTGATGATAACAAGGTATATGAACACCTTTCCTGAAGGATCAAGAAATACAATTAGGTGGACTTAGAAACACACCAAATATATCATTTTGTTATGCTTGTTTTAGACTTGTATTTCTCAAAATTATTGTATGTTTATGTGAAGCATTGTAATGTTATGTTGATTAATGGAAATAAAATTTAATTTTAACTTGTTATCACTTTAGTACTATGATGTCTTTGAACAATCTATCACTTTTCATGCCCCGATGTTTTTGCCATCAGTTGGGGTGTGACAGAAAAGAAGTGCAAGAAACAATCTTCACACCCAATGAAGAGTAACATTGAGTGCATAATGTGTGGTCTGCACAATCACATGGCTAAAGATTGTTACAACAATCCCACAAGCACACATTATGCAAATAATGTTAAGAAAGAAGGAGTCAAGGTGGGCTTCATATTTGGACCTTATCACATGGTTCAAGTGTTAAGAAAAGAAAAGCTTGTTTTCGAAGCAAAGTTGCTTTCAGAAGAAACTCACTCTTCCGAAAGGAAAATAGTTTCGAAAGACAAGCCACAGAATTTTCAAAAGAACAAAAGGATTCCTTTGAAACCTTTTGAGAAAAAGACTGCTTTGGAAGAAAAGGTGGTAAAAGCTTCTTTCGAGAAGAAAGAAGCGTCGGAATAAAGCAATGCTGCTCAAGCTTTATCAAGCTCATCTACACTGATCAACCAAAGGATGGAATGGAAGATGAGAAGACGCTGCAGCCAAACCTCTTCTTCACAAACCTCAATTGAACCCCATGCATATATTTTAGTTCAATTATCTCATCCACGTTGGAAGAGCCCAAGACCAGCAAGGCTTGGGTTTCAAATAGTAACAAACTTTTTTGCCTTATGTGCAGGGACATCCAAATAAAAAAATTGACAATGCGTGGATTGTAGACAGCGGATGCTCTAGGCACAAGACAGGGAACAGATCTCATCTTCAATAATTTTGACATTTTGATGGAGGTCCTGTTCAATTTGGAGGTAAAGCTAGAGGATACATTTCTGGCAGGGGAAGTGTATCCAATGGAAAATTAAAAGTAGACAAAGTAAACTTTATCAAGTAGCTTGAACACAATCTTTTAAGTGTTTCTCATTTCTTTGGCCAAAAACATCAAATGCTTTTCATAGAACATGATTGCATTATCCTCAAACCTGGGATGACAATTCCTCAGGAATTGGTGCTCCTTAGATCTCCCAGGAAAGTGGATATGTACAAGCTGGATATGAACAATACTTCCCCACTGGGTGAAGTATCATGCTTTCTTTCCAAAAGCTAAAGGTGATGAGTCAACTCTGTGGCATAAAGGAATGTGTCATGTTAATTATAAAACCATGAATAATTTGGTTAAAAATAACTTGGTACATGGTGTGCCTAAAATGAATTTTTCTGTAAAGATAACTATATTGTATGTCTAAAAGGAAAGCAACATAGGGTGTCTCATAAATCCAAAGAAGTTAACTCTATCACCACTCCATTACACTTATTGCACATGGATCTATTTGGTCCCACAAGTATAATGAGCATTAGAAGGGAATCATACTGCCTTGTGGTTGTTGATGATTTCACTAGATTTACATGGGTATTCTTTTTAAGAACTAAAGATGAAGGTGCTGAAACTTTAAAATCTTTTATTCTTAAAATAGAAAATCAAATTGATCACAAGGTTAAAATAACTAGAAGTGATCAAGGGACTAAGTTATCAAGTTCTTGACGTATTTTGTAACTCAAAAGGGATTGCCCGACAATATAGTTCCCCTAGAAGTCCTTAACAAAACTGTGTTGCTGAGAGGAGGAATATGACACTTATTGAGGCCGCTAGAACTATGTTAGCTGATTTAAAGCTGCCTCTAACTTTTTGGGCAGAGGCGGTCAGCACTGATTGGTATGTGCAGAACAGAGTTCTTATAGTCAAGACCCATGGAAAAACCCCTAATGAGCTATGGAACAAGAGGTCACCGTTCATTGGATTTCTTAGGTCCTTTGGCAGCAGGTGTACCATACTTAACACAAAGGACAATTTGGCAAAATTTGCTAAAAAGTTGGATGAGGCTATCTTTGTTGGATATTCCTCTAACTCTATCGCCTATAGAGTTTATAATATCAAAAATCAACAATTTGAGGAATCTTCTAAGATTGTTGTTAATGAGCACCCTCCTTGTGTTAAGGGGAATGGTCCGGAGCATATCTTTGATCTAGAATTGTTTTCAAACTATTCTAAACCTTCTTGTGAGAATGTTTTAGCTAGAACAAGAACTCAAAATGACTCGGATGATGATCAACTATTTGAGTTACCCAGACCTATTCCAAGTTCTCCAAGAATTGCTAAAGATCAAGCTCCTATAACAAGACATCCTGAATGTATGACTATACCAGGAATCCATGGAGCTTCTTCCAGTAGTCAACAAAGTGAGCCACAAAACTAATCAAGTGACAATCTCAACACTGCACAACACCAAGCTGATGGAAGCAGCATTCTGGATTAACAGGAAGCTGTTAGTGCTGTTTCACAACAAAATTTTGTCGATGCTGTCTCTCATTTATTCAATTAGTCCTCATTGAATGAGTGTGAGACATCAGTTGGTCCAAGTGTTACTAGATCTTTTCAAATTTGGATCTCTCCATGCAACTGGATGTGATCCCTAGGCTCAGGTTTCATAGCACTCACTAAGCTGAGAACATCATTGAAGATGTTTTTGAAGGTGTGAGAATAAGAGGACAGACTCACAATACGAATGTCTGCTTATACTCATGTTTCCTTTCTGTAACACTCGAAAAAATTTAAAAGAAGGATAAAAAGAAAGAAAATAAAATTAACCACTTTGAAGGGTTAAAGTTGTACAATGAACAAACTTCATTATTATTTTATTTAAAAGGTGGGCATGGCCGCCCACTTCTCCTGTACTATCAACCCCATCGACTTTTAGAGAGAGAAGGAAGCTGAATTCTCTCAGTTCTAGAGAGAGAAAGAAGAAGAAGGTTGGTTTTAGGTAAGTTTTATTGTGTTTTGTTCGGTTTCAACTGAATTTTCAGCCTTTTGATCGAGTTTTATGTGTTGTGTGTGTTCGGTTGTGTGTTCTGGAGTATTTAGGTGGTTGAACTCCAATAGCTCTTGGGTTTGAAGAAGTCTTACTTAAAGGTTGCAAGAGGTGAGTTCTAGATACCCGGTTTGAATGTTTTCAACCTATTTTGGGGCTGAGAATGCATGTTAGAACGTTTTTATTAAAAGTTGGGTGTGTACCAGTATGTATGTGTGTGCCCTGCTTTGGGTGGGTGTATGTTCGGGATGACTTTTGATGACTGGGTGTGAGAATGAAATTCTCTGTTGATGTGAATCAACAAGGACCGAATATAATGATTGAGTCAATGGTTGTAAGGCAAAATCAAACAATCAATGAACATTGAATGTAAGAAATACTCATAAATGCTATTTGTATTAATGAAGGTGATCTTACAATGAATGCTAGGGTTTGAGCATTAAACAGTAACAATACACCTTGAGAACATAAGACTAAACAAAATATTATGATTGTCTAAATGTCTATCAACAGTCACCTCACATACGAGGATTTCTATTCTATTTATAGGCTGACAAGATGCCTTTTACAAAAAAGACTAAACTACCCCTGACCTATACATCAGAGAACTAGTCTAAGTACAAAAGTCTTCATCAGTATTTTCTTTTGTTCATCCGCATTAACTAATACGGATGTTGTGATCTTCATCAGCATTTTCTTTTCTTCTTCAGCATTAGTGTTTGGTCACTAGAATTCACAAATGCGGATGAACAAACACTTATGCACATTTGTTGTTGGACATCCGCATTAGTAAATGCGGATGTACAAAGTACTTGTTCAGCATTTGTTTCGGCTATCCGCATTTGTTAATGTGGAAGAACAAACACTTGTCAGCATTTGTTCTGTGGTCATCCGCATATACAAATGCGGGTAGCCGACACTTGTCTTCTATTCTTTATGCAGATTCTTTATCCATATTGGTTCTTAGACTTGTGGGATTTCCAGCAGAACAACCACCAACCCACCACTCGAATTGGCATGTATGATCCTTTCAGGGTCTAACAATACTCCCCCTAAGGATTATACAGCCTATGCACTTCAAGGGTTTGATGGTGGATGAGGATTCTACTAGGTCTTGTGCAGCTGGAGAGGAGACTAGTGGTTCTGTAAGTGATGGATCCAAAATGGCCTTTATCATGTTGACAAAGTCATTGGCTTCAGACATCTTTTCTCTATTCAACACATGAATCTTCATCTGGCTCATAGTGTGAATGGCTTTAATGGGCAGCTTTCTTAATGAGATAGGCTCCCAGATGGACACAGTTGACAGTCCATCTCTATGAATCAGAAGATATCCGTCCACATCTACCTCTAGCTTTACAATATTTTCCAATTGCAAAGGAGTCTTCTTCTTCATCCTCTGCTCTCTCTTAACAATCTTTAGAATCTTTATGCACTTTAAGAAGAAGTGCATGTCTGCTTCTCCCAGCTTATTGTTTATCTCTCTGAAGTGCCTTGTGTATATGTAGTGGATAGAAGATCCATCTAGCAATCTCACTTCATATGCACTAAATAATCTGATCTCAGCACCTTCTTTTCCTCCCTATCTTCTTTCAATCAGCAACTCATATGTTTTTTCATCATAATAAACATTTTAGATTTATTTGAAGGAATGAGTTCCAGCTACCATCTTTCTCTTTAACGATTTAGTTGGTTTCACCTTGGGCTCAGTGAATACCACTTCTTCAGCTGGTTTTGTCTTTTTCTTCTCAAGAGGGTTGACAAAGGATCTATCTTTCCTCATGTAGATATCCTTGAGAGATTTAAAGTTGTCTGTTCTTTTAAACATCCTCAGGATGTCTTCAAACTGATAACCCCTAAACCTAGCCTTATGATCAATCAATTCTAGATTGGCTAGTTCTTTTAGATCATAGATCTCTAGGGAGTTCACAAGAGCAAATTACTCTGTGAAGAATTGGACTAACCCTAAGATCCTTTTGACCATAAACATATTCCAGTCACTGTCATACTTCCAGGCAATTATTTTCTGATCAGTCTTGCCCTGGGCAGTAGACACATCTCTGATCATCTCTACAATGTTGAGTCCTTCTTGAAGTTTTAACTGTGAAGGCTCAGCAAACCACTCACGATATCTATGCCAAACAGGTGCCAAAAAGTCATGATCTCTATGGGTGAGCTGCATGTCTTGTGCTGAAACTCTTGTTCATGGCTTTTTGCTGCTTATTTCTTCTTCCAGTTTCTTCAGCCTTTCTTTCTTTTCATTTATCAACCTAAGGATAGCAGCCCTTAGGGAATTTGTCTTCATGTTGTCAAGTTTTCTCTTTGTGAATCCTTGATCAGACAGATAGTCCTTCATTTCCTTGTCAGTCATACTGTAGGGATCAGGATATAGTGGTTGAGGAGTTGCAATCTGCTTGGCCTTTGAGGAGAATTTGACCACTAGTGCTTTGGGTGACAGAGTCTTTTCATACTCAGTCTCATGTGTAGGGTCTAGCAGTTTGTTTAACTTTTCTTCTTCTGCTTTCATTCCTTCATAAGTCAACCCGGATACCTCATCAGGATCATACCTGTGGTTAATAAAAAACATGGCCTTCACCATCAGATAATCAGATTTGGCTTTCTCTACCATCTCCTGCACTGATGACTCCTCCTTCACAGGGCTTTCACTAGCTATTGGTTCATCAACCACATAGCCACCCTATATCTCTCCTTCTTCCAAATCAATGAATTCAGCCTTCTTTTTCAATTGGGCTTCAGCTTTTTCATGTTCATCTAAGAATTCAGCAATGGCTGCAAGGCTACGGGGGTCATCTTTTTGTTTTTTCTTGATTGGTTCTTCTTCTACTATTGGTCTTTTGCCCTTTGCCTTATCAGATAAGTATTTCCTCCTTCTGGTATATGTTTGCATTCTTGAACCAGATGAGGTTTCAGCCATTTCAGCTTCTTGGGGTACTTTCTCAGCCTTTTTCTTTTCTGTTTCATCAAAAGCAGCTGCTGATTCTTCTCTTTGCTGTTGTTCATCACTTATCAGCTCCTTTTGTTCATTAGATAAGATACAACTATTGGTTTAGCAGACTCAATTCCTTCTCAATTGGGACATGAGATTGAGGAATGACTACTATTGGTTTAGCAACTTGCCTCTGATAAACAATGAAGTCCCAAAACTCATCATCTATAATGAACTCTTTTGCAGTAAAGATGTCAAGAGCTTTAATCATATCACTGAATTCAGACTCTTCAGTATGAGTTTCTTCTTGTTTGCTTGTATAGACCACCATTTCCAAGCTAGATTCATCATGTTTTGATCCACTGATTTCACCCCCTTTCTCTGACTCAGTGAATTTCATCCTTTTAGCAGGAGGGGAGTTATCACCACTCTCCCCTGATGAACCTTCGTCACTATCATCTTTATCACTTTCTCTTTTTCTTTTCTATTCTCTTTTATCTTCCTTATCATCATTCTCCTTTTCTGCTTCTTGTTTAATCATGACTAGCAGCTCTAACTCAGAGACTCTCTTGTTCAGAGATTCTATCTGTTTTTGCAGGTCTATGATAATATCAGCTTGCTCTTCAATCAGCCCTTCCTGTTCTTCCATAGCAATGGTTTGGATGGCTAAAGTGTCAACATGACCACTTACTTCATCCCTGGAATGCTGAAGAGCAACCTTTAGACTTTCTATCTCCTTTTCTTTCTCTTTCTTCTTAATCTCATATTTCTCTTTCAAATCTTTTAACTTTTTTTCCTTTTCATCCAATTCTAGAAGTCTATCTTGGATGATACCAGATCTTCTATTTAGCAGTTTCTCCATCTTTGCTACTTTCTGCAACACTTTAGAGATCATCTCATCTTTCTCATCAGCCCAGTTTACATCTGATTTAGCAACACTTTCAGATCGAACAGCCTCAGAAATAACTTGCCTAACATGCATCTGTCTTTGATGATCCTCCTCATCAGATGATGATTTGGATTGCTCTAAAGAGCTGGCAGAATCACCATACTCAACAGGCTCAGTAGTAGCAGGGGATGATTAAACATGAGATGTAGGTGCATGATGGATTGGTGAAAATAGGGTGAGTGTATGGGTGATATATATGGAGAGATGATGGGTTATGTTTGTGTAGATGGGATTGGTGATCTTTGTGGTGATGGTATTGGTGTGGGCATAAAAGGTAAGGCTATATTAGCTTCATGGACAGAAGGCCCAGTGTGAGGATCACCCCCTATATCAACTTGGGGTGACACTGGCCTCTGACCTTCATCCCTTTCAAAAGCATGCTCATCAACAGGTTGTTGATCATGAGCAACTTTTTCTTCTTCTTGACCAGGCTCATCAACAGGAGCCTTTTGTTTTTCTGCTTGTTCATCTGGATTAATCTGCTGCAGCATCCATGGCAACAAGGGAAAGAATGTTCCACTGTAGAAATTCCTAGGGTCTCTCTTCTTAATGTACTTTGAGGACTTGGCATTATAATAAGGAATATCCATCATAGGTACTTGAGGTACAATATCAGGGAAAGCTTCATTGATGAGGCATTGTGAAAACCTTGGATACATAAGGAAATTGTGTCTTCATCCTTCCTGAATGTTTGATACTAGACCATTAAACACATAAGCAGACATGTTAAATCGCCTGTTAGTGCACAAAGCACATATAGCAGATGAGGTAGTCATTGGAATGTCATTCCATCCAGTCTTCCTCTTTGACATACAATGTTGGTAGAGATGAATGAGGAACCTCCATTGTAAGTCAACTAACCCCTTCACAATCTGCTTGCCTTCATATCCTCCCTCATATCCAATGTTGGAAAAGAAAGTAGTAATATCATCATCTTCAAGTTCTAAGGGAGTGTTGGCATCATCACCAAATAGCAGACACTGTCTCACGATTTGTTCAGTAATGGCCAATGTATGATCATCAGAGATTCTCCCAGACAGAGTCCTTACACCATTTATCTCTGTCACCTCAGCAGTGCTCCAAAATGACCCAATGAATCTCTCATAAATTATTGGCCTGACTGTAGTTGCATGAGCAACTCTGGTAGTGGATATGAATCTGATCATGTATCTGAAACATTCAGGCTCAGGTACATTAGGGTCGAGATAACCACTGACATTATGAAGCTTACTCCAAATGAGATTTTCCATGTACCCTACATTAGAGGCATATGAATTTGAAGATTTGATAATAATCATCAGATTGTAAAGCATACATCAAGTGAAATTTGTTCAGTTTGACTTTTGATGGTCAAAATTGAATGTTCATAGGTACTGTTTTATAGGAATCATGCCTATACTTGATGTTATCATGAATAATCACTATTATTTTGTTTTTCATGTTTGTTGTGATCATCTTTTCTGTTTGTAAACTCTTGTAACTCTTAGAATCAAGTTTTTATTTCAACATTTTCAAAATTTTGTTTTGCTTTGTTCATGCGATGAACAAGGTTATGAAAATCACTTGTTTGTTGTTATCTTCATATTTAATAGGTTCATTGCAGTAAAAAATGTTCATCATTTCTTAATCTTAGTTTGATTTTGAGTTTTCTTTCTTGACCTAAGGTTCTAAGTTCATCATGGGTTCGAAGGTCCAACATTTAAGGTCATAAACTTCAAGGATTATCACCTTTTGTTCGATACTACTGTTATAGAGAATCAAAACTGAGGACTAATCAGGGTGAATGAAAGTAGAACACAAGTTTTGGTGATGGTGATGATGATTAATGTAAAACAATGAAAATTCGCTCGTCGCACTATGAAGTCTCTCAAATTTGAAAAGTATTAAATGACCTTTTGAAATGAATTTAAATAGTCAATTAATCTCTTTTACAAAAGTTACAAGTTTCAAGACAAATGCGGTCAAGTTTTTAGATTCAGTGTAGCAAATGCAGAAGAGTTTTGATCCAGCATTTGTGTATTGTTACGAATGTGGAAGAGTAAACACTTAACAGCATTTGGTCACTGTAGCAAAAGCGGTTGAACAAAGTTTATCAGCATTTGTTCACTGTAACAAATGCGGTTGAATGAAGTTGTTCAGCATTCGTTTACTGTTACAAATGCGGTTGAACAAAGTTAGTTAACATTCTGTTCACTTTAACAAATGCGGTAGAGTAAAATTCCTTTGTCCATAATTACTTCAACAAATGTAGCAGAACAATAAGTTGTCTACATTTCTTGACTTTCATCATCATGACAGCAGAGATTAAGCACATTGTTTATGACTGGGTGTGAGATTGATATTCTCACTAGGACCGAATATGATGATTGAGTCAATGATTGTATGGCGGAATCAAACAATTAAGGAACATTGAATGCAAGAAATACTCATAAATGCTCGTTGTATTAATGATGTGATCGGTTACAATGAATGCTAGGGTTTGAACATTAAACAGTAACAAAACACCTTTCGAACAGAATATTTTGATTGTCTAAGATTTCTATCAAAAGTCACCTCACATATGAGGTTTTCTATTCTATTTATAGGCTGACAAGATGCCTTTTACAAAATGACTAAACTACCCCTGACCTATACATCAGAACTAGTCTAAGTCTTCATCAGCATTTCTTTGTTCCATCCGCATTGACTAATACGGATGAGTTGTACTTGATCAGTTTTTCTTCTTTTTTCTTCAGCATTAGTGTTTGGTCATCAGCATTAACAAAAGCGGATGAGCAAACACACATCCGCATTTGTTTTTGGGCATCCGCATTAGTTAATGCGGATGTACAAGACTTGTCAACATTTCTTCTAGGCTATCCGCATTTGTTAATGCGGAAGAACAAACACTTGTCAGCATTTGTTTTATGACTTCCGCATATACAAATGCGGTTAGCCAACACTTGTTCTTCTCAGCAGATTCTTCATCCGCATTGGTTCTTGGACTTGTGGGATTTCCAGCAAAACAACCATCAACTCACCAATTGAATTGGCATGTATGATCCTTTCAGGGTCCAACAATACTCCCCTAAGGATTATACAGCCTATGTTCTTCAATGGTTTGGAGGTGGTTGAGGTTGTGAGGATTCTGCTGGGTCTTGTGCAGTTAGAGAGGAGACCAGGGGATCAGTGAGAGATGGATCCAGAATAGCCTTTATCATATTGACAAAGTCAATGGCTTCAGACATCCTTTCTCTGCTTCGCACATGAATCTTTGTCTGGCTCATATTGTAGATGGCTTCAATGGGTAACTTTCTCAGTGAGATAGGCTCCCAGATGGCTACGGTTTACTGCCCATCCCTGTGAATTAAGAGATAACCATTCACATCTACCTCTAACTTCACAATATTCTCCAGCTGCAGATGAGTTTTCTTCTTTTTCTTGTGTTCTCTCTTAGCTTTTATTCTGTCATAAGCCAATTTTAAAAGCTTAATGCACTTTAAGAAGAAGTGCATGTCTTCTTCTCCTAACTTATTGGCTATCTCTCTAAAGTGTCTGGTGTATATGTAGTGGATATAGAATTCATCTAACAGTCTCACTTCATACCCACTAAACAGTCTAATCTCAGCACCTTCCTTTTCTCCCCATCTTCTCTCAATTACTAGCTCATAAGTCTTTTCATCATAATCAACATTAGAAATTGGAGTGGAGGAATGAGTGCCTGACACCATCTTTCTCTTTAAAGACTCAGTTGGTTTCACTTTTAGCTCTTGAAACACAACTTCATCTGCTGGTTTTGTCCTTTTCTTTTCAAGTGGGTTGATGAAGGATCTATCTTTTCTCATGCATATAGCCTTCAGAGATTTGAAGTTGTCTGTTCTCTTAAATATTCTGAGAATCCCTTCAAACTCATATCCCCTGAACATAGCCTTATGGTTTATCAGTTCCAAATTGGCTAGTTCCTTCAAGTCATGAATCTCCAGGGCTATTACAAGAGCAGAGTACTCTGTAAAGAATTGCACCAGCCCTGAGACCCTTTTAACCATAAACATGTTCCAGTCACTATCGTACTTCCAGGCAATAATCTTCTTATCAGTCTTGCCTTTGGGAGTAGACACACCTTTAATCATCTCTGCAGTGGTCAGACCTTCTTGAGTTTCAATTAAGAAGGCTCTGCAAACCACTCAGGATACTTGTGTAAAACAGGCGCCAACACGTCATGATCTTTGTGGGTGAGCTGCATGTCTTCAGCTGACATTCTGGTTCTAGGCTTCTTATTGAGAATTTCTTCTTCCAGTTTCTTAAGCTTTTCTTTCTTCTCATTATTTAGTCTAAGGATGGTAGCCCCTAGTGAATTTGTCTTCATGTTACCAAATTTTCTCTTTGTGAACCCTTGACTAGAGAGATAATCCTTCATTTCCCTATCAGACAAGTTCTAGGGATCAGGATACAATGGGTGAGCAGTAGATGTCTGTCTCTTCATGGTGGATAATTTAGGCATTAGAGCTTTGGGAGAAAGAGTCTTCTCATACTCAGTCTCATAGGAGGGGTCTAGCAGCTTGTTCAGTTTTCTTCTTCTGCCTTCATTCCCTCATGAGTCATACCAAACACTTCATTGATGGGTAGACGTGTATGAGTCAAAGAACAAAGAGACGGATAATAACAATATTATGATTTCATTGATGTTGATAAACAAGTTATAATAAGAATCATAGATGGCTGGTGAAATCAAACCCACCCAAAGGAGAGGATTTCTCTTTAGGTGGTGATTTACACCATGAGAAACACACACCAAAGAACCACACTTGCAAAATACACTAGTGTGTCTATTTATATTATTATTACAACATGACCTAATTTTGACTTTCTAATTGTCTTGATGTTGACTTTGTCATGTTGAATTGTCTTGTATTGTTGTTTTTGTTGTGATCAACTTGGTCTCTGAACTTGTACAATGAGATCTTCAGTTGGCTGTAATTATGATTTGGTAAGCTTCAGTTTATTCCACTGTTGAACCCAAACAGTTTATTCATTTTGATACACATGAAAAGTTTTTGATGTCAACCACATTCAGGAAATGCGAACGAGTAAAAAAAATGCGGTAGTAAAAAAGTTCACATAAAACAAATGCGGTTGAACACTTTTGTCCGCATAGGTTTTTAACCAAACTTTTCATGCGTTCTTTGAAACAAATGCGGTAGAGTAAACTTGTCCGCATTAGTTTCACTTTGTTTTAAATGACATAAACAGTTACTCATATTGGTTATATGCATGGGTTACCTTCACCCGCATTAACCAATGCACTTACCCCCATTAACTTTTGAACTTAATAAAAAATTAATGTATCTGTAGAGTAAAATTATTTCTGGTTTTCTGCTGATTCCTTTCTTGTTATGAAAAACGTCTTTGATTGACTTGTCTCTTATGAAGTTTTTTACTGTTGTTGGGGTTGTCAATTCTTGCTTGGATTGACTTGTATATCAGATGTGATAGAAGTTTCCCATTGTTTGACTGATCTTGGACTTCATATGCTTCCAAGAATCTGCATAAGCTGAGATACTATAGTATAACTTCTGTACCAACACAGTCAGTTTCTTTTTTGGTTTGTTTTATAAGTTTTAAGAAAGTAAATATCTATACAAACTGATCAAAATTTTAAATTACTCCCCTTAAAGTTTATATCCATAACTAGATAGAAACTTTAAAGATTTAAAACTTTTGAAGATGAAATATTTTTGATGTTGTTGTTTTCTGATTTAAACATAAAGAGGAAGTATACCTTTTCTTGGGATCATATCAATCTTACATTACACATGTGCACTCTTTTGTTAGTAGAATAGACATGTTTATGATCTTATTGATTGAAGGTATGTTTGTCCTCTTAAACGCATACCTGGTTAATATTTTAATGCATGTGATATTCATCATGTTTTGTTTTATTTGATTATTCAATATAATACATGGTAAAACATTTTCACAACTTACTTGACCAGGTCACTTAAGGTATGAGATCTGATTTTCACTAATCCTCATTGGGATTCTTTTACTTTGATCCTTTTCATGGTTTGATCCATATTGGGATTCTTTTTCACTTCACTTCGGAAGGTGATCCATGATGGGATTCTTTTTTTGTTCATTCACACGGAATGTATTCTTTTGTTAATTCATCCAATTTGGATGTGTTCCATATTGGGAATCTTTTGGATCATTACATCAGCACTATGTTCTTGTTTCTTCAGGTCTTTGCTCAGCAAAACAGAGAAGAAACTGATGTAGGTGAAAGAGATTCATAGAATATCATTACCTAGTGTGTTTAGGTTATTACACACACATACAATTGTATAAGCCAATACGTACTCTGAGATGAATGTTTCACAATTGAATAAGATTTTAATTCATCACAACATGTATCTTCTTTTCCAAGTTGAGCCTACCCATATATCAGGTAAGTCATGTCCGTCTTACAAATTTTGAATTAAGCACAGTGAATGATATAACGACTGTAATCATATCATTTCCCATTGTATGTATCATTTTCTTCATCAAAATTGACTTTTTTTTGTAATTTTTCTAAATTTTTGAATTTGTTTTTTTATGTTTTGAATTTTGTTCAAGGTTAAACATGCCAATTGATTGAACTAAGAATTCAAACCTACTAGGTTCAAATGCCTTGGTAAATAAATCAGCCAATTGATTATTAGTGGGAACTTGAATCAATTTGATTTACCCTTTTTCAGCACAATCTATCAAAAAGTGATATCTAATTTCAATATGTGTTGTTTTTGAGTGCTGAACTGGATTATTTGTGATAAAAACAACTACTGTGTTGTCAATGTGAATTGGAGTGTGCAAGAAGTTAAAACCATAATCAAGCATCTGGTTTTGAATCTAGAGAACTTGAGAGCAACAGGCTGATGCTGCTATATACTCGACTTCTGCTGTTGAAACAGATACGTTTGTTTGTTTCTTGCACTGCCATGAGACCAGTCTCGGACAAAGAAATTGACAACCGCCATAGGTGGACTTCCTATTGAAGTTGCATCCCCCATAATCACTGTTAGTGTAGGCATAAAGATTGAAATCTCCTTCCTTTGGATACCATAATTGTGACAACCGACCTCCAGGTTGTTACCCTAACCCTAGATTACTTGCATCATTATCCATGTTATGAGTGCTAATAATTGAAACTATTCAACCCTACTATGAAATTGGAAACAATTCTTACTACTTGATTCAAATTATGGTTTCATGTGATTTTTTATTATTGACTTTTAGCTAATTTAGGTTTCTACCTTTTAAAAATTTGTGTCCCGGGAATGTCAACTAGTCACCCTTACAAAATTAAATTCAAGTGAAGGCAATTAAAATGTGAGCATACACACTCACACTTATAAAATTTTCGGCCATGCATGCATGGGCATGCATTAGATGCCTCAATTCACCAACTATTCAATAATACATTATACCCAATACTACAAAACTACACTACATAATAACAATTTACAATTAAAATTTAATTGAAAAATCCTCCCACTACACTCCAAATCGGCCCCCCTCTCCCTCCACTCCTCTCCTCTCCACACCACCACCACACTACCCACTAGCATTGCATGCAACTCTCTCCCTCTCTCCCTCTTATTCGAATTCAGCTGAACACTCTCACACCCTCACCTCACAATTCACTCAAAGCAATTCTCTCTAAGTCTAGCACAAGAAATTCGAAGAACAACACCAAGCATCATTCAGCCAAGTGCAAACCGCAAGGAGGTGGCCTAGTTCGCGAGTTTTGGTCACACAACCATACTTGTTCCACCTTTCCAGCCTTGGTTCGAGCTTCTACAGTCAAGTCCAAGGAGTTTCTAGCCATCCACGACCATCAACACCATCTAAACCGTGAGTTACATCAAGTGTAAGCTCATGTTGTCGGTTTTGGGACATTTTACTTGTTTTCTTCATTTTTCACCTAAAAACCTTGCTTTTTCCTTGTTGTAGCAGAAACTTCTCACCATCATCTTGTTCTTAAGGTGTTCCCAACGTTCTTGAAGGTAAACCTCATGTTATGTTAGTCATTCTTAAGGTGGAAATCGATTTCCACCATGAAAACCCTCTTTTGGGTGTTTTGGTATCATCTAACTTGTGAAAGTTGCAACTCTTGTAAACCAAATTTGTGACCTGCATTTTTATGACTTAATGGACTCCCAAAAACCTGTTTTAAAAGTTCCAAAAGGCTACATTCTCGAATCCACGGTTAATACATGGATTACACCTTGAAACCCTTCTTTCTACATGTAACAACACCCTTTAAGCATTTGTTTGAAATATCCTTTCAACCAAGACCCATAACCTACTCATGAACGACTTAATGACACCTTAATAATCTGTTTATGAAGTTAAATGAAGTGTTGGTAACGTTTAAACTCAAGTTAAGATGATTTACACAAGTGTTATGGTCGGTTATGACATTTTCTACATATTTGAAGCATATGGATGTATAGAACAACTAGGCAACTCGTTGGGACTGAAATTTCAGTAGGTTTTAATGAATATTAGAAGTGTTAGTAATATTTAATCTCTGGAATAAAGGACATGTTGTGATTTACCCTCTTTTAGTCACTTTCGGGACCCGAAAACATGGTAAAATGACTTTAAAAATAGTAAGAATATGAAATTAACACTCTTGAAACGTATCCCAGGCTTAAAAATAATAAATAAAGAGTTCTGGAGTCAATGGATAATTTAAATGGTCAAAGGAACTAATAAATGACGTTTTAACTAAAAACGGGTACAAACCGAGCATCGTTTTTGAGAAAAATCCATAAAAATAGAGTTCGAAGCTAAAATTTATAAAAATCATATGATTTCAGTAAGTTAAGTAATAAAAGACTTAAAGGATTTGAAAAACTGGTCAACAAGCTTTAAATGGTCAAACCCGGTCAAAACCGCGTTTTAACGGGTCAAACGTAAAAACGAGACTTTCAACTATAAAAGGCCAATTTTCACAATTTAAGGACTTAAAAATTTTTAAAGATATCTTTTTGAAAATACCTACTGGTCCAAGATTCAAATATATGAAAAACTCCAAATTACGGTTAAAACTATCCGGCTTTTACCGTAACCGGAAGCGTTAAACGCGCAGTTTTTAAATCGGACCCGTAAACTAAAATTTTGAAACACTTACTCCATAATAAGTATAATATGACTCTAAGAATCTGATTTTTGGTCTTAAATGACATAAAGGGCAAGAAACTAAACTTGAGGGTAGAAACTGTCAATTTTAAAACTTGAGGGACCAAACTGTAAAATTTTTCCAAACCTTACAACCGACTTCCAGGAAGCTAATAACCACTTGAACAACTAAATTTCTTAATATACTTAACCTAATGAAGTGAAAATCCCAATTTTCATGAAGACGCCTTGACCTGCCATAAAAGGAAACTTTTTATACAAACCTTCGCGAAACCAAAGCCTTAACCAATAGCTAAACTCTTGACACCATTGTTGCACCTTAAATGAGTTTAGGGCAGTAGCTTATTACTTAATATGTACATGTTAGGGTGCTAGACTTGAGACACTTCCCGGTACACCAAGAGACTTTTGACTGGAAACCTAAGGTGAGTTCTAGTGATCCCCCTTTTTACTATTGTTTTGGGATGAAACATGCTCTACTTTTTATGAAATATGATTGTGCTTTAGTTGATGATTTTATGTGGGATTTGTGGTTACCTGCTGATTCTAATATCATGATCATTAATTCTTTCGTGAACCGCTTGTTTTATATGGATAGATCTATTTGGGGAATCCCCCACACACAGTGGCTTCCGTTCCAGGAAGATTACCCCACTGAGATCCTAAGGGGTCGTTTGTGGCATGTAACAGGTTTTGTTAAGAAACTATGGTGAACCATCCGGGCAGGTAGGGTTCACTGGTTTGGGCCTCAGTTCTTCCTTCGGGAATATCCAGTTAAACACAACTTTAGAAGAGGCCAACCGAGACTGAGTGCAGGGTTGATTATGATTTTTCCCACGATGATAAACAATGATTACTTTCTTTTAATCAAAGAAGGATTTGTTAAGTCCTTTTGTTTTTAAACTTTAAGCACTTGAATTCACCAACTTTTTAGTTGACACAATTTTCTTTTGAGCATGTTTCAGGTAATGTATGAAGGGATCCTAGCTGTTGTGAAGACCTAGACTTATCCCCGTGACATGGCATTGGCATATTTTCCTTGATGAACCATTTGAAAAATTTTATATTTGTGTTGAACAAGTACAATTTATTTTATGGAAGATTGTAAAACTCATTTGGGGGCTTGATTTGTTTCTAGCCCCGGTATCTTTTTAAAAACATTAATGCCATGTGATATTCTCTCCTTTGAGCTCATGTAATGGTTTGTTTCCGCTGCCATATGTTGTTGCTAGTCTGTGACGTCCCACCCTACCTGGGCCCGGGGTGTGACAGATTGGTATCAGAGCCAAAGGTTGTAGAGAAGTCGGGAATACCATAGTAGACCCTAGGCTACAACCCTGATACCCTAGGGCTGCCCTTGTGGGAAGTGTTGGGATGATCGGGTTGGGTAAATTGATGATTACACTTGATCAACGTAATCATGAATTTACCGGACGCGTAATTTCCATCACTGATCTTTAGGATATGATTGGACTTTTTCTGGTTTATATTGATGATTTTGAAACTAATTTTAAAAAGGGGATTTAAATGATTTTTATGACGAACTATGTTATCCGATACTACTTGAAGAGACTATTGATCTGGGCAAAACAGACAGCTATATGTTGGAATAACAGATACTATTGCCATCACTACTATTATTAGTACTATTATTATAATCATGAGCTGTGAGAAACCAAATTACTCATGATGTATTTCTTACAGGACAACGTCTATGGCTGATAAAGGAAAGGCGCATGCTCACCCCGACACTGAGACCACTCCTACCGGAAACCTGAGGATAGAGAAGCCCCAGACAGAGTATGAGGTGTACCTCCGGAGATGCGGACATCCAGGGTGGATATCCGTCACGTCCGAAGACACTGAGGCTTCCGAGGACTCTTCCTCCACATCACCTTCCCGAAGCCGAACGCGATCCCACTCTCCCCAAGTTGCTGCTCCGACCCTCTCACCCATCCCACCTATTGGGAATAGGGGTGCGCGTACTGTCACCCGACCTCGCAAAAGCGTTAGGCCAGGATCCTCCGTATCCTTTAGGATGCCTCCTCCTCCTCCCCCGCCTGTTAGGATTCCGACATCGGTACCTCCACTGTTTGACCCTCGTGACGAACGCCTGATGCCGCCGAGACATAGTATGTACGACGGCCCTAGCGTACTGGCTAGTGATAGGTACTCCCAGTCGAGTCGCCGGGCAAGTGATGTAGGACCCTCTGATGCGACATTGGATGAGATTTTGAGGACTTTTCGCCGTTATGAGCTGACTGTTCAGCACGCCACTCGAACTTCTCAGTCGGCTCAATTCCAGGCTATGATGGCTACACAAGGAGTGAAGCGTTTGGAGTAGGAGCAGAGGAAGAAGGGTACAGGATGGTTTGGATGGCTGAAGAGAAAGTGGATGTGAGAGTTGAAGTACTCAGTGGGATTATCTGTCTGTGGACAGTAGAAGGAAACTATTTGAATTGTTATTCGATACTATTATTTTATTATAATGGGGGTGATGGCACCTTCCAAATTGTAAGAGCATGACTCTAATTCTATTTTGTTGGATGATACTATCGTGAACTGCTATTGAGATGCTAGAATTATTAAACTGTTTGTATTAAGTTGCTATATGTTTTGTTGCGCCTTGAAATTGGTCTGTGCCTTTTCTAAATGGTTGCCCAACTGTTATGTTATGTTCTGATTTGGACTTTGTATGGTTTCCTTAGTGGGTTGTAAATACATATGTGCATGCCATGATCCCTCCTCCGAGGCAGGGTGTAATAGGATAATGATGCATAGGCTATTCGAAACAAAATTATGAGATGCTAAACGAATCTATTTGTGATACTATCAGAATGCCGACTCGCAGAGGAACACGTTTTGGACGGCGTGGAGCCACCAGGGGCCGCCGTGTGGAAGCAAGGCCGACTGGAAACCAACCTACTCCACCAGGGACTCCCCACGGGAAAAATGCTAATCAAGAGAGTGACGAAAGGATTGCAAACCTCGTAGCTCAGCAACTGGCTAACGCCATTCCGACTATTATTACACAGATAAATGCAGACCGGGATAACACTACTGGTAACGACCGGCCGGTGAACGATGAAAGCCACGACGAAGAAGCCGAGGCGTTAAGGAATGGATGCTCTTATAAGACCTTCATGGCATGTAAGCCTAAGGACTTCTATGGCACCGAGGGTGCTATAGAGACTTACAGGTGGATTGACGAAATGGAAGCTGTCTTGGACATCAGCGAGTGCAAGATGGAGCATATGGTCAGGTTTGCATCACAATCTCTCAAGGGATCAGCTCTTGAATGGTGGAAGTCCATTACTCAAAGCCGTGGAAGAAATGTGGCTAATCGAATGGGTTGGACTGAATTCCGAGAGCTAATGACCAACAAATATTGCCCCATCAATCAACTCGAGAAGCTTGAGACAGAATTTTTAAGCTTGGAGATGAAAGGACCCAACTACACCAAATATATCAATAGTTTCTTAGCCCTGTCCCGACTTGTGCCACATTTGGTGACGCCAGAAGCCAAAGGTGTAGCACGGTTCATCTGGGGACTACACCCAAGAGTTAGGGGTATGGTCCGTTCCTCTCAGCCTGTAACCCTGCAAGCTGCTGTCGACCTTACCAGCAGTTTGACTGATGACCTAATTAGGGCTGGATGGACCGATCAAGCAAGGGCTGATGAGAAGAAGAAGTTTGTTAGTGAGAAAAGGAAGTGGTTTGAAGCGAAAAGAGCGGTTGGGAATAGTAGTGGGTCAAGTAGAAGGAGTTCTGAAGGTGTGAGACGTGATGACCATGGAAACAAAAACCGGAGATTGTATTCGGGGACAAGCCCATTCTGCAGCAAGTGCAAGCTACATCATCAAGGGGAATGTAACCCGATGCCCTGTTTTAGGTGCAAGAGAACAGGCCATTTGATTAAAGATTGTACTTACGCACCAGGGAAACAATGCTATGAGTGTGGAGATCCAGGGCATATGAGGAACAAGTGTCCTAAGCTGGGTAGAGACAAGGATGCCAAGCACAACAAGCCTAAGGGAAGAGCTTTCGTTATGGACCCAGCAGGAGCTCGTAGGGAACCCGACGTGGTCAACGGTACGTTCCTTGTAAACAATCATCCTGCTACTGTACTGTTTGATACTGGAGCGACTGCTAGTTTTATCTCTAGTACTTTTAGGCCATTGATTGACTTAGACGTGTGTACCTTGACTGATACGTTTACCGTAGAATTAGCTGACGGTAATATTTTAGAAGCTAACGAAATCATTAGGGATTGCCCGCTGAATCTAAAAGGGAATACGTTAAGATTGACTTGATGCCCATTAAGTTAGGAGGATTTGATGTGGTTGTGGGTATGGACTGGCTAGCGAAGCATAGAGTCGATATCGTATGTGATGAACGACTACTCAAGATACCGTTGAGCGACGAAGAAGTGTTAGTGGTAGAGGGTGAAAGGAGTAACACCCTATACCCTATGATATCCCACTTAAAAGCTACCAAGAGCTTGATGAAGGGATGTTCAGCTTTTATAGTATATGTGATGAAAACCCAAAAGGAGAAGAAGATCGAAGATATTCCCGTGGTTTCGGAATACCTAGAGGTGTTTCCGGAAGAACTACCAGGACTCCCCCCGAATCGGCAAGTTGAATTCCAGATAGATTTGTTGCCAGGTGCTGCACCGGTAGCCAAGGCACCGTACCGACTCGCCCCACCTGAGATGAAGGAGCTAATGGTACAAATTCAAGAACTACTGGACAAGGGATTTATACGTCCGAGTGTCTCTCCATGGGGTGCCCGGTACTATTCGTGAAAAAGAAAGACGGAACCCTGCGAATGTGTATTGATTACAGGGAATTGAATAAGCTGACCATAAAGAACCGTTACCCTCTTCCGAGAATAGATGACCTATTTGATCAACTGCAAGGAGCAAGTTATTTCTCCAAAATAGACTTGAGGTCAGGATACCACCAACTGAAGATAAGAGAAGAAAACATACCCAAAACAGCCTTCCGAACTAGGTATGGACACTACGAGTACTTGGTCATGCCCTTTGGACTGACTAATGCTCCAGCAGCATTCATGGACCTCATGAACCGCGTTTGCCGCCCTTACCTCGACAAGTTTGTGATCGTGTTTATTGACGACATACTGATCTATTCCCGAAGTAAAGACGAGCACGAGAAGCATCTCAGGCTAATCCTTGAATTGCTCAAGAATGAGCAACTATATGCCAAGTTCTCTAAATGTGAATTTTGGATGCGCCAGATCCAATTCTTAGGTCATGTGGTGAATGAGGATGGGATTCAAGTTGACCCTTCCAAGATTGAGGCCATAAAGAATTGGAAGATTCCTGAAACTCCTACGGAGATAAGGCAATTCTTAGGACTGGCTGGCTACTACCGGAGATTTATAAAGGACTTCTCGCGTATAGTGCAACCTTTGACCGCACTAACCAAGAAGAACACAACCTTTGTGTGGGAGCGAGAGCAGAACGAGGCGTTTGAAACGCTTAAGGAGAAGTTATGCAGTGCACCTATCCTTGCTCTTCCAGAAGGAGTAGAAGACTTCGTGGTCTATTGTGACGCTTCGCGTCAAGGGCTAGGATGTGTATTGATGCAACGCAACAAGGTGATTGCTTACGCATCGAGACTGCTGAATGATCATGAGAAGAACTACACGACTCACGATCTGGAGTTGGGTGCCGTGGTGTTTGCCCTCAAGATGTGGAGGCACTACCTTTATGGCACAAAGTGTATCATCTACACTGACCATAGAAGTTTGCAACATATCCTTGACCAAAAGATGCTCAACATGCGTCAGAGAAGATGGGTCGAGCTATTGAACGATTACGAGTGCGAAATCCGCTACCATCCTGGTAAGGCCAATGTTGTGGCGGATGCATTGAGCCGAAAGGAAAGAGAAAAACCTCTTCGTGTACGAGCCTTAAGGATGAGTGTGTATACCAACCTTATTGCAAAACTGAAAGAAGCTCAAAGCGAGGCATTAAAGGAAGAAAAATTAAAGGAAGAAGGATTGACTGGAATGGAAAAGCAATTTGAGATAGGGGACGATGGTACATACAGATATGGAGGAAGGACTTGGGTGCCAAAACACGGAGGAATTCGAGAAGTAATCCTGACGAAGCACACAAGTCTAGGTATTCAATTCACCTGGAAGTGATAAGATGTAACAGGATTTAAAGACACTTTTCTGGTGGCCGGGAATCAAGAGATCAATCGCCGTTTATGTGGGGAAATGTTTAACTTGTGCCATGGTAAAAGCTGAGAACCAAAAACCATCAGGAACGTTACAGCAACCTGAAACCCAAAATGGAAATGGGATAATGTTACGATGGATTTTGTTACCAAGTTGCCCAGAACGTTTAAAGGTCACGATGCTATTTGGGTAATAGTGGATAGATTAACGAAATCAGCTCACTTCTTGCCAATTAGAGAAGACTACGACATGACGAAATTGGCCCAACTGTATGTCGATGAGGTGGTAACGAGGCATGGAGTGCCTTTGTCGATCATCTCCGACCGTGATAGCCGTTTCACCTCTCGTTTCTGGAAATCGTTCCAGCAAGCTTTAGGAACCCGTTTAGATCTAAGCACGGCTTACCACCCTCAGACCGACGGACAGAGCGAAAGAACTATTCAAACGATGGAAGACATGTTAAGAGCTTGCGTGATGGACTTTGGCGGAAACTGGGATAACCATCTTCCTTTGGTGGAATTCGCCTATAACAATAGTTACCACGCGAGTATCAAAGCCGCTCCGTATGAGGCCCTATATGGCAGGAAATGCCGATCACCCTTGAGTTGGAATGAGATTGGTGATAGCCAAGTGATGGGACCCGACATAGTGTTGGAGACCACCGACAAGATCTATAAGATAAAGGAGCGACTGAAAGCAGCCAGAGATCGACAGAAGAAGTACGCTGACAGGATGCGGAAACCTCTAGAGTTCCAAGTGGGCGACAGGGTAATGCTAAAGGTAGCACCATGGAAAGGAACTGTGAGGTTCGGAAAGAGAAGGAAGTTAAGCCCAAGATACATTGGACCATTCGAAATACTGGCAAGAATTGCCCAGTGGCGTATAAGTTGAAACTACCCCCGGGGTTGAGCCACATACACGACACCTTTCATGTGTCAAACTTGAAGAAGAGCATGGTAGACAAGACCCTAGAACTGCCATTAAAAGAAGCAAGAATAAACGACAAACTGAATTTTGTGGAAGAACCCGTGGAGATCACGGATCGTTTGGTCAAACAACTCCGGCGGAGCCGCATACCCAAGGTTAAGGTTAGATGGAACTCCAAGCGAGGACCTGAATTTACTTGGGAGCGTGAAGATGAAATGAGTAAGAATTATCCACACCTCCTCAAACCCACCCGTTCAGTCTCTAATCAGAGTTAAAATTTCAGGACGAAATTTCCTAAACGGTGGGAGAATGTGACAACCGACCTCCAGGTAGATTACTTGCATCATTATCCATGTTATGAGTGCTAATAATTAAAACTATTCAACCCTACTATGAAATTGGAAACAATTCTTACTACTTGATTCAAATTATGGTTTCATGTGATTTTTATTATTGACATTTAGCTAATTTAGGTTTCTACCTTTTAAAAATTTGTGTCCCGGGAATGTCAAGTAGTCACCCTTACAAAATTAAATTCAAGTGAAGGCAATTAAAATGTGAGCATACACACTCACACTTATAAGATTTTCGGCCATGCATGCATGGGCATGCATTAGATACCTCAATTCACCATCTATTCAATAATACATTATACCCAATACTACAAAACTACACTACATAATAACAATTTACAATTAAAATTTAATTGAAAAATCCTCCCACTACACTCCAAATCGGCCGCCCTCTCCCTCCACTCCTCTCCTCTCTACACCACCACCACACTACCCACTAGCATTGCATGCAACTCTCTCCCTCTCTCCCTCTCTCCCTCTTATTCGAATTCAGTTGAACACTCTCACTCCCTCACCTCACAATTCACTCAAAGCAATTCTCTCTAAGTCTAGCACAAGAAATTCGAAGAACAACACCAAGCATCATTCGGCCAAGTGCAAACCGCAAGGAGGTGGCCTAGTTCGCGAGTTTTGGTCACACAACCATACTTGTTCCACCTTTCCAGCCTTGGTTCGAGCTTCTACAGTCAAGTCCAAGGAGTTTCTAGCCATCCACGACCATCAACACCTTCTAAACCGTGAGTTACATCAAGTGTAAGCTCATGTTGTCGGTTTTGGGACATGGTTTTCTTCATTTTTCACCTAAAAACCTTGCTTTTTCCTTGTTGTAGCATAAACTTCTCACCATCATCTTGTTCTTAAGCAGTTCCCAACGTTCTTAAAGGTAAACTTCATGTTATGTTAGTCATTCTTGAGGTGGAAATCGATTTCCACCATGAAAACCCTCTTTTTGGGTGTTTTGGTATCATCTAACTTGTGAAAGTTGCAACTCTTGTAAACCAAACTTGTGACCTGCATTTTTATGACTTAATGGACTCCCAAGAACCTGTTTTAAAAGTTCCAAAAGGCTACATTCTCGAATCCACAGTTAATACATGGATTACACCTTGAAACCCTTCTTTCTACATGTAACAACACCCTTTAAGCATTTGTTTGAAAAATCCTTTCAACCAAGACCCATAACCTACTCATGAACGACTTAATGACACCTTAATAATCTGTTTATGAAGTTAAATGAAGTGTTGGTAACGTTTAAACTCAAGTTAAGATGATTTACACAAGTGTTATGGTCGGTTATGACATTTTCTACATATTTGAAGCATATGGATGTATAGAACAACTAGGCAACTCGTTGGGACTGAAATTTCAGTAGGTTTTAATGAATATTAGAAGTGCTAGTAATATTTAATCTCTGGAATAAGGGACATGTTGTGATTTACCCTCTTTTAGTCACTTTCAGGACCCGAAAACATGGTAAAATGACTTTAAAAATAGTAAGAATATGAAATTAACACTATTGAAAAGTATTCCAGGCTTAAAAATGATAAATAAAGTGTTCTGGAGTCAATGGATAATTAAAATGGTCAAAGGAACTAATAAATGACGTTTTACCTAAAAACGGGTACAAACCGAGCATCGTTTTTGAGAAAAATCCATAAAAATAGAGTTTGAAGCTAAAATTTATAAAAATCATATGATTTCAGTAATTTAAGTAATAAAAGACTTAAAGGATTTGAAAAATTGGTCAAACAAGCTTTAAATGGTCAAACCCGGTCAAAACCGCGTTTTAACGGGTCAAACGTAAAAACGAGACTTTCAACTATAAAAGGCCAATTTTCAAAATTTAAGGACTTAAAAATTTATAAAGATATCTTTTGGAAAATACCTACTGGTCCAAGATTCAAATATATGAAAAACTCCAAATTACGGTTAAAACTATCAGGCTTTTACCGTAACCGGGAGCGTTAAACGCGCAATTTTTAAATCGGACCCGTAAACTAAAATTTTGAAACACTTACTCCATAATAAGTATAATATGACTCTAAGAATCTGATTTTTGGTCTTAAATGACATAAAGGGCAAGAAACTAAACTTGAGGGTAGAAACTGTCAATTTTGAAACTTGAGGGACCAAACTGTAAAATTTTTCCAAACGTTACAACCGACTTCCAGGAAGCTAATAACCACTTGAACAACAAAATTTCTTAATATACTTAACCTAATGAAGTGAAAATCCCAATTTTCATGAAGACGCCTTGACCTGCCATAAAAGGAAACTTTTTATACAAACCTTCGCGAAACCAAAGCCTTAACCAATAGCTAAACTCTTTACACCATTGTTGCACCTTAAATGAGTTTAGGACAGTAGCTTATTACTTAATATGTACATGTTAGGGTGCTAGACTTGAGACACTTCCCGGTACACCAAGAGACTTTTGACTGGAAACCTAAGGTGAGTTCTAGTGATCCCCCTTTTTACTATTGTTTTGGGATGAAACATGCTCTACTTTTTATGAACTATGATTGTGCTTTACTTGATGATTGTATGTGGGATTTGTGGTTACCTGCTGATTCTAATATCATGATCATTAATTCTTTCATGAACCGCTTGTTTTGTATGGATAGATCTATTTGCGGAATCCCCCACACACAGTGGCTTCCGTTCCAGGAAGGTTACCCCACTGAGATCCTAAGGGGTCGTTTGTTGCATGTAACAGGTTTTGTTAAGAAACTATGGTGAACCATCCGAGCAGGTAGGGTACACTGGTTTAGGGCTCAGTTCTTCCTTCGGGAATATCCGGTTAAACACAACTTTAGAAGAGGCCAACCGGGACTGAGTGCAGGGTTGATTATGATTTTTCCACGATGATAAACAATGATTACTTTGTTTTAATCAAAGAAGGATTTGTTAAGTCCTTTTGTTTTTAAACTTTAAGCACTTGAATTCACCAACTTTTTAGTTGACACAATTTTCTTTTGAGCATGTTTCAGGTAATGTATGAAGAGATCCTAGCTGTTGTGAAGACCTAGACTTATCCCCGTGACATGGCATTGGCATATTTTCCTTGATGAACCATTTGAAAAATTTTATATTTGTGTTGAACAAGTACAATTTATTTTATGGATGATTGTAAAACTCATTTGGGGGCTTGATTTGTTTCTAGCCCTGGTATCTTTTTAAAAACATTAATGCCATGTGATATTCTCTCCTTTGAGCTCATGTAATGGTTTGTTTCCGCTGCCATATGTTGTTGGTAGTCTTTGACGTCCCACCCTACCTGGGCCTGGGGTGTGACAATAATCCAAGAGCAGGCTTGCCCTTAAGATATCTGAGTATCTTTTTTATAGCATTAACATGAGATTCCTTGGGATCTGCTTGATATCTGGCACACACTCAAACACCAAACATAATGTCAGGCCTACTGGCTGTTAGATACATAAGTGAACCGATCATAGATCGATAGTGAGTTTGATCCACTGATTTGCCTTTTGGATCTGGACCTATCTTCACTTTAGTATCAACAGGTGTTTTGATAGACTGACAATCAGTAAGGTGGAATTTCTTTAATATTGTTTCCATATATTTTAATTGATTAATGAAGATTGGATTTGCTGTCTGTTGGACTTGCACTCCTAAAAAGAATATGATTTTCCCTATTGCACTCATTTGGAATTTTGAATGCATAAGGTCTTCAAAGTCTCTACAGAGTTGCTTGTTTGTTGAGCCAAAAATGATATCATCCACGTAGATTTGGACTAGCTACATGTCTCTTCCTCTTCTCTTTCTGAAGAGAGTCTGATCAATCTTTCCTCTTTCATATCCATGTTCAAGAAGAAAAGATGATAGAGTCTCGTACCATTTTCTTGGGGCTTGGTGAAGGCCATACATGGCTTTGTCAAGCTTGTACACCCTGTGTGGAAAATCAAGATCTTCAAATCCTGGTGGTTGACTCACATAGATTCTTCAGCAATCTTTCCATACAGAAAAGCACACTTCACATCCATTTGATAAACAGTATACTTCATGGATGTTGAGTATGAAAGAAAGATTCTTATTACTTCTAGTCTAGCAACAGGAGCAAACACTTCATCATAATCAATTTCTTCTTCTTGTGTATACCTCTGAGCCACTAATCTTGCTTTGTTTCTGATGACAATCCCTCTATCATTAGTTTTGTTTATGTATAGCCACCTGGTACCGATAGGGTATTGTCATTCGGGAAGATCTACCAGTTGCCATACTTCTTCTTTCTTGAATTGCAACAATTCTTCCTACATTGCTTCAATCCAACTATTGTCTTGAAGAGCCTCTTTGATATTTTTGGGTACTATTTGACACAGAAAGCAGGAGACAAACAGATGTTTGTAATACTTGACTTGCTTCTTGTCATCCTTTCATTGAGTTCACCAATGATGCTATCTACTGGATGATTCTTGTGTATTTTGGTGGTTGGAATTGACTCACCAATGGTTAGATTTAGATTGGAGACATTCAGATCATCTTGGTGAGAGGCACCTTCATCTTGTACTGTTAGAGAGTTATGGAAATAATCAGAATCGGTTCCAGTGACTGCTTCGGCATTAGCAGCACTTTGATTACTTCCATCATTTGAGGTTCTTTCAGTTTTAACTGGAGGTGTAGCTTGATCTTGATTTCAGGCTTCAGTTGATGGGTCTTCTGAAGGAGATGGTAATAAGCTAGGACTAGCTTCAGTTGAAATACTTTGATTTTGAGAGGGTTGTCTGACAGGATCAGCTTGAAAGGGAACATCTTCATTCAGGTGCTCAAAAGAGGTTAGAGGAACCATGGGAAAGTCATCTCTTCTTTCTACTCCTGAATAAGGTTCTGCTAAATGTAGGTTTCCTGCATCAAACAAGTGAAATTGATCAAAAGATTTTGTAAATGAGTCAGTATCAAAAAACCAGTCGAGACCATTTGTTGATTTGGGAAACGAATGTTCCTTGAATTGAACATTTGTTGATTCATCGATAATGTTTAATCTACGATTAAACACTCTGTAAGCCTTTGAAACAGAAGAATAACCTACAAAGAATCCTTCATCAGACTTAGATGAAAATTTTCCTAAAATAGTCTCGGGTGTTTTTTTTTAAGACAGGACTACCAAATGACTTGAAAAATCCAATAAATGGTTTTCTATGAAAGAGAAGTTCATAAGGAGTCTTGTTGCTTTCTTTTACAATCAGAGTTCTATTTTGCACAAAGCACGATGTGTTAACTGCTTTTGCCCAAAAGGTAATTGGCAGTTTAGCACCGGCTAGCATTGTTCTTGCTGCTTCAATCAGTGTTCTATTTCTCCTTTCAGCTACCCCATTTTGTTAAGGAGTTCTAGCTGCACTGAATTGATGAGTAATGCCTTTGGTTGCACAAAATAAACTCATATCTTCATTATAAAATTCTATCCCATTAACACTTCTGATTGTTTTGACCTTATGATCAAGTTGGTTTTCAGTTTTTGTGATAATATCTTTTATTAATTGGGACGCTTCGTTTTTGTGAAGTAAGAAGAAGACCCATGTAAATCTGGAAAAGTCATCAATGATCACCAAACAATACTGCTTCTCCAATACTAATAACATGAGTTGGTCCAAATAGATCCATATGAAGTAGCTTCAATGGAGAGTTGTTTGTGTTCACCAGTTTTGGCTTGTGGGAAGACTTATGTTGTTTCCTTTTGAGACACGTTGAACAGTGATCAATAAAGTGTTAGGACCGTTTAGGTACGGAGTACTAACTGATTTACGTGTATACCAAACCAAATAGTGCGGAATCCTATTTGATTGGCGATCCAATCAGTGAGAACGCAAGTATAATCGATTTAAGAATGAATCAAAACGTTAAGAACGATTGCAAGATGATTAACTGCAATCTATGAACTTGGAACATGTGTTCTTGAGTATCTGGACGGCAAGGGTACGATTATGTGCGTAGGTATTCGAATTGTTTTGTTTTTCCACGAATTAAGTGGTATTTATAGGTTAGGGTTTTCCATTCGTACGACTGAACCATTAGTATGGTTCAGTCGTGCGACCGAAGCATGCGGTTGATCCATCCGCACGACTGAATGTTCAGTCGTGCGATTGAGTCAATCTCCTGTCACAATCGTGCGACTGATCCAGTCTTCTGGTTCAGTCGTGCGATTGGTCCATTAGCATGAAGTGTTCATGCGTATGGTCCATTAACATGGTCGATTCGCATGAATACTTCATACGATTAAATTTAAACACATTTACTAACCATTCTTGACTAAGAACTATGTAAAAAACCACAAACCTATATAGTTAGTTCAATATGTGTTATCACACAATAAACAAAGAAATATTAAACATTATATGCATCAACCACACATTGTATTTCATTCATACCCATTCAATTACAGATATGTAAGACATGAAAGACATTTACATTAAGTTCTTAAACTAGGTACACATGTATCTACATAAAGTGAAATTTTTTTAGGGTAAACCAATGACATGGTTTCCCTTGACCAATCTGTTCATGTTTTTGAAATTTGTGTGTCCCAAAGGTCTGTGACTCATCAAAAAATGTTTTTGATAAAATACATGTTTCTTCTTTTGGTGTAGCAGAATTTAGGTTTAAGACATAGGTGTTATTCTTCCTCAGGGTCTTCAAGACAACCCATTCTTCAAGAATTTGGAATCCTGGTTTTAGAATGTAGCAATGAGTGTCAGTGAAGTGAGTTGAAATTCCTTGTCACAGATCTGAGACACGTTGAGTAGATTGAAATTCAGTTGTTCACAGTAGTTCACTTTATCAAAGCTCATCATCCCATTCGACACAGATCCATCACAAGTGATTCTGCCACCTTGTGAATCTCCTCCAAATGCCACAGTAGTTCCTTGTATATGCTTTAAGACATAAAGGAGGGAACGATCTCCAGTCATGTGTCGGGAGCATCCACTGCCCACGTACCATAAGCTATTGAACCTGTATGGATGACCCTGGAAGCACAAAAGAACTAATTAGAATATGGAACCCAAGCCATAATGGTCTTGGGTTTCCGTTTCTATCCATGATAGTAACTTCTTGGTACTTTCCTCTAAATTGTGACTTAGAGGGAGGTGTTCTGGGAGATTTTTGATGATATCTGGCGTGTTTCATCTCATAAATTTTTGCTGAAGAGTTAGAAGAATATTGAAACCTTTGGTCCATGTTTCTTTGAAGAAATCTGACCCATTTTTGATTATCAAACATCATTTTTGGTTTATTAAGATCATGTGTTTTTTTGATGGTTTCTTTGAATTTTCTTCAACTCTTTTATGTTACCCATGTCATTATGAGAACTAGAAGTCCTAGATTGATTATTATGAAAAGGACTTCTGATTTTGGGTTTCACAGATGATATTGGTGAGATGGGTTTGTTTTGGGGAATTCTCAAACCTTTTTGCTTGAAGAAACAATCAGATGTATTGTGGTTGGTCATATCACAGACTGAACAGTATTTATTAAAATAGCAGTTTTTGGTGGAATGATTGTTCATGTCACAGATTGAGCAGTATTGATTGAAATAGCACTCATCTGTACTGTGATTAGACATTTCACACACGTCACAATACATGTGTTTGTCTCTTGATGCTGATCTTGATGTTGAGGCCTCAGTAGATTTACCTGTTGTCAACTGAGTCTCAACCTTTGATTTTGGTGAGGAAGCAAGATCAGCCCTTTTAGTAGTTTGTTTCACAACACTACTAGGTTTGTCCTTTCTAGATTGTTTTTGCTGCCTTACCCTTCTTCTTATTACCTCCCTTTCTAATTGATTTACATGTTCTTTATTACAAATGTCAAAACCAACTCCTTGCTTTGATATTGAAGATTGAGGGTCTGACTGGATTTTTGTTTTTGAAACTAGTGAAATTTTGCTTTTCTTTGGCAGTGAAACTTTGTCTATTTTGATTGAATTTTTTGGAGATTTGATCTCACAATCAGAACTGCTTTCAGCAGAAGGTTTCACTGAAGCCTTGATTTTATTCTTTTCTGTGACATCCGTCACTTTAAGTGTAACATCCGCAATTTTTTTCAAGTTAAAAATTTAAAATTTTAAGTTCTAAAATTTTATAATAACTTTAATGGATTAAATCTACTAAGTGTGCAAAATATTATTATGAATCTAAACGACTTGTAATAATTTACTTAGAAATAAATCTTTTCATAAAGACATAAGATTTATTAATCATTTTAGTATAAATATCTAAATAGAAAAGTTTTATTAAAATTTATTAAGTTATAAAATAACTTTTAATAAGTTTATAAAGTTTTATTAGTAGTTGTGAATGTGATTGTTGAAAATAAATAATTAACTTAGTTTATTTAGTTATCTAAGTCTAAGGTTTAGATTGTAATTTTTAAAACTTAATTTAAAGATTTTTAGCATAAAATAACAACATTTTAAAAGCTCAGGGACCAAATTGTAAATTAAATTAAAAACACCCAAACCGTTTCCCCCCCCCTTCCCCGTCGACATCATTCCGGTCACCACCTCCGGCCTATGTCCGGCGACCACCGATCCTCAACCAAACATCGAATTGAAGACAATTAGACCGAACCTTAACTTCTATGCAACGGTTTCAAACTTAAAACCGTGTTTAATTGTAATTATTTGACCTTTAACTCAAGAAATAAAAACCGAAACAATCAATTCAAAACGTAAACCGTCGATCTTATAACCATCCGATTTGCTTATGTTTGAAAGTTGGGAAACGTTCGAATCGATCCATTAGACCACTCTGCATTATCAATCGCACAAACAACTCCCCATTCGAATCTCTTGATCGCCACTTTCCTTTCGAACCTGCAACCTAATCGTGACCCATGCTCGAAGCTTTGTTAAACCAAATTGACAGAGGGCTTTTGCTAAACAACGACTCTAAGTTATATCTGCAAAGTTAATTTGATTAACATCAACGTTTGTGCCTTGAATCACCATACACGTAGTCGCGACGGTGTTGCTACCATTTTCATCGAATCCAAACTCAATAAAGTAAGTTTCACGCATCCATACACTCGATTTCACTGAGTGAACAAAAGCCCTAAGTTCGATTTCACTATCTTTATCGAATTGATGCTCAATCGAATTCAATTCAAATCTAGGGTTCATGAGAATTTGGGGGTTTTATCAAGTAATGTTTAAAACATCTTAAAGAAAGAATTTGAACACACATGGGCTTTACCCGACTGGTAAATATCATCCATCATAGGCATGAGGTCCCGGGTTCGAACCGGGCCTCTGCCACCTATTTTATTTATTTAATTATTTATTTATTTATTTAATAGTTTCTTATATTTTCATTTATGCAGAAAATTATAGTTATGTTAATTAATCTAAATATAGTTATTGTGTTAATTAAAAACATTCTAGAAATTAAAGTTATTTTTTTATAAACTTATAATTCTTAAATTAAAGAACAAAGATACTATAAAACAATATAAATTTTTTCTTTTATATGTTGTAAATACATTATAACTCAAACTTGATTATCAAGTTTTAAACAATTAATTATTAAATTAATTATTTCTTTTCATACTTAAACCTTAATTTCTAATAAATCAATAACTCAAATTATTGAATCATTTATGTATATCCTTGGTCTTAATTGATTTATACCATTTTAATAAGTCAAAACATAAACGATTGCATTATTATATTTTATTTTTAAAACCCCCAAATTCCAATTGAAACCCTAGTTCACGTCTAACGGTTAAACGTATTATTTAACCTAACCTTGAAATTAACACGTTTAGGTAACTTGTAAAGGAAATTGTTGAAGCCTCGTTTAATTTCTTATTATCATCTTATTATATCAAGTGAGTATTTCCATACCCCTTTTTGCTTATTTTCACACTTTGGGGTGAAACATGTTAACTTATACTTTGCACTTGTAAACTTATTTGAGACTTGTAAACTTTATGGCAATTCATCATGTTAAGTTGTGGTTAGTTAAACTTTTGTGGTTACCATGTTATGGCGTTATATGTACAATCATTAACTATTGCTAGCCCAGCGAAGTCATAGATCTATGGGTAAGACAAGCCTGCTTGGTTGATCCAAGTACACTTAGCTGATCGTATATACTTTTAACGTTTGAGACTTGTAAAACATTGTCAAGGTTTGATTGTTGCATTGTTCATAGCATCCCTAATCACTTTTTTCACTAACTTATGACTTGAATTGCCATCTTTTATATACTTATGTATTGAAAACTATGGAATGCTCACCAACATTTTTATGTTGACCTTTTATTTTTAACATGTTTCAGGAATACCCCAAGTTTGTGATCTACTCTTTGAAGCTTGCACATCTAGGAATGGACCTAGATAAATAGATGAAATAAGAACGATTTGTTACATTCTATGTTATGCTTTTAATTTCTTTGAGACTTATGCTTGTAATGTTACATTGAAACTTATGTTTAAATTATATTTGAAATATTAATAGCGTTATGTGGCTGTGAACAATCTTAACCCTCATATCTTGACGTTTCCGCCGTCAAGGTTGGGGTGTGACAGATTGGTATCAGAGCCCATAACTATAGGGATTTAGGTTATTAGAAATGGTGACCTAGACTATAGTTGCATGAACCTCATAGAAAGATCCTTATACCTTTGTGCTTACATGTTGTTTGCATGCTACATAATGCTATGCCTTTTGTGCAACTTGATGCCTTAGCATAGGATTGCCTTATGTATGCTTAAACTTAGTTACTTGTCTCCCTAAACTTAACTTTGACTCTTTGACCCTCCCCGACAAATGAACTTCCTAAACCTATTCTCAACGACACGTGGAATCTACACTTATCGTCGTGGGTTCAATTCCTTAGACTCTATGTCTAATCTATGAAAATCTCATCAAGGTTTTGATTTCATAGACCAAAGAAATTTGTGTGACACATAGACACCTGTATTCTGGATTTCCTGGCAAAAGGCCTTCGGGCTAAGGCAAGCATATCGTATAAATCTCATTGAGAGACCAGTTATGCTTACCTGGGGATTTCTGGGATGAGTGATAAACTATGGTCAACATACACAAGTCTCTATGGCAAATGGGTCAATTTACCTTGACGTGTCAACGATTCCAAATGGTAATGCGTTACCAAATGGAACCATCCTCTTCGTATCTTAAAATCTTGATTCCTTGAACTGGTATCACTTCATTCTTATCATACATAATGTTCCTGTTAATATTGAACCTAACCGACATTTCAACTCTTACGTTTAAACACCGTTATACGTTGAGCGTTTCATGTAACAATTTCTATATCTTGACCAACGTGAACATGGATCTTAATATACCTAAAGATATTGGGAATCTAAACCGAATGGTCATCAAAAACTTTAAACCGTTACTTATGATCCTCAAGTTTTCTTAAGGATGTGTCCCATAACTAAGAACATGCAATGCTATAGGTGGAATTCCTACATCTCGAGATACATTGTCTAGGCAAAGTGTAAATGGTGATTTGACTCGATCATTGAATCCATTTACTTGACTCGAAACCCTTGAGATGAGTAATTACTTATAAGTATGCGTGTCTTCAATAAGGCTATGGTTGACCTCATATATTGAGAAGTCCATGTATTCCTTTCGATTGTGAATCGAATGTTCACATCTCATTGTGGTGTTGAATATTTTCATGCCCTTGATTTCGTCTTTCCGATTGAAACCATCCAAGATTTGAACACCACAACAAATTCTGTTATCTCGAATTTTGATCTTAAGCTTGTAAGCATGATTTTTCCTTTTGTTACATTGATGTAACTTGAAATTTTCTGAATTTTTAATTGATATTATTTTCCTTTCGTTGTTAAGTCAAACTCCGTACCGTCTGCACCATGGGAGATACAAGAGTTTGTAAGTCAACCTATAACTAAGAACATTCGTATCTCCTAAATGATTCTAACTCTTCAAAACAGGGGTGATTCCCTTACTTGATGATAATTCTTCATTCGTTCCGATAAATGGTTTCCAATTGTGTGTTATGAAATTTCATCCTCTAGATCGGGGTGATTTCCTTATCCCGAGGATTGACTTCAATTATTTTCTTTGGAATGGCATTTCACAAATGACATGATCTCACCAAAATAGGATTGAAACCCGTACTTTGGTGACAAATGTCAACCTTCGATTGTTTTCTTGCTATTATGAAATTCAATCATCAAGATAGGCGTGCATTCCATACCTTGATGATAATATCATCTTTATGAATTGTATTTGTTCAAATGAGACGACTTCATCAAAGTAGGAGTGAATTCTGGATTTTGATGAAGAAGTTCATCTTGACATATTTTGTTTTTGTAAAACTTCACCGTTAAGATAGGAGTGATTTCCCTTACCTTAATGGTGAGTTACCTCGTCTTATTTTTGTGGATCCTCAACAAGGAGTTGGGATCGAACTTTTTGATTGGTAAGTTAGTGGTCATACCTTGGGAATACACCATCAAGTTAGGAGTGAAAACCACACCTTGATGACTATTCTCATTTCTTGATCTCCAACTTAACAAGGTTTTAAATCAAGTAACAAGGAACATGTAGTAACTTGAAGGGTGAACCAATGTTAGTGTTTGGACCTATCAAGCCAAAGCATGATTTCTGAACTTGTAAGGAGACCCGATCGCTCTAGGTTGATTTTGATTCCGAGCTTGGAGCATTTGAATTCTTAAATCGATTTCTCTCCCTTTATCTTCATGTTTTGACTCGATCTAGTTACATCGAACCATTTATTCCTTACTTATCAACTTTCATTTTGAGTTGTCATCAACACGTGATTGTGTGATGGTAGCCTTCTTAAATAATCTTTCTACTAAATAAAGACATTAACAACTTGTGGTTATGTCTTTCTAGTCACACAAATGTTCTCAGCTATGCTTATGGGTATGATGAACCGCGTATGCAAGCCGTACCTAGAAAACTAATTGCCGTTGCCTTTGTCGTTGATATTCTGAATTGTTTAAATTCCAATCCGATCATGAATGATGTCTTTGTTTAACTTCTTATACCATTTCTCTTAATGATCATTGAAAATCTTTCTAAACATCTTTCCCTAAAAACTACACTTATCCTGAAAATCTATACAATGATGCTCTCATTCTAAATTGGGTCCTTAATCATAACAAAACATAATTTTCGTATCAACATTACACTAATAAAACCTTGAAACCCTAACGATATAATTAAACAAGAATCAATCATCTAAGAACCCTGTTAAAGTTATTTGCGTGGGAAGCTTCTATTAAATTCAAATTCCATCCAAAAGTGTATTGAACATATTTATCATGTTCGTTAAGCCGAGTCTCGTATTGATCCAAAAATTTGGTGCTGTAACAACACCTTTCTAACCGTCTTGAACTGTTTAAATTACAAACGTTTATCAACTAAAAATTTTAAGTTAATAATCTTGTATCGTTTGTCAAGAAACACATGAAATCATAAATTATGAAACTTAACAAATTAAGCATATCAACACATAATACTTAAACTCATTGAATTTAAATGTTCTAAGTGTCACTTGCAAACGTGACAAAAATCCAAGTCTCCTCGCATCTTTTAAATTAGTCTACATGAGATTAAATTTCGGGACGAAATTTCTTAAAGTAGGGGAGACTGTAACATCCGCAATTTTTTTCAAGTTAAAAATTTAAAATTTTAAGTTCTAAAATTTTATAATAACTTTAATGGATTAAATCTACTAAGTGTGCAAAATATTATTATGAATCTAAACGACTTGTAATAATTTACTTAGAAATAAATCTTTTCATAAAGACATAAGATTTATTAATCATTTTAGTATAAATATCTAAATAGAAAAGTTTTATTAAAATTTATTAAGTTATAAAATAACTTTTAATAAGTTTATAAAGTTTTATTAGTAGTTGTGAATGTGATTGTTGAAAATAAATAATTAACTTAGTTTATTTAGTTATCTAAGTCTAAGGTTTAGATTGTAATTTTTAAAACTTAATTTAAAGATTTTTAGCATAAAATAACAACATTTTAACAGCTCAGGGACCAAATTGTAAATTAAATTAAAAACACCCAAACCGTTTCCCCCCCCCCTTCCCCGTCGACATCATTCCGGTCACCACCTCCGGCCTATGTCCGGCGACCACCGATCCTCAACCAAACATCGAATTGAAGACAATTAGACCGAACCTTAACTTCTATGCAACGGTTTCAAACTTAAAACCGTGTTTAATTGTAATTATTTGACCTTTAACTCAAGAAATAAAAACCGAAACAATCAATTCAAAACGTAAACCGTCGATCTTATAACCATCCGATTTGCTTATGTTTGAAAGTTGGGAAACGTTCGAATCGATCCATTAGACCACTCTGCATTATCAATCGCACAAACAACTCCCCATTCGAATCTCTTGATCGCCACTTTCCTTTCGAACCTGCAACCTAATCGTGACCCATGCTCGAAGCTTTGTTAAACCAAATTGACAGAGGGCTTTTGCTAAACAACGACTCTAAGTTATATCTGCAAAGTTAATTTGATTAACATCAACGTTTGTGCCTTGAATCACCATACACGTAGTCGCGACGGTGTTGCTACCATTTTCATCGAATCCAAACTCAATAAAGTAAGTTTCACGCATCCATACACTCGATTTCACTGAGTGAACAAAAGCCCTAAGTTCGATTTCACTATCTTTATCGAATTGATGCTCAATCGAATTCAATTCAAATCTAGGGTTCATGAGAATTTGGGGGTTTTATCAAGTAATGTTTAAAACATTTTAAAGAAAGAATTTGAACACACATGGGCTTTACCCGACTGGTAAATATCATCCATCATAGGCATGAGGTCCCGGGTTCGAACCGGGCCTCTGCCACCTATTTTATTTATTTAATTATTTATTTATTTATTTAATAGTTTCTTATATTTTCATTTATGCAGAAAATTATAGTTATGTTAATTAATCTAAATATAGTTATTGTGTTAATTAAAAACATTCTAGAAATTAAAGTTATTTTTTTATAAACTTATAATTCTTAAATTAAAGAACAAAGATACTATAAAACAATATAAATTTTTTCTTTTATATGTTGTAAATACATTATAACTCAAACTTGATTATCAAGTTTTAAACAATTAATTATTAAATTAATTATTTCTTTTCATACTTAAACCTTAATTTCTAATAAATCAATAACTCAAATTATTGAATCATTTATGTATATCCTTGGTCTTAATTGATTTATACCATTTTAATAAGTCAAAACATAAACGATTGCATTATTATATTTTATTTTTAAAACCCCCAAATTCCAATTGAAACCCTAGTTCACGTCTAACGGTTAAACGTATTATTTAACCTAACCTTGAAATTAACACGTTTAGGTAACTTGTAAAGGAAATTGTTGAAGCCTCGTTTAATTTCTTATTATCATCTTATTATATCAAGTGAGTATTTCCATACCCCTTTTTGCTTATTTTCACACTTTGGGGTGAAACATGTTAACTTATACTTTGCACTTGTAAACTTATTTGAGACTTGTAAACTTTATGGCAATTCATCATGTTAAGTTGTGGTTAGTTAAACTTTTGTGGTTACCATGTTATGGCGTTATATGTACAATCATTAACTATTGCTAGCCCAGCGAAGTCATAGATCTATGGGTAAGACAAGCCTGCTTGGTTGATCCAAGTACACTTAGCTGATCGTATATACTTTTAACGTTTGAGACTTGTAAAACATTGTCAAGGTTTGATTGTTGCATTGTTCATAGCATCCCTAATCACTTTTTTCACTAACTTATGACTTGAATTGCCATCTTTTATATACTTATGTATTGAAAACTATGGAATGCTCACCAACATTTTTATGTTGACCTTTTATTTTTAACATGTTTCAGGAATACCCCAAGTTTGTGATCTACTCTTTGAAGCTTGCACATCTAGGAATGGACCTAGATAAATAGATGAAATAAGAACGATTTGTTACATTCTATGTTATGCTTTTAATTTCTTTGAGACTTATGCTTGTAATGTTACATTGAAACTTATGTTTAAATTATATTTGAAATATTAATAGCGTTATGTGGCTGTGAACAATCTTAACCCTCATATCTCGACGTTTCCGCCGTCAAGGTTGGGGTGTGACATTAAGGTCCGTCAATTGACGTGTTTGACCGTCATCTATTCTATATTTGGTCATTCCTCATCATTATTTGACTCTTTATGTGGATATCATGTGTGCAATATTATCGTTGTGTGTGTATTCGTTAAAAACCGTGTGAAGACCTTGAAAAGACCTTTAAAACTTTCGTTTTTGAAAACGTTAAATATATCATTTTATAAATATAATAAATGTTTTAATATAACCATTTCTTAAGTCATGACAACATTAAATATACTTTTACAATTAATATAAAACACCTAACAAAGTCGTTTTTTTTCAACCGAACAAAATTTGGGAAAACTCGGGGGTTAAGTGCAGGGACTAAACTTGTAATTTTGCAAACTTGGGCTGGGTATAAATACCCATTTTCCAGCCCTAATCTTCATTATCACCATCTTCTTCATCTTCATCTCCTCTTCACACACCAAATCTCCATTTTTGCACCAAATCCGACCCGAGAGGTCTCGTTTTCTTCGTCTTGACACCGTCTACAGCTTAGACTACCCCTCCTTAGCAGGTAGTTGTCTTTGGTTGTCCATTTTTGAGCCTTTTCACGGCTGTCCAAACTAGGGTTTCGGGTGTTCGGGTTCAACCCGAACACACAAGGTCGTATGGGTGCGTGTGAGGTCTCTTTGCTTGTGTTTTATGCTTGGATATGTTTGTTGAGTGTTTCTGGAGGTCCTTGTGGTGTAAAACCCGTGTTTAGAGTAGCTCGGAGGCTGCTCCTCCCGACCACAGTCGGGATTCTGCAGATCAGACGACTGGGTCATCCATGCGATTGAGCCGTGCGACTGAGTGGGTCGTGCGACTGGATCATGCGTCTGAGTCAATCGCGCGACTGAGTTGTGCGACTAGGCATGTCGTGCGACTGAGTTGTGCGACTGAATGTTTGTGTGCGATTGAGTCAGGTGACTGACTGAATGTGTGCGAATGAATGCGATTCGCACGACTGGAGTCCAATCGCACGAATGAAGGTTCAGTCGTACGAAAGTAGCTAATTCGCACGATTGAAGGTTGATTCGTGCGCATGGAAGTTGAGTCGTGCGATTGGGTGTTGTGTGGTACGACTGAAGGCCAATCATACGAATGAAGGCTCAATCGTACGAATGAAGCTGATTCGCACGATTGAGGGTTGATTCGCACGAATGGAGGTTGAGTCGTGCGTCTGGCCTTGTATGCGACTGAAATTGTTGTGTTTGACCCCTTGTGCGTGGCGTGAGTATGTCGTGTGATGTCGAGGTAACACTAACACAATAATGCCATTGTCAGGCCACAAAGATTAATGTCAACGTGAGAAAGGGCACAGGAACTATTTTGAGCAAATTTAAACTAACGCTTTTACAACGACCAAATTGACTTATAACTATTGACACATATTCAATGCTTCTTCAATAAACAACGATACTTTATTAAAACATCATCATTAGTGGCGACAATGTCTTGTACTTGGATCTACATAAGATCTAGTACGTGTGTCAGTCTGTGTGTGTAGTACGTGACCCATCCGATACGACCCGAACCGACCCATCATTATTGCGCGCTTATACATATATCATATCATTAATGATATACAATAACTGTCAATAGGTGTTTGACTGTTTATTTGCATTCAACATTTGGGATTACATCGCTCATACATACTTACCACTTAACAAGTGAGTTTCGTGGCCCCTTTTCACATTTATACAATATTTCAATCATTTACAAATTGGGGGAAAAGTATGCTTACACAATTTTTATGCTGTACAACTTACATACATTTTACATACAAGGAATCAACGTGATACTGTGTTGCAAGTACTATTTGATACATGCTTGGGTCTGCTGTGTGGTTCTATCTTTGCAACTATTTAATTCCAGTGTGGGAACCGACGGTTAGGTATTGGTAGTACTACTGGGTTGACACCCCCACCCTCGTTCGATGGTATACTAGTTGGTACCATTAGTGGCCAGGAACGGGCCCTTGGGTGAATATATGCCGACAATTTCTTTGTGTACGTCGCTAGGTTTGGTTGCAAAGCTCATGTCATGTGATATTTACTTGTGTAATAACTGTATTCACGGTATTCCGACGCGCTTATTTATTACAGCATCACTTACATTTTTATTACATAAACCTGCGAACTCACCAACAATTTTGTTGACCGTTTTAAGCATATCTTTTCAGGTGATCATGCAAGTCCAGGAATCTAGGTGTGCTGCCTTAGTGGAGACCCTAGGATGCATTTTTGGGACTTAGCTCATGTTTGTTAAACAATCTTCTTGAACAATGTAACGCATGTAAACAATTATCAACTTTTGAAACTTGTTCCCGGGTTGTGGGAATTAACATTTACATTTTCATCACATGTGTATATGTGTTATCATTATCATGTTGCTTATGGCTATGTGTCGTGAACATTGACTAAACACGACACAAGTCCCCTTGTTGTCGGGTGTCGTCATGACACGCATGTCATCATTTATTTATATTGCTCTCTATCGCTTACCATGTGTTATGACGATCCCGGTCTCGTTACATCCCCGTGTTTCCGCTTTTAGCGGGGGTGTGACAGATTGGTATCAGAGCCATTGGTTATAGAGAATTAGGCAATACGCTTGACCTAGACTATAACCTAGGAACCTTCATGTAGATTTGCATGCTAGGACTCTGTATGCATATTATATCTCGTGTATGTGTTCCTCGCTGCTTGATTTGCTCATCTATTTGTTATGTGATCTTTCTACCCTATGAGAGAGCCCTTGTGCTCACTCTTTTATGGGGATGCTTCTATTGGATCTTCCGTTCCCTCTGCGCGCCGAGTTAGTTTATCAGATCCGGGTATTAAACCCGAAGAGATCATCACAGATCATACTATTGCGCTTGACCTTGGACATTGAGATTAACTCTGAGGAGGATATGTCTGAAACCTCGAAGGATGAGGAAATAGACAACCTCCGCTAGACTAAACGTGATTGTATACATGGACTTACAACTGTTATGATGGATTATTATGGATATGATGTAAAGGAAAGTCGGATGTCATGTAACCGGATCAGGCATCATTCTCGGTACATCGTGGGTGTGGTGGGAACGCTGCGGGGAACCCTATATATAAACATCACCGGTATACCGAGAATATGCTTGAAATGGGCTGCATGGTGTCTGGCTGACCGGAACATGAACATTGGAATTTGTTAAGTGGAATACTTTTGTATCTTATGGTGACTAAAGCTGATATGTTACCTCTTTTATGATTAGAACATGCCGCCTCGAAGAGTCACCCGTAGCACTAGTGGCGGGAGTGAAGCCCCAAGGGGCAGAGGCCGAGGCAGAGGCAGAGCACCAAGAGCAAACGATGCTCCTGCCAGTAACAGTCAAGGAACAGGGAACGCCGACATGGCAGCCCTGATCGCTCAGCAATTGGCCGCACTGATTCCTACTATCGTGGCCCAAGTGAGCGACGCACTTCAACAACACCACCCTCACGGGGATGGTGGCAACGATGATGGAGCCCAAGGTGGGATAGAAACTGAAACGGGAAACGGGAACCCGACTGGAAACGAGAGCAACCAGGAAACCGGAAATGGTGGTACTGCCGGTATTGAGACTGGTGTGGTTAATGCTCGTCGGGGATGTTCATACAAGGAGTTCGTGGCTTGTAAGCCAAGGGAATTTGACGGGAAAGGTGGGGCGATAGCCCTAACCAGGTGGTTGGAAAAGATGGAGGCAGTGATCGACATCAGTGAGTGCCTCGACAGCCAGAGGATCAAGTACGCTACTTGTTCTCTACAGGGTAAAGCCCTAACCTGGTGGAACACCCAGATTCAAGCACGAGGAAGAGAATCTGCGATGCAGATGTCATGGGATGAATTCAAAGCCTTGATCACCGAGGAATACTGCCCTCTCAACGAGATGCAGAAGCTGGAGCATGAGTTCTGGAATCATGCTATGGTGGGGGCAGGGCATGCAGCTTATACCGATCGTTTTCATGAGCTTGCAAGATTGGTTCCACATCTAGTCACGCCGGAATCAAAGAGGATTGAAAGGTACATTTGGGGACTCGCGCCTCAAATTAGAGCGATGGTTACAGCAGCCGCTCCTCCTACTATTCAGAGCGCAATTCTGAAAGCTGGCGCTCTGACTGATGAGATGGTTAGAACAGGGGTTTTGGGCCGAGGGGCCGAGAAGAGGAAGGATGTTGGGGAATCGAGCCGGTCGAGTGCCGGAAGGTTTGAGAAGAGGTCTAAGCCGACCAGGAATTTTGTGGCCGTGTCTCAGGCCAGAAGAGAGTATGTGGGGCCGCACCCCAAATGTGACAGGTGAAATTATCATCATCCCCCAGGGACGCAGTGCCGGGTGTGCGCTAACTGTAAGCGCCCGGGTCATTTGGCAAGAGATTGCAGAACTGCGCCAAATCTTGTAACACCCGTCAACGCGGTTAACCCCGCCGGGAATGCAAGGGCTTGCTTTGAGTGTGGGAGCCCCGATCACTACAGGAACATGTGCCCCAGGCTGAATCAGGCACCGGGTCAACAGGGGAACAACCAGCAGCAGGTGTTGGCTATCGCTGGGAATCAAGGCCCGGCTACTCAGGGAAACGCAGCTCGGGGACGTGCATTCGTCATTGGAGCTAATGATGCTCGTCAGGACCCGAATGTTGTCACGGGTACGCACTTACTCAATCATCACTTCGCATCTATATTATTTGATACTGGAGCAGACAACAGTTTCATATCTTCTGAGTTTGTGCAATTGCTTGATTTGAGTCCTAGTAGGCTAGAAACTAGCTACTCTGTAGAAATGGCCAATGGTAAGGTTGCTCTGGCCGATGAGATTATTAGGAAGTGTTCGCTGACGCTGGAGGATCATACCTTTGAGATAGATTTGATACCCTTCGAGTTAGGAAGCTTCGACGTGATTGTGGGTATGGATTGGTTATCGCAGAATGGAGCAGAGATTGTCTGTCGAGACAAAGTAGTACGTATCCCTATGCCAAACGGGGAGGTACTCAAGGTTCAGGGAGAACGGCCGGGTAAGAGCTTAAAGTTGATTTCCTGCATGAAAGCACGCCAGAGTCTACGAAAGCAGTGCTATGCTTTTCTGGCTCATGTAGTTGAAAAGAAAGACGAGGAAAGGAAACTGGTGGATATTCCAGTGGTACGGGATTACCCAGAAGTATTTCCAGATGACTTGTCTGGTTTACCTCCTCCACGACAGGTGGAATTCCGTATTGAGTTGGTTCCTGGAGCTACACCGGTAGCGAAAACGCCATATCGACTAGCGCCATCCGAGATGCAAGAGTTGTCTAGTCAGTTACAGGAACTACTGGAGAAAGGTTTTATTCGACCAAGTCATTCACCGTGGGGAGCGCCGGTACTATTTGTCAAGAAGAAGGACGGATCGTTCCGTATGTGCATCGATTACCGTGAACTGAACAAGTTAACGGTGAAGAACCGATATCCTCTCCCCAGAATCGACGATTTATTTGATCAGCTGCAAGGTGCTTCGTATTTTTCAAAGATCGATCTTCGTTCTGGTTATCATCAGCTGAGGGTTTTCGAGGACGACATACCGAAGACTGCATTCAGGACTCGTTACGGGCATTATGAGTTCTTGGTCATGCCGTTTGGATTGACGAACGCACCAGCTGTGTTCATGGATTTAATGAATCGGGTGTGCAAACCTTACCTGGATAAGTTCGTGATCGTGTTCATAGACGATATACTTATCTATTCCCGATCAAAGGAGGATCATGTAGAACATCTTCGGGCTATTCTGGAGCTGCTACGAGAAGAGAAACTCTTCGCCAAGTTCTCAAAGTGCGAGTTTTGGTTGCGGGAAGTGAAGTTTTTGGGTCATGTGGTCAATGAGGACGGGATTCACGTAGATCCCGGCAAGATTGAAGCGGTGAAGAAATGGGATACGCCCCAGACACCATCAGAGATACGGCAGTTCTTAGGATTGGCCGGTTATTATCGTCGCTTCATCGCGAATTTCTCAAAGATCGCGCAGCCGTTGACCCTGCTTACTCAGAAAGACAAGAAGTTTGACTGGGGATTTGCACAAGAACAAGCGTTCCAAACGTTGAAAGAGAAGTTGTGCAACGCGCCGATACTGTCTCTCCCAGACGGAACAGATGATTTTGTGGTTTACTGCGATGCGTCACATCAAGGATTGGGATGTGTATTGATGCAGAAGGATAAGGTGATTGCCTACGCTTCGCGACAACTTAAAGTGCACGAAAAGAACTACACCACTCATGATCTTGAGTTGGGCGCTGTAGTATTTGCACTCAAAATTTGGAGGCATTACTTGTATGGCACCAAATGCATCATCTTCACCGATCATAAGAGCCTTCAACATATTCTGGATCAGAAGGAACTCAACATGCGCCAACGACGTTGGGTAGAGCTTCTTAGCGACTACGATTGTGAAATCCGGTATCATCCGGGGAAAGCTAACGTGGTGGCTGATGCCTTAAGCCGTAAAGAACGTGTGAAACCACTACGTGCACGAGCGTTGGGATTGACCATTCAAACCAACTTGAAAGCTCAGATTCAGATTGCACAGAGTGAGGCATTGAAAGAAGAAAACCTTGCGGGAGAAGAGTTCCGGGGGTTAAATAAACAGATGATACGCAAGGATGACGGTATTCAGTACTTCATGGATCGCATATGGGTACCCAAATGGGGAGGTGTTCGTACCTTAGTCATGGATGAAGCCCACAAGACGCGATATTCTATTCATCCTGGTGCAGACAAGATGTATCATGATCTTAAGGATCTATACTGGTGGCCAGACATGAAGAGAGACATTGCCTTATACGTCAGTCGATGCTTGACGTGTTCGAAGGTCAAAGCTGAACATCAAAAGCCATCGGGATTATTGCAGCAACCTGAAATTCCCGAGTGGAAATGGGAGAACATAGATATGGATTTCATTACCAAACTCCCTAGAACAAACAGCGGTCATGATTCGATATGGGTCATTATTGATCGAATGACGAAGTCAGCACATTTCTTGCCTATCCGAGAAGATTATAAGATGGATAAGTTGGCGAGATTGTACATCAAAGAGGTCGTGACACGGCACGGGGTGCCGGTGTCGATCATATCCGACCGAGATAGCAGATTCACTTCACGTTTTTGGCAGACGCTACAGAAGGCGATGGGTACTCGGTTAGACATGAGTACAGCCTATCACCCTCAAACAGATGGCCAAAGTGAACGCACTATACAGACGTTAGAGGACATGTTGAGAGCGTGTGTAATCAATTTTGGTGGTAGTTGGGATGCTCATCTGCCGTTGATTAAGTTCTCCTACAACAATAGCTACCATACAAGCATTGGATGTGCTCCATTTGAAGCGTTGTATGGAAGGAAATGCAGATCTCCCGTTTGTTGGGCCGAAATTGGTGAAAGTCAACCGACAGGCCCAGAGATCATCCAAGAGACAACAGACAAGATTATCCAAATCAAGGATCGACTCAAAGCCGCGCGAGATCGTCAAAAGAGCTATGCCGACAATCGTCGGAAGCCTCTAGAATTCAATGTTGGGGATCGTGTGTTACTCAAAGTTTCCCCTTGGAAAGGAGTCGTTCGATTCGGAAAGAAAGGGAAGTTAGCCCCAAGATATGTTGGACCATTTGAGATCACTGAAAGGATCGGTCCAGTGGCTTACCGGTTAAGGTTGCCACAAGAGCTTAGCGGTGTGCATGATACTTTTCACGTGTCAAACCTCAAGAAATGTTTGGCCGATGAATTCCTTCACGTGCCAATCGAGGAAATCAAGATTGACGACAAGCTTCATTTTGTTGAAGAACCCATTGAGATCATGGATCGAAAGGTCAAGCAACTGAAGCGCAGTAGGATACCTATTGTTCGCGTAAGGTGGAATTCAAAACGAGGGCCAGAGTTTACGTGGGAACGTGAAGATCAGATGAAACTCAAATATCCACATCTTTTCGAGGATGACACTCTTGGACCTAACTCCAGCTGAATTTCGGGACGAAATTCTCTCAACTGGGGGATACTGTGACATCCGTCACTTTAAGGTCCGTCAATTGACGTGTTTGACCGTCATCTATTCTATATTTGGTCATTCCTCATCATTATTTGACTCTTTATGTGGATATCATGTGTGCAATATTATCGTTGTGTGTGTATTCGTTAAAAACCGTGTGAAGACCTTGAAAAGACCTTTAAAACTTTCGTTTTGAAAACGTTAAATATATCATTTTATAAATATAATAAATGTTTTAATATAACCATTTCTTAAGTCATGACAACATTAAATATACTTTTACAATTAATATAAAACACCTAACAAAGTCGTTTTTTTTCAACCGAACAAAATTTGGGAAAACTCGGGGGTTAAGTGCAGGGACTAAACTTGTAATTTTGCAAACTTGGGCTGGGTATAAATACCCATTTTCCAGCCCTAATCTTCATTATCACCATCTTCTTCATCTTCATCTCCTCTTCACACACCAAATCTCCATTTTTGCACCAAATCCGACCCGAGAGGTCTCGTTTTCTTCGTCTTGACACCGTCTACAGCTTAGACTACCCCTCCTTAGCAGGTAGTTGTCTTTGGTTGTCCATTTTTGAGCCTTTTCACGGCTGTCCAAACTAGGGTTTCGGGTGTTCGGGTTCAACCCGAACACACAAGGTCGTATGGATGCGTGTGAGGTCTCTTTGCTTGTGTTTTATGCTTGGATATGTTTGTTGAGTGTTTCTGGAGGTCCTTGTGGTGTAAAACCCGTGTTTAGAGTAGCTCGGGGGCTGCTCCTCCCGACCACAGTCGCGATTCTGCAGATCAGGCGACTGGGTCATCCATGCGATTGAGCCGTGCGACTGAGTGGGTCGTGCGACTGGATCATGCGTCTGAGTCAATCGCGCGACTGAGTTGTGCGACTAGGCATGTCGTGCGACTGAGTTGTGCGACTGAATGTTTGTGTGCGATTGAGTCAGGTGACTGACTGAATGTGTGCGAATGAATGCGATTCGCACGACTGGAGTCCAATCGCACGAATGAAGGTTCAGTCGTACGAAAGTAGCTAATTCGCACGATTGAAGGTTGATTCGTGCGCATGGAAGTTGAGTCGTGCGATTGGGTATTGTGTGGTACGACTGAAGGCCAATCATACGAATGAAGGCTCAATCGTACGAATGAAGCTGATTCGCACGATTGAGGGTTGATTCGCACGAATGGAGGTTGAGTCGTGCGTCTGGCCTTGTATGTGACTGAAATTGTTGTGTTTGACCCCTTGTGCGTGGCGTGAGTATGTCGTGTGGTGTCGAGGTAACACTAACACAATAATGCCATTGTCAGGCCACAAAGATTAATGTCAACGTGAGAAAGGGCACAGGAACTATTTTGAGCAAATTTAAACTAACGCTTTTACAACGACCAAATTGACTTATAACTATCGACACATATTCAATGCTTCTTCAATAAACAACGATACTTTATTAAAACATCATCATTAGTGGCGACAATGTCTTGTACTTGGATCTACATAAGATCTAGTACGTGTGTCAGTCTGTGTGTGTAGTACGTGACCCATCCGATACGACCCGAACCGACCCATCATTATTGCGCGCTTATACATATATCATATCATTAATGCTATACAATAACTGTCAATAGGTGTTTGACTGTTTATTTGCATTCAACATTTGGGATTACATCGCTCATACTTACTTACCACTTAACAAGTGAGTTTCGTGGCCCCTTTTCACATTTATACAATATTTCAATCATTTACAAATTGGGGGAAAAGTATGCTTACACAATTTTTATGCTGTACAACTTACATACATTTTACATACAAGGAATCAACGTGATACTGTGTTGCAAGTACTATTTGATACATGCTTGGGTCTGCTGTGTGGTTCTATCTTTGCAACTATTTAATTCCAGTGTGGGAACCGACGGTTAGGTATTGGTAGTACTACTGGGTTGACACCCCCACCCTCGTTCGATGGTATACTAGTTGGTACCATCAGTGGCCTGGAACGGGCCCTTGGGTGAATATATGCCGACAATTTCTTTGTGTACGTCGCTAGGTTTGGTTGCAAAGCTCATGTCATGTGATATTTACTTGTGTAATAACTGTATTCACGGTATTCCGACGCGCTTATTTATTACAGCATCACTTACATTTTTATTACATAAACCTGCGAACTCACCAACAATTTTGTTGACCGTTTTAAGCATATCTTTTCAGGTGATCATGAAAGTCCAGGAATCTAGGTGTGCTGCCTTAGTGGAGACCCTAGGATGCATTTTTGGGACTTAGCTCATGTTTTGTTAAACAATCTTCTTGAACAATGTAACGCATGTAAACAATTATCAACTTTTGAAACTTATTCCCGGGTTGTGGGAATTAACATTTACATTTTCATCACATGTGTATATGTGTTATCATTATCATGTTGCTTATGGCTATGTGTCGTGAACATTGACTAAACACGACACAAGTCCCCTTGTTGTCGGGTGTCGTCATGACACGCATGTCATCATTTATTTATATTGCTCTCTATCGCTTACCATGTGTTATGACGATCCCGGTCTCGTTACATCCCCGTGTTTCCGCTTTTAGCGGGGGTGTGACATTTTCCTTGGAAATTGCAGGAATGAATTTCACAAATGGGACAATAGCTTTGATTGGGCTTGTTGGTTTGATGACATTCACTGTCTTGTCTGAACACTCCTTGATTTTAATTTGGTGACCTAATTTAATTTTCTCCTCATTTGTTTCAATATAAACATCTGGTTTATTTTGAGGATTAGTGACTTGTTTTACTATTGATTTTGGTTGAATAGTGTTAGGCTCATTTTGCTCTTTGAGTGTGACATATTCAGGCATGACAGTGTAGTTGTCATTGTAAGGTGGGGGACAAGAATTATACCAAATCCCAGTCATATCCTTGGGATCTTTTTGTGAATCTAGCATCTCTTTGCAGCTTGATTGAAGACATTTGAAACTTTTCAAGTTTCACTTCAATAAGTGATTGCTCAGCTTTTGATTGAGCTAACTTTTCAGTTAGCTGCTCATTCTCAGCTGCAAGAGTGTATTTTTGACCATGCAATTTTTCAATGTTAGAGATGAGTGATTTGATCTTAATTTCAAAGCCATAAATTTCTCTTTTAAACATTTCTGACTTGACCTTTTCTTCTTATATTTTAGCAGCCTATTTATGATTGTGCTCACGATAACCTTGCAGTTTAGTAATGCATTTATCATTACAAAGGTTGGATTTTACCTCAGATGGCATAGGAGTTGGGCCATTATTGATGTGAGCCATGAGTGCGTGATTCTGAAATTGAGGCTTTACTTCCTCTGCATACAAACTCCAATCACACACTCCATCTTGTCTGTTGACAAGAGCATTTGAAGAGGGCTGACTACTTCCATGAGCTTGACTAGTCAGCTGTGGATGTCTTTGATATGGTTGTTGATGATGTTGTTGGTGATGATACTGCTGTTGATGATTGTTGGATTGATTGCTTGAGCTTGGTTGTGAGGAAGATTGGCCCTGAGAATTCCTATGGAAACTGTTGTTGTTTCTTCTAGGAGCATTGCATTCTCTAGAGAAGTGGCCAGTCATACCACAGTTTAAACACCTGACCTTGGATTTGTCATATCCCAGTTTTGTGTTTTCATTCAGACTAAGCTTCCTCCCTTTTCCGAAAAACTTCTTGGCTCTCACTGCTATCATGGCCATTTGCCACTGAAGATCCATTTCTTCCACATCATCTGGATCCATCTCTTCTAAATCTTCTTGGATGAGGTGAGCAGAAGTTAATCTTCCTCCCAAGTAGGCTTCAAAGCTTGAAACAAAGGCATTGTAAGTAGCCTTTTGCACTTCAGAACTTTGATCTTCAGACAGACCTGTAGGTGTTGCAGTAAACCTTGTTGGTTGAGATGATGTTGATGGCTTGTTTGTTGTTGGAGCTGCAATGAAACCAGTTGTCTTCATTTGATCTCTTGAGGAGAGAAAATCATCATCCTCAGTGATGAATGCATTTTCCATAGAGTGAGTGTTTGATGGAAATTTATAAGCTTCAATAACTCTAGGTCCACCAAGGTTCCTACTCCTTTCATCAAGTTCAAGAGCTTCTATTTTGGCAATCATTATATCCAAGGTGGTACTCTGTAGATCAAGAGTGTTTTTCAGCATAGTAACATTTTGTTTCCAACTTTCTGGAAGGCTGTGAAGCATCTTTTTGTTTAGTTCTTTGACTTTGTATGTCACCCCCATAATCTCTAAGTCATTCACAAGCTTCACAAATCTATGCAGTTGTTTAGAGATTGACTCCCCCTTGGAGTGATGAAAGGTTTCATATTGATTAACAAGTTATCCTTGTTAATTTCAACTACTTCACTGTTGCCTTCATACATTATCAGCAGTGCATCCCAGACAGCTTTAGTTGTTCCATACTTCTCAAGCCTTTTTAGAACATATATTTTCAATGCTTGAGTGATAATGGAATATGCTTTGACATCTATTTTTATCTTCTTGAGTCATCATCATCAAGTGTGAGATCCTCAATAGGTATTCTTGAGATTTTGTATAGTGCAGCCTGGTCAGCAGAAAGTGTCACTGGAATGTGAGGCCCTTTACATATTAAAATCCAATAGTCCGGATCTACACCTGTAATATAATTCATGAATTTGATTTTCCATTGCTTAAACTCAGATTTGTGTTTAAGCATTGGAGGTTTTGGAGTATGACCAAGTTCAGAGAAATTATGTGAATCCATTTTAATAAGCAGTTTTTAACTTGTTTGAATAAAGATTAGATTGATTGTTAAGTTCAACTAGACCAAATAGTCCAAAACAGGTTTATGTATCCAGATCTGCTGATGTTTTGTGTTTCTGTTATGATATTTAATGTTGAGCAACAGTTCACAGATTTGGTGTTGAGGATGAGTACGGCTGAACAGTGACTGTCAAAGTATTTCAACAACTTTTCAATTTGTATACTGGGTAGAGGTGGTCGAACACTCTATCAGCAACTCAATCACCAGATCAATTGAGTTCAGCTCAGATCTAGGCAAATCTGAAGAAGATCCGAGAGCCAAAGCTCTGATACCAATTGACTGGGTGTGAGAATGAAATTATCTGTTGATGTGAATCAACAAGGACCGAATATGATGATTGAGTCAATGATTGTAAGGCAGAATCAAACAATCAGTGAACATTGAATGCAAGAAATACTCATAAATGCTCTTTATATTAATGAAGGTAATCGGTTACAATGAATGCTAGGGTTTGAGCATTAAACAGTAACAATACACCTTGAGAACATAAGACTAAACAAAATATTCTAATTGTCTAGATGTCTATCAACAGTCACCTCACATACGAGGATTTCTATTCTATTTATAGGCTGACAAGATGCCTTTTACAAAAAGACTAAAGTACCCCTGACCTATACATCAGAGAACTAGTCTATGTACAAAAGTCTTCATCAGTATTTCTTTTGTTCATCTGCATTAACTAATACGGATGTTGCGATCTTCATCAAAATTTCCTTTTCTTCTTCAGCATTAGTGTTTGGTCATCAACATTGACAAATGCGGATGGACAAACAATTATGCACATTTGTTGCTAGACATCCGCATTAGTAAATGCGGATGTAAAAAGTACTTGTCAGCATTTGTTTCGGCTATCCGCATTTGTTAATGCGGAAGAACAAACACTTGTCAGCATTTGTTCTATGGTCATCCGCATATACAATTCGGGTAGCCAACACTTGTCTTCTATTCTGTATGCAGATTCTTCATCCGCATTGGTTCTTGAACTTGTGGGATTTCTAGCAGAACAACCATCAACCCACCACTTGAAATGGCATGTATGATCCTTTCAGGGTCCAACATTTGAGCATGTTCATGATTTATGCTTGTTTATGATGCTTAGTATGTTAGAAATGAGGCTAAGAACAGGTTAAAATGATGATTGGGGACTGAAAACGACATAAGTTGAAAAATAGTTGTCCATGCGCCCAAGTGGCCATACGCCTAAGTGCCCATGTGCCTAAGTCAGGCACATGCACCTGCATAGTACCCATGCACCTAGAATTTTGCCCAAGCGCCTAAGTGTCGGCCATGCGCCCAAATTGTGCCCATGCGCCCACTTTCCGCATATGCCTAAGTGTAGGCCATGCACCCACATAGTGCTCATGCACCTAGAGCCTGCCCATGCGCCCAAGTTTTCCCATGCGGCTAAGTGTTCCCATGCGCCTAAGCAGTCATGCGCCCAAATAGTGGCCATGCGCCTGCATAGTGCCCATGCGCCCAATGCCTTAGAAAATATTCTGTAATTTTTGGGAAAAAAGATTTTTAGGCTAAGACTTGGAATGTTTCTGGTGGTGATGTTTATTGATGTTATGCAAGTTTATTGCATGTTTGTTTATGTTCCTTATTACGTATTATTCCGTGGCTTTACGTGGTGTGATTATGTCAATAAACGTAAAGTATTATGTAATGAAAAGTGGAAGTTAATGATAATGAAAAGTGAAACGTAAAGAATGAATGAAAATTTTTGCAAGCAAATTGAAAGAAGGTTCACACCCAATGGAGGGTTGTTAGCTCAACTGTGTGCGGTTTAGCTAACCCATGAGGATGCACACAGGGATCTAATCCTTGTGATTGACCAAACGTATGGGACCCTTGTCGCTTGCCCTAGGTACTGGAGTCAGCTTTGTGCACAATGTTAGAGGTCTATTTATAGACTTCGCCCCAGAACCAGCTTCGTTCATAATGTTCGGGGTATAACACATGGCATTGGTCTATATGAAAGTGAAAGATAATGATGAATGAATGAAGCGTACAATTTGAATGATGATGAAAGATGGTAATAAATATTATCTATGTGTACGTATGATGTGTGATCACGAATGAAAGTAGAGAAAAGGTTTTAAAAGAAAGTAAAGTATTTTATTTATTTATAAAACTAGAACTCACTCAGCAACGCTGACTTTTACACATTTTCAGTTGGCATGTAATTGTTGCTGATGATGGCACGGGGTGAAGCTACTTGGCAATTAAGGAATGGCATCCATTTTAAGTAGTAATGATGTTTTTGTGTTGTAATGCAACCAAAATAGGTTTTGTATAGTTAATGATGATGTATTACTTGGCCAAAGCAATTATCAATATGAAATGGTTTTTGTTAAATTATTCCGCTGCAATGAATTTATGAAATATAATATGATTTAAATATTATGTGCGATGAATGTCCAACTGTAAGCGTTCTGGGAAAGAGGCCTTACAAGTTGGTATCAGAGCCAAAGTTTAAGAGAAATGGGTAAAATTATTTCAAAAACCTAAACATAAACTGAAAATAGGACTAAATGGAAGGATGCCAGCGCAAGTAGCTACGTGCCATCAGGTATTTTCTTTAATGTTAACTGGTATTATGTGTGCATGTTATCTGATTTATGTGCTCTTAGTAGATTTAGATACCGATATAGTCAGGATAGGAAATGCTTGGGGTTTGAAGAGTAAAGTAAGTGGCTAATTACAACTGGCCACTGTAATTAGGGACTTACTATACTTGACATAAACTGAGTTATTACCTTGAATGAACGTGTTGGTGTTTGTATCTTATAGTGTGTACAGGATGGCGGGAGGTAGATCTTCGAAGGCTTCTCGTGGTGGAGGTCATGGTGGACATGGTGCTGGACCACGGGTCACTAGAAGCAGAGCCAAGACGGGTGAGATGGCTTATGAGGAGCCCGAACCCCATCATCCGGAAGGCGGTGATGAGAGTGCTAATCTGAGGGCCTCAGTGAAGGAGGCTGTGGTTGAGGAGGTTCATCAGGTCATGCAGACGATTCTGCCGTCTGTGGTGAATGAAGTGATTAGAGCTATACGGGAGGATGAGAAGAAGGAAAGAAGAGGACCACTAAGAGGGGGAATGATGGGAGAGGAGAAAGGGAACAACTAGAGACTAAGATGGTTGTCTCGAGTGATGAGGAGGAGGAAGAAGTTGTGCCAAAAACAGTATGGGGTTGCAACTTTGGAGCCTTTCCAAGGTGTAAGCCCTCGACTTTTGATGGCAATGGTAACGCTGCTGTTGCTCACCGATGGGTGAGAGAGATGGAGGTTGTGTTGGAGATTAGCGAATGTAGGGAGGACCAAAAGGTGAAGTTTGCTACACACTCATTCGTGGACTCGACGTTATGTTGGTGGGACAATATTGTCCAGGCCGAGGGTAGTAGTGCGATTGGGAGAATGAGGTGGAGTGAACTGAAGAAGTTCGTGATCGAGGAGTTTTGTCCTCACAGGGAACTGGACAAGATTGAGAGGGATTTCCTACAGCTGGAGATGGGAACCATGGCACAACGAGATGGCGAGGCTGGTGTCGGATCAAGTGACACCCGTGCCACGAAAGATCAAGAAATATATTCAAGGCTTGCTGGCAGATATCCACAGGAACATGATCGCCGCCCGGCCAAGCACTTTTAGGTCGGTGGTTGATCTGGGAGGGAGGTTGTACGATGAGAAGGAGGTAGCAATGGTTAAGGTGAGTAAGTAGGGTGGTGGTGACAGAAATTGGAATGGAAAGCGGTTCGGACGTGGTGGTGTCACTCGAAACAACAAGGTTGTAAGGGTGGATGACCGGCGTGTAACCACATATGGTGCGGGGACGAATAGGTGTGGTAAATGCGGAAAGGAGCAAGCGGGAGAATGTAGGCAGGAATTGAACGCCTGCTTCAAATGTGCGAAGCCCGACCACATGAGAGAGTGTAGGGTTGTAAGATGTTACAACTGTGACGAAGAGGGCCATCTGAGCAGGGATTGCAAGAAGCCGAGGGCTGAAAGTTCCGGAGCAAAGAAGACGAGCGGGAACGAAGGACATAGAGCGAGTGCCAGAGCTTTCACGATGACCTGAGAGGAGGCTAGGACGGACCCTGATGTTGTGTCAGGTACGTTTCTAGTAAAACAAACTCTTGCTTCTATGTTATTTGATTCTGGTGCTAGTAGGAGTTTCATTTCTGCTGCTTTTTGCCCTAAATTTTCTGTTAGAAGTAGAAGCATTGATCAGCCCTTCGATGTAGAAACTACCATAGGTAAGTCTACCAGGTTTTCTGATCTGTTAGAGGATTGTGATGTAGAATTGGAAGGTCATAGGTTTCCTACTAGACTGTTTGTGATGACCTTAGGTGGGTTCGACATACTCCTAGGGATAGACTGGCTAGCAGCGCGCCTATGAGGCATGTCGCAAGAAGATGATCCGATTGCCAGCGCCTGACGGGAGTTTGGTGATGATCAGGGGTGATCGAGTTACTACGGTCCCGAAGGTGATTTCGATGGCGGTGGAGGGAAAGTGCACGAAATGTGGATGTAGTGCCTACCTAGCTTACATGAAGGATGTGGACGCGTCAGTACCACAATCGTCCGGCATGACGGTTGTGTGTGAATTTCCCAACGTATTCCCAGAAGATTTACCATGTGTGCCACTGAACCACGAGATTGAGTTTCAGATTGACTTGATACCTGGTGCTCAACCAGTTCATAGGGCACCGTATCGATTGGCCCTATCTGAGATGAAGGAACTGATGGTTCAATGGCAAGAATTGTTGGATAAAGGGTTTATTCAGCCGAGTATCTCTCCCTAGGGTGCTCCGGACATGTTTGTAAAGAAAAAGGATAGTACTATGAGGATGTGCATCGACTATTAGGAGAGGAACTAGTTAATGGTTAATAATCGATATCCATTACCGGGGATTGATGACTTGTTTGATCAACTCCATGGTGCCTATTGGTTTTCGAAAATAGATCTTTGATCTGGCTATCAACAACTAAAAGTGAAGGAGCAGGATATTCCTAAGACAGCTTTTTGTATGCGTTACGGACACTACGAGTTCCTTGTTATGTCGTTTTGCTTAACCAACGCGCTAGCTGCTTTTATGGATTTGATGAATCGAGTGTGTCGGCCGATGTTAAATAAATCTGTGAATGTGTTTGTTGACGACATTCTGATTTATTCAAAAAGCGAGGAACAACATGTTGGTCACATTCGGGAGGTGTTAGAGACGCTTAGAAGAGATAAGTTGTATGCCAAGTTCTCTAAGTGCGCATTCTGGTTGTGCGAAGCTTAGTTTTTGGGTCACTTGGTGAATCTCGAAGAAATTATGGTACACCCGGCAAATGTGGAGGCGGTGATACAATGGAAGTCTCCAAAGACGCCATCCAAGATTCGTAGTTTCTTGGGGTTGGCAGGCTACTACAGGAGATTCATCCAAGACTTCTCAGAGATAGCTTCTCTATTAACCAAGTTGACACGTAAGGATGTAAAGATTGTTTGGGGTCAGAGTTAAGAAAAGGCTTTTGACGAGTTAAAAACAAGATTAACGCAAGTTCCAGTCTTGTCGTTACCCGAAGGAAAAGAAGACTTGGTAGTATATTCAGATGCTTCTTATTCAGGATTGGGTTGCGTGTTGATGCAACGAGGGAAGGTTATAGCCTATGCGTCTCGGCAGTTGAAGATCCATGAGGCTAATTACCCTACTCATGACTTGGAACTAGCGGTTGTGGTCTTTGCATTGAAGATTTGGAGGCACTACTTGTATGGGACGAAGTGCACTATCTTCACCGACCACAAGAGCTTGAAGTACTTCTACGAGCAAAAGGACCTGAACATGAGACAAAGGAGATGGTTGGAGCTTATAAAGGATTATGAATGTGAGATCCATTACCATCCGGTCAAAGCCAACGTAGTGGTGGATGCCCTTAGCCGAAAGGAAAGACCCGAACCAATCCGGGTGAAGGCTTATCAATTGGTTATGACCTCTGATGTGATGAAGCAGGTCAAGGAGTTTCAGGATGAAGCGCTGACAGAAGACCGAATTAACTCCGAAAGGATGAAAGGTCTAGTCACGGAGTATGGTGAGAACACTATTGGTATTAGGACCCGATCTGGGCGGATGTGGATTCCTCGTTATGGGGATCTATGTGGAAGAATCATGGATGAGGCTCATAAGACTCGATACTCCATTCACCCCGATGCTACAAAGATGTATCAGCATATGAAGAAAGATTATTGGTGGCTAGGAATGAAGCGTGAGGTAACGGAGTATGTGAGTAAGTGGCTTACGTGCTTGCAAGTGAAGGCGGAGCACTAGAAGCCATACCGTAAGATCCAACCTTTGGATAAACCCGAGTAAAAATGGGAGCACATTACCATGGACTTTATTATGAAGTTACCACTTACATCAAGGGAATATGATGCTATATGGGTGATTGTTGACAACTTGACAAAGAGTGCTCACTTTCTACCGATCCGTGAAACGTATTCTCTGAGAGGTTAGCGAATCTATTTATCAAGGAGATTGTAACTCGTCATGGTGTACCGGTGTCTATTGTGTCTGACCGTGACACCTGGTTTACTTCCGAGTTTTGGAAGAGATTCCATGATGTGATGGGGACGAGGTTGCATATTAGTACGACTTATCATCCTCAGACGAATGCTCAGTCAGAGAGAACCGTCCAGATGCTTGAAGATACGCTCGAAGCATGCATCATTCATTTTAGAGGAAGTTAGGATGAACACGTACCGTTAGCTGAATTTTCATACAACAACAGTTATCATGCCAACATTGGTATGCCACCCTATGAAATGCTACACGGTAGGAGGTGTAGAACGCCCATACGTTGGGGTGACATTGGTCAGAAGTATTTAGGGAGCATTGAAGTGATTGAGGCTACGACTGAGAAATTGGAAAAGATCAAGGCCTTTATGAAAGCAGCAAAAGATAGGAAAAAGTCGTATGCTGACAAGAGACGTAGACCAATTGAATTTAAGGTGGGAGATAAGGTTATGCTGAAGGTTTCACCTTGGAAGGGTATCACTCGGTTTAGGAAGCGAGGCAAGTTGAGCCCGAGGTACATAGGGCCTTTCCGAATCAATGCTTGGGTAGGAGAGGTGGCCTATAGATTGGAGCTGCCCGATGAGTTAAGCGGGATTCATCCAACATTCCACGTATCTCATCTGAGAAAGTGCTTAGAAGATGAAGATATGGTTGTACCACTAGAGAACATTGGGATAGATGAGCGACTCAATTACATGGAGCAACCAGTGGCAATCGTTGACCGAAAAGAGAAGAGGTTACGGAATAAAGTGGTTTCCTTGGTGCGAGTACAGTGGAAGCATAGAAAGGGATCCGAGTCTACGTGGGAGACTGAAGAAGAGATGAGATAGCATTACCCACAACTATTCGAGGAGTAACAGGTTTCGGGGATGAAACCTATATAAGAGGGTGGACTTGTAACACCCAAAAAAATTAAAAAGAAGGATAAAAAGAAAGAAAAGCAAATTAACCCAATTTGAAGGGTTAAAGTTGTACAATGAACAAACTTTATTATTATTTTGTTCAAAAGGTGGGCGTGGCCGCCCACTTCTCTTATACTATCAACCCTATCGACTTTTAGAGAGAGAAAGAAGTTGAATTCTGTTGTAGAGAGAGGAAGAAGAAGAAGGTTAGTTTTAGGTAAGTTTACTTGTGTTTTGTTGGTTTCAACTAAATTTTTAGCCTTTGGACTGAGTTTTATGTGTTGTGTGTGTTCGGTTGTGTGTTTTGGGGTGTTTAGGTGGTTGAACTCCAAGAGCTCTCGGGTTTGAAGAAGTCTTACTCGAAGGTTGAAAGAAGTGAGTTCGAGATCCCCGGTTTTGATGTTTTCAACCTGTTTTGGGGCTGAAAATACATGTTATAACATTTTTATTAAAAGTTGGGTGTGTACCCATATGTATGTGTGTGCCCTGTTTTGGGTGGATGTATGTTCGGGATGATTTTTGAGTATGTTCATGATTTATGCTTGTTTATGATGCTTAGTATGTTAGAAATGAGGCTAAAACAGGTTAAAATGATGATTGGGGACTGAAAATGATATAAGTTGAAAAATAGTTACCCATGCGCCCAACTGCCCATACGCCTAAGCGCCCATGCGCCTAAGTCAGACACATGCGTCTGCATAGTACCCATGCGCCTAAAAATTTTCCCAGGTGCCTAAGTGTTGGCCATGCACCCAAATAGTGCCCATGCGCTCACTTTCCCCATACGCCTAAGTGTAGGCCATGGCCCACGTGGTGCTCATGCGCCTAGAGCGTGCCCATGCGCCCAAGTTTTCCCATGCACCTAAGTGTTCCCATGCGCCTAAGCAGTCATGCGCCCACATAGTGGCTATGCGCATTAGAAGGAAATCATACTGCCTTATGATTATTGATGATTTCTCTAGATTTACATGGGTATTCTTTTTAAAAACTAAAGATGAATCTGCTGAAACTTTAAAGTCTTTTATTCTTAAAATAGAAAATCAAATTGATCACAAGGTTAAAATAATTAGAAGTGATCAAGGGACTAAGTTATCAAGTTCTTGACTTATTCTGTTATTCAAAAGAGATTGCCAGATAATATAGTGCCCCTAGAACTCCTCAACAAAACGGTGTTGAGAGGAGAAATAGGACACTTATTAAGGCTACTAGAACTATGTTAGCTGATTCAAAGCTGCCTCTAACTTTCTGGGCAGAGGCAGTCAACACTGCATCGTATGTGCAGAACAGAGTTCTTATAGTCAAGCCCCATGGAAAAACCCCTTATGAGCTATAGAACAAGAAGCCACTGTTCATTGGCTTTCTTAGGTCCTTCGGCAGCAGATGTACCATACTTAACACAAAGGACAATTTGGCAAAATTTGCTAAAAAGTTGGATGATTCTATCTTTGTTGGATATTCCTCTAACTGTATCGCCTATAGAGTTTATATTATCAAAAATCAACAATTTGAGGAATCTTCTAACATTGTTGTTAATGAGCACCCTCCTTGTGTTAAGGGGAATGGTCCTGATCATATCTTTGATCTAGAATTGTTTCCAAACTATTCTAAACCTTCTTGTGAGAATGTTTCAGCTGGAATAGGAACACAAAGTGACTCGGATGATGATCAAGTGTTTGAGTAACCCAGACCTATTTCAAGTTCTCCAATAAGTGCTGAAGATCAAGCTCCTGCAACAAGACATCATGAAAGTATGACTATATTTGGAATCAATGGAGCTTCTTCCAGTTGTCAACAAAGTGAGCCGCAAAACTCATCAAGTGACAATCTTAACACTGCACAACACCAAGCTCATGGAAGCAACAATCTGGAATAACAGGAAGCTGTTAATGCTGCTTCACAACAAAATATTATTGATGCTGTCTCTCCTTCATTTAATCGGTCCTCATTGAAGGAGAGTGAGACATCAGCTGGTCCAAGTATTAGTATAACTTTTCAAATTTGGATCTCTCCATGCAACTGGATGTGATGCCTAGGCTCAGGATTCATAGCACTCACCAAGCTGAGAATATCATTGGAGATGTTTCTGGAGGTGTGAGAATAATAGGACAAACTCATAATGCGAATGTCTGCATATACTCATGTTTCCTTTCTGTAACACCTGGAAAAATTTTAAAGAAGGATAAAAAGAAAGCAAAGCAAATTAACCTAATTTGAAGGCTTAAAGTTATACAATGAACAAACTTAATTATTATTCTGTTCAAAAGGTGGGCATGGCCGCCCACTTCTCCTGTACTATCAACGCCATAGACTTTTAGAGAGAGAAAGAAGCTAAATTCTCTTGGTTCTAGAGAAAGAAAGAAGAAGAAGGTTGGTTTAAGATAAGTGTTCTTGTGTTTTGTTTGGTTTCAACTGAATTTTCAGCCTTTGGACAGAGTTTTATGTGTTGTGTGTGTTTGGTTGTGTGTTTTGGGGTGTTTAGGTGGTTGAACTCCAAGAGCTCTCGGGTTTGAAGAAGTCTTACTCAAAGGTTGCAAGAGGTGAGTTCTAGATCCATGGTTTGAATGTTTACAATCTATTTTGGGGCTGAGAATGCACATTATAACATTTTTATTAAAAGTTGGGTGTGTACCCGTATGTATGTGTGTGGCCTGCTTTGGGTGGGTGTATGTTCGGGATGGTTTTTGAGTATGTTCATAATTTATGCTTGTTTATGATGATTAGTATGTTAGAAATGAGGCTAAGAACATGTTAAAATGATGATTTGAGACTGAAATGATATAAGTTGAAAAATAGTTGCCCATGCGCCCAACTACCCATACACCTAATTGCCCATGCGCCTAAGTCAGGCACATGCGCATGCATAGTACCCATGCGCCTAGAATTTTGCCCAGGCGCCTAAGTGTTGGCCATGCGCCCAAATAGTTCCCATGTGCCCACTTTCCCCATACGCCTAAGTGTAGGCCATGCGCCCACATAGTGCTCATACGCCTAGAGCCTGCCCATGCACCCAAGTTTTCCCATGTACCTAAGTATTCCCATGCGCCTAAGCAGTCATGCGCCCGCATAGTGGCCATGCGCCCAATGCCTTAGAAAATATTCTGTAGTTTTTGGGAAAAATGATTTTTATGCTAAGACTTGGAATGTTTTTGGTGGTAATGTTTATTGATGTTATGCATGTTTATTGCCTGTTTCTTTATGTTCCTTATTACGTATTATTCCGTGGATTTATGTGGTGTGATTATGTTAATGAACGAAAAATATTATGTAATGAAAAGTGGAAGTTAATGATAATGAAAAGTGAAACGTAAAGAATGAATGAAAAGTCTTGAAAGCAAGTTGAAAGGAGGTTCACACCCAATAAAGGGTTGTTGGCTCAACTGTGTGCGGTTTAGCTAACCCATGAGGATACACACAACGATCTAATCCTTGTGATTGACCAAACGTATGAGACCCTTGTAGCTTTCCCCGGGTGCTGGAGTCAGCTTTATGCATAATGTTAGGGGTCTATTTATAGACTTTGGCCCAGTACCAGCTTCGTGCACAATGTTCAGGTTATAGCACATGACATTGGTCCAGATGACAGTTAAAGATAATAATGAATGAATGAAGCTACGATGCGAATAATGATGAAAGACAAAAATAAATATTTCTTATGTGTACGTATGATGTGTGATCACGAATGAAAGTAAAGAAAAAGTTTTAAACAAAAGTAAAGTATTTTATTTATTTATAAAACTAGAACTCACTCAGCAACGCTGACTTTTATGCATTTTCAGTTGGCAGGTAATTGTTGTCGAGGATGGCACGGGGTGAAGTTACTTGGCAATTGATGAATGACATACATTTTAAGTAGTAATGATGTTTATGGGTTGTAATGCAACCAAATGAGGTTTTGTAATGTTAATGATGATGTATTACTTGGCAAAAAACAGTTATTAATATGAAATGGTTTTTGTTAAATTATTCCGCTATAATAATTTATGAAATATAATATGATTTAAATATTATATGCGATGAATGTCCAACTGTAAGTGTTCCAGGAACTGGACCTTACACTTTCTCGAATGCAACCACAGAAGGTAGAAGAAGCTTTGAAAGATAGTAGTTGGGTTGAATCAATGCAAAAGGAGTTGCTTCAATTCAAGAGACGAAAGATTTGGAACCTATGTCCACTACCATATGGTCAGGTACCCATTGGCATAAATTGGGTATTTAGAAACAAAAGAGATGATAGAGGCTTTATTATCAAGAACAAGGCAAGACTAGTAGTTCAAGGATACACACAAGAGGAAAAAATCGATTACGCTGATGTATTTGCACTTGTTGCAAGACTTGAGGCTGTAAGAATCTTTCTATGGGGATATAGACAGAGAAGTCTATGTGTGCCAGCCTCCAGGATTTTAAGACCCACAACATCCCAACTATGTGTGCAAGTTGGATAAAGCTCTCGATGGGCTGCACCAAGCACCTAGGCTATGGTATAAGACTTTGTCTCAGTTTCTCCTAAAAATTGTTACACTAGAGGTACCATTGATAAGACTTTGTTCATAAGAAAGTCCGCGAAACATTTTGCTAGTACAAGTCTATGTTGATGACATCATATTTGGCTTGTCAAATGACCAAATGTGTAAAAGCTTTGAAAGCAGTATGAAAAGAAAGTTTGAGATGAGCTCCATGGGAAAAATGGACTTTTTTCTTGGAACTCAAGTGAAGCAGACAAAAGAAGGGTTCTTTATCAATCAATCTAAATATGTCAAAGGCATTTTAGAACGATTTGAGATGAAAAATTGTAAGCCAACAAAGACACCTATACCCAGATATCACAATCTTTGTCCTGACTCTGTGGGGGAGGATACTAATCAACATCAGTATAGGGCAATCATTGGATCTCTAATGTATCTCACAACAAGTAGACCTGATATCATGTTTGCAACTTGCATTTGTGCTAGATATCAGGCTGCTCAAAAGATGTCTCACCTAGTTGCTGCCAAGAGAATACTTAGATACCTCAAAGGAGCTCCTAAACTGGGTCTCTGGTATCCAAGGAATCAAGATTTCAATCTCTATGGCTACATTGATATTGACTATGGTGGCTGCAATATCAACAAGAAATCAACATTAGGAGAATGTCAATTTCTTGGTGGAAGGATCATCTCCTAGCAATGCAAGAAGCAATCCTATGTCTCAACATCAACGTTGAAGTTGAATACATCGTTACTGCCAGTTGTTGTACTCAGCTGCTGTGGATTCAAAACCAGATGTTTGACTATGGTTTCAATTTCATGGAGACTCCCATCCACATTTACAACAAGAGTGACATTTCTGTTACAGAATATCCAATCAAGCATTCCAAGACAAAGCATATTGACATCAGGTATCATTTTATTAGAGATATTCATGAGAAAAACTTGATTAAACTAGTAAAAGTTGTCTCAAATGAACAATATGCTGATGTGGTCACTAAAGCATTTGATAAACAAAGATTTAACTATCTTATCACAGCTATTGGGATGATAAACATTGATTACTTTATCTCCTTTGAAAACCTCTTCAATATGTGTTATACTTGCAATTCGGGATTATGAAGCTTGCTAGCTCGAATTCTTTCAGCATGTTCTTCATCTCATTCATATTCAGCCACTCTACCAAGTCATATGGAAACCCATGGTTGATTAGGGTCATAAACATTGAAGATTCTGGCCTTTGTTCAAGTATGTCTTTTGTGGTCAGTAGGTCATCAGCCTTTGCTTCTTTTTGATCTTTGGAAGACTCATCTTTAGTAAGTTCTTTCCATTCTTCATCACTTTAAGTGTCATCATGAGAAATTGGCTTCAAGGTGTAAACATCCACTGAAGGAGTGTGTTCAGGTGATGTGAGTTCTGATCTATTAGGTGATTCTTCAACACTAATCACTTCTTTCTTTGTAGGCCCAAGTATCTCCTCTTTCTTGAGTATTGAATGATTTGCTTTGGGGTCTCAGCAGACTCTTTTGATTGTTTTGTTGTAGGAGCACTTGATTTAATGTCTCTTATCTTCTTTTTCAGATTTTCAATCTTCGCATCTTTTCTTTCCAGCTGAGCAAATTGTTCTTTCAGAGTCTTTTTAGCTTTGTTGCTCTCCAACACAAGCTTTTCTCTTTCAGGCTTCTCATGTGCAATAGTCTCTTTTTGTTCTTTGACAAGCTCATGCAAAGCATCAATGACTTCATTGTTTTCTTGAATGTTTTCTCTTAATCTTTTCAGACTGGATTCTTGTTTCATCAGCTGATCTTCCTTTTCCTTTATCAGTCCCTTCAACTCTTGAGTTCTTTGCTTTCTTTTGTTTGACTTGTTAACAAGTTTGTTATATTCAGCCACCAAATAACTTTTGCTTATAGAGATGTCATTTTCACTTAGATCATCTTCATGATATGCAATCACATCAACATAGTTGGCTTCTTCCCCTTCTTAATGTTCAGCAGCCAGCTCATCATCATTTACTTTATCATGGGCTGTACTGACTGAGCTTGAGCTTGACTCAGCTGCTTGATCGACCTGCTCTTCATGTTGTTGTTGATGTTGCTGAAGATCAGTGATTGGGGAGACAGGTTCAGTATCATTTCAGTGGACAGGGGATTCAGTTTTGGTTAGAGACAGTTGAACAGTACTTGCTTGTGAGGGTAACTCAGTCTTACCAGTGTAGATGCTCTTAATTGATTGGTTTTCAGGAGTTGGAGGTTGTTGGAAAAGTTGTAATTGGTGTTGAATTGGTGATTGAGGGTGAATTGGAGAAATCGGTTGGGTGTTTTTACTGGCTGGAGATTAAGGTTGGGGAGATTGAGGTTGTGGAGATTGAGGTTGTGGAGAATGTGAGGCTTGCTCAGTGTCAGCATGACAGCTATCTTGCTAATCATCCCACATCATCTCTTGGGGAATGTTGGCATTGGGGTCAACTACATGAGCAAACATAGGCACGTCGTCTCCTTCATACCTTCCATTGATCTTATTCAGTACAGATCTTCCTAGATGTGCCTGAACAAACACATCACCATCTCTAGCTATACCAGGTATATCAGCATTGATGATTAATTGTAAGAACCTTGGATACATATACATCTTGAAAGCCTTTTGCACCCTAATTTGGTCACACAAACAACTAGAAATGTACTTTGAGTAGTTGTATGTCCTTCCCTAAAAAATGCCAATAATGCCAGATGTAATGTGCCTTGAGAATCTGTCAAGCCTAGACTTCCTGTTGGAGATGCACTTTAGATAAGTGTGACATAAAAATCTATATGGTTTGCATAATCTCCCTTTCTTTATCTCACCCTTGTCAAAATCGCCATCATACCCCATCAGGTAGAACATTTTCTCTATGTATTCATTCTCGAATACATCAGGGTGACCATTTTCTTGTTCTCCCAACTCTAGTACCCTTCTGATGGTCTACTAATCTATCCTTAATCTTTCATTCTTAACATTAGCCACAATCACTTTAGATTCTCCATCTTCCTCAATGTGTGCTGAATTCCAGAAATCGACTATATGATCTTGATGAATAACAGGCTCTGTTGTTAAAGCATAGAAGAGCCTGGATCGTCATAGATATCTTATGATGTCCCTGCATCCTTCCGACAGAGGGTCGTTAGGATTTAAGAATGCACACACATTGTGCTCCCTTGCAAATCGATTAGCCATCTGTTCATAAGAATGAAGAAGATTATGTTAGTACTAAGTCATCATATTTAAGAATACGAAGAGGTTAAACGAAAATAATGAATCAATCATTTCTTTACTGTTGTTTATGATATGATTTACCTTTAAATTAAGACTTGAAATCAGGTTTAAGGTTTGTTTGATGTTTAAGATTTGAGTAATTTTGAAATCAGATGAGGGAGGGTTGGGGTTTTTACTAACGAACTTCTAGGTCAAAAAGGTTCCATAAAAGTGAATAATGAATTCTAAGTCAAAAACATCATTTATACTCCCTCAGACACATTTATTTCATTTATTTCATGAAGTGGGTCTCACTTTTCTTATTACTCTTCCGTGGAATTTATGTGTTCCGCAGATTTCAGTTCTTCCGTAGGACATCTGCGGATGTCTAACATAAAAACTGAAATTTAAAATTGAATTGAAGTATAACTTGATTTTCCATAGGTTACCAATCTATGGAAATGGATTATACTTGTTAAATATTAACTCATCCGTAGGTTACTAATCTACGGATATTCATATTTTACTTTCACTCTACAGATTTTGCACTGTAGCTTCTGCTGATGCTGACTGTAAATTCTGCACTGTAGCTTCTGCTAATGCTGAAATGTAAAGTTTAAACCTTCTTTCATTGTATGATTGTATGGTTCTATTTAACTTAGAACCATTTATTGCTATTGGACCTTGTTGACTTTGTTTTCATGATAATATTTGTGCATAAGAAGATTTATAAATTTAAAAACTTTATGTATCCAAAAGCCAAGTTAGTGCTCATGTTCCAATTCCTTCATATTGACAATTCATTTGATAATTTTGTTGTAAACTTGTTTTCAATCTACTCCCCCAAAATTTTTTATGATCAATGATGAATGTAGGCATTTATCATAAATTTATGAGAAGAATATCATGAAAGACACATGTTTATCCAAACATACCAAAAAGAAATAAATTAAAATAAACAAAATTGAACTGAGTGCTATGTACAAGCATATATAAACATAGAGTGGGATCATACTATAACATTAAACATCTTCCTGTTGAATTTGTTTGATGAAATGATACCTGATTCTATGCTGATTGCAAGTATGTTTGCCACTTAAATTCAAACAAGAGAATTGTATCAACTAGGCATGCTATTTATCATGTTTTCAAGTTTATTAGTGAGAAACTGTTATGGGCTCCATATTCAAATCACTAAGAGTTTGTCCTCCCATTGTGAGTCAAATCATCACTTTTTCACACTTACAAACTATGTACTTTAAGTTATGACTTATCTTGAGATGTGTTTGACATCTCATTAATACATTGATGTAATAGCTCTGAAGTTAATATATAGTTGATTACATAGGATTCTTTTGAGAGCTAAGATATGATCATCATCACGTCGCTAGGTCTTTACTTCCGTAAAACAGAGGTGCCTTTAACCCAGGTCTTTGTTTACACAAAACAGATGGATGATATGGATCATGATCTTTTCACCAGTTGGTTACAAATGTATACCATGGTGATCATATACCCAGGTCTTTGTTTACACAAAACAGAAGGAATATGATTTGCAAAGATGGATGTCATAAAGTGTTGGTACATAGTGTGCTCAAATGAGTGATTTGGTCACATCAGAATAAGACTCACTTGTTGTATCCTCAAAATGAAGTTTCCCACAAACAATCACTTTGCATTATGTTAGGCATGCTCTTAGTGTAGTTTCCACTCAAAATGAACCTACTCACATATCAAGAAACTTTGATCAGATTTTAATGATATTTAGGAACCCAGGAAGTAAGTAAAGGCATAGTGTACTATCATTTCCCATACATATTCATGCTGAATCAAAAAGACACAATTAATAAAGACAATATTTTTGTATTTTTCTATGTTTTTCTAAATATTTTTGGTTTTTATTTATTACTATTTACAAGGACAGACATATGCTTTTCTTTGATAATGATGATTAATCTAAGCTAATCATGCCTAAAGACTCAATTAAAAAATTAAATCTAACTTAATCAAAGGCTTTAGTGAATAAATCAGCAAGCTGATTTGTTGTGTCCACTTTAACTAACTTGATCAAACTCTTTTCTGAGTAATCTCTCAGAAAATGGTATCCAAATTTCAATATGCTTTGTTTTACTATGTTCCACCTGGATTAGCAGTTATAAACATAACAGCTGAATTGTCAATATAAATAGGAGTTTATAGGAACTTGTAACCATAATCAAGCAATTGGTTTTGCAGCCAAAGTACTTGAGAGCAACCAGCTGAAGCAGCTATGTACTCAGTCTCAGTTGTGGATACAGATATATTAGTTTGCTTTTTGCACTGCCATAAAACAAGTCTTGGTCCTATGAATTGACATCCACCAATTGTGGATTTTCTGTTGTTGTTGCATCCTCCAAAGTCACTATATGAATATAAGAAGAGAGTGAAGTCACCATCCTTTTCCCTTTGAGATATCTGAAAATTCTCTTCACAGCATTTAGATGAGACTCTTTTGGATATGATTGGTACCTAGCACAAACACACATAGCAAACATAATATCAGGTCTACTGGCAGTTAAATACATAAGTGATCCTATCATTGATCTATACAATCTTTGATCAATAGATTTTTCTATAGGATCATGTACAATTTTGTCAATTGTTGAGGCAGGTGTTTTTCATGAAGATGTATCAACAAGATTGTACTTCTTCAATATTTGAGGTATATACTTCTCTTGATTGATGAAGATGCCATCTGTTTTCTGATGAACTTGTAGACCAAGAAAAAATATTAATTCTTCCATTGAACTCATCTGAAACTCAGATTTCATCAGCTCTTCAAAGCTTATACATAATCTCTTGTTAGTTGATACAAATATAATGTCATCAACATAAATTTGAACAACTAAGAAATCTTGATGTTCTTGTTTAAGAAAGAGAGTCTAATCAATAGTTCCCCTTTTGTAACCATGCTTGAGCAAGAAAGATGATAATGTTTCATACCACTTTCTTGGTGCTTGATGAAGACCATATAAAGCTTTGTCATGCTTGTATACCCTGTGAGGGTAATCAGGATCTTCAAAACCAGGAGGTTGAGCTACATAGACTTCTTCATCAATTTTACCATAAAAGAAAGCACATTTGACATCCATTTGATAGACAATGAACTTCTTATATGATGCATAGGCTAGTAAGACTCTTATGGCTTCAATTCTTGCAACTGGTGCAAACACTTTATCATAGTCTATCCCTTCTTCTTGAGTATATCCCTGTGCAATTAGCCTTGCTTTGTTTCTCACAATTATACCTCTATCATCTAGTTTATTTTTGAAAAGACACCTTGTGCCAATAGGATGTTGACCTTCAGGTAAATCAACTAGATTCCGGATTTTCTACTTTCTGAATTGTTGAAGCTCTTCCTGCATAGCTTCAATTCAGCTATTATCTTTTATGCAGCTGTGATATTTGGAGGAACCACTTGTGAAAGAAAACAAGAGAAGAGACAGATGTTTGCAGCTCCCCCTTGGCTTCTTTTGGTTCTTTCATTAAGTTCACCAATGATGTTGTCAATTGGATGTGTCTTATGAATTGTAGTTGTTGGAATAGACTCAACTGGAATAAATGATTCCAAGTTAGTCAGATTTAGTGATGCAAATGGATTCAGCTAAGATGATGAATTTATGAAGTAGTCAAATTGATCATCATGTTGATCATTGGAAGGTGGATGATTTTCCTCATGAGTTGGTACATCAGCTGCATTATGAATGCCTTCCGTAGGAACTTCTACGGATGGATTTTGTGCTTCCGTTGGAGTTATAGGAATATCTATGGATGGGATTTGTTGAGCATCTCCAATGTTTTGAATATCTGCTGATGTAATATTCACATCTCCGGATGTAGAACACTCATCTGCAGAGGCAGAAGTATCAGATGCTGATGAAGTGTTTTCATTGGGCTGGTCTTGTGCTACATCAACTGCATTATGGAGATTATTTGTAGTTCCTTGTTCCATAGTACTTAAAGTTTGTATTCTTGGAGGATCAGCAGATAATGACACTTCATTCATGTTTGGTGAAACAAATGGATAGCATGTATTCGCAGAACCTGCATTATTCATATACCCAAAGTTAAATGAATCTGTGAGTGCATCTATATCAACCAACCAAGATGATCCTTTCATAGATTTAGGAAATAAGGATTCATCAAACGACACATTAGGAGTTTCTTCCATAATGTTTTGTTGTGGAATATAAATCCTATAGGATTTAGATGTTGAAGGGTATCCAACAAAGAAACCATCATAGGCTTTTTCTAACAACTTTCCCAATTGTTCTTAGGTGTTTAAAACAGATACATGACACCCAAAAGCTCTAAGATAACCTGTGTAAGGTTTTCTTTTGAATAAAAGCTCATAAGGTGTTTTATTATGTTCTTTGACAATTAATGTACTGTTTTGAACATTGCATGCAGTGTTCATGGCTTGATCCCAAAAGGTGATAGGCAATTGTGAATCAGCTAGCATTGTCCTTACTGCTTCAATGAGAGTTCTAATTTTTCTTTCAGCAACTCCATTTTTTGTGGAGTTCTTGGTGCACTGATCTGTCTTGCAATGCCTTTATTCCTGCAAAAAGAGTCTAAGACAGCATTAACAAATTCAGTCCCATTGTCACTCTTAAAAATTTTAAATTTTAAATCAAGTTGATTTTCAATCTTATTGACAAACTCCATTAATGTTTCAAATGTTTCACTCTTTTGTTTTAAGAAAAAGACACATGTGAATCTAGTGAAATCATCCACAACTACCAAACAATATTGCCTTTCTCTAATGCTCATCACATTGTTGGACCAAAAAGATCCATGTGAAGCAATTTGAGTGGTGTAGTGTTTGTATTGATAGTTTTGGATTTATGTGACACGCTATGTTGTTTTACTTTGTAACATGAAGGAGAATGGTTTGAATAATAAAATTCTTTCTTTGGGAGGCCAATGACTAGGTCATTTTTCACCAATTTGTTCATGTTCTTCATGGTAGAGTGAACAAGCCTTCTATGCCACAACTGAGATTCATCTTCTGTTGACTTAGATAGCAGGCATGTTTCACTGCTTTTGAGTGTTGAGTTGTTCATATCCAAAACATATGTGTTTCCTTTTCTTGATGCTTTAAGAAGGATCCAATCTTCTGAAACTGAAAAACCTGGCTTAAGAATGTAACAATTAGACTTATTAAATAATATGGTATAATTTTGATCACAAATTTGAGACACACTCAGTAAATTATATTGTAAATTTTCACAATAGTTTACTTTCTCAAATTTGAGCACACCATTAGTTACCATTCCTTCACCAACAATTTTACCTCCCTTCTTATCCCCACCAAATGCCACATAAAAAACATTTTTATGTTTGAAGTCATGGAGAAGAGAACAGTTTCATGTCATATGTCTGGAAAAACCACTGTGAACATACCTCTTGTTGTCAGCTCTCCATGATTGTTCCTGCACACAAAAGAAATCAATTAGAATTATGAACCCAAGTCTTAATGACCTTGGGTTTTCGAATAGTGTCTAAAATTGTAACTTCCTCAAAAATGAGTTTTGACGTTTTAATATTAATTTTAGATTCAATTGCTTCATTATGTGTTGGTTGAGGTGAGGATGATTCTCTTGAGGATGAGCTTGTGGAGTTTTGTTCTTGATTCTTAATCCCTTCTTCATGCACCTTTTCTTTAGTTGTTTGTTGCTTTGTTTTTTATGATGAACCTTGATTGTTGAAAGTTTCACCATCTTTTGATTTTGACTGTGGTATATGTGTACCCTTTTCAAAATGATCAAAGAATTATCATTAGTATTTTCATTCTTATCTGTCAAATCCACCTTTTTGTGAGGTGTTTTGAGTTGCTTATGTGGTTTCTCTTTCTTCAAAGGTTTATCATCAACAGATGTTTTTTTCTTTGGTTTTTGCAACTTTTGTTTTTGCTGCTGCTTCTTTGCTTTTGAATCTTCTTGACTTTCACTGGATCGAGAGTCTGATTCATTTTGCTCAGATTGTTGCTTCTTTGTGCTCTTTGTCTTGTTTTTCTTATTGAAATAACATTCCTGTGTGGAATGATTATTTTTATTATAAATTGCACAATGTTTGTTCAAGTAGCAGTCAGAAGTCATATGATTGTTCATGTTGCAAATAGAGCAATAACAGATGAAGTAGCAATCTTCAGTGTTGTGATTCTTCATATCACACCATTTGCAATACTTTTCCTTTGAATCTTTTTCAGAGCCAACCACTTTCTTCTTTTGATCTCTTTATCTTCAATTCCTTTTCAAACTTTACAGTTGATGAATTCTTTCCCTTTCCTGACATGATGTCAAAGGATTCTTGTTTAGCATTTCCTGATTCTTGGTGTTTAGGATTCACCATTTGTTGGTTTGATTTCTTATTGATTATTGTTTTTGCCTTCCATAGATCTTCCACTAATTCAGTAGATTTGGCTTTCAGTGGATTCTGCTGAAGAATGCTTCTTCTTCTACAGTTTTTCTGCTAATGGTCTCTTCTTTCCTTTTTCTACGGAGGATGTGTGCACTTCCTCAGTAGATGCACACTTCTCAATATTTCCAGTTAATGGTTTTTATTGTTGATGAGGTTCTTGAAGGCCTTCATTTAACTGAGCTATTCTCTTGCAAATAGTCTTCAACATGTTTCTCTGCTTAGAAGAATATGGCAGCTTGGTTTCTTTAATGACTTTGGGAATGATTGGTTCAAATGACACATTCTTACTAATGTTCATTTCATCCGTACATTCATCATCTTGTTCATCACAACCATCCAAATCATCATATTCATCAAAGTCAAATTCTGAATCATTTTGTTTGACTTTATCTGATTCAGAAGACTCAGTTTCGATCACCTTAGATTCATTGTTATTAACTTGTTCATTACATTTTGATTCAAACTTGGTGCGTGGCACAAAATGTTTTGATAAGCTGCTTGTCATTGTTTCAGGTAAAGATGTATAGTTATCATTCAAAGGGGGTTCTACAGCATTATATCCCAACCCATACATGTTCTTTGATTCAATGTGAGAATTTAATAATTTCTCATATTGTTGAGATGAAAGTTGAAACTTCTAAAGTTTCACTTCAGTTGATGCATGATCAGCCATGGATTTTGTTAAGGAAGTGGTCAGATGCTCAACCTGGGCTTTTAAACTATAATTTTCTGAAACAAGTTTATCTAAATCTCTCTGTAAAGAGTTAATTTTGATTTGATATAATTTATGTTCTCTTACATGAGATTCATTCAAAATCATTATTTCTTTTACTTTATCAGCCAATTGTTGAGCACGGACTCTATATCTTTCAAATTCCTCAACACATACTGATGAACACAATCTATCTCTTACCTCTCTAGCCATCGGAGGAACTTTGTTCTCCATGTGTGCCATCAAAGCTTGATTCTCTTCCAAGACTTCCTTCTCATACATGCTCCAGTCACACGTTACATCTTGAAGAATGATCAGCCCAGTTTCTTTAAAGTTACTTGGCCCTGTTGATGCATTTGTGGATGGTGGGGATGTGTTGGTTAGTGTGGTTGTCTGAAAGATCTTTGAGATGTTGTTGATTGATGAGTATGTTGCTAATGAGACTGATGTTGTTGATGTTCTCTCATGTCAGTACTTGATTGTTGATTACATTCTCTAGAGAAGTGCCCATAGAGGTTGCATCTAAAGCATCTTACTTTTGACTTATCAACACCAATCTTTGATGTTTTGCCTGCTATAACCAAATTTTTGTTTCTTCTCAGATACTGCTTGGCTTTATAAGCGATCATAGCCATTTGCCATTAAAGATCCATCTCTTTTACCACATCTGGATGTAGTTCTTCCAAATCTGGTTGATAGATGTTGGTAGGTGTTAAAGTGCTTCCCAGGTAAGCTTGAAAGCTTGAACTGAAAGCTGCAAAGGCTGCTTTTTGTTCTTCAGAGTCCAGAATCACAGTGATCGGCTCTACTTGATTGTTGTTAGATGAAGACTTTGCTGATGATGAAGATGTGTCTTTTCTTTCGTCAGGTCTTCTCTTTTCTTTTCCTGATTTATTTGAGAAGATTTCTTAGAAGGATTTGAAGCATAAAAACTCACTTCTTCTTCATCTTCACTCAAAGTACAAGAGTTGTCACTATCATTGTTAGAAATAAAAGCACTTCCAGCACTTTTAGTTTTTTGAAATGATAAGGTGTGACTTGTGTTCTTACACTCTTGTTTCTTGATTTTTCATCCATTTCAAGAGCTTCAACTTTAGCTACCAATGTATCTAAACCAGTTGCTTTGAGATCAATGGTGTTGTTGAACATGGACACAGTTTGCTTCCAACTTTCAGGCAAAGTATGGAGCATCTTTTTGTTTAATTCCTTATTTGTTTACTTTAACTCCATGATGTTCATCTCGGTTACTAATTGCATGAACCTATGGAGTTGCTGAGTAATTAATTCACCCTCAATATGATGAAATGTTTCATATTGTGAGCAAAATGTGTCCTTCCTAATGCTTCTGATTTCATCACTCCCTTCACAGGGTGTATGAAGTATCTTCCATAAGGAATTTGTTGTTTTATAATTCTCACACCTGATTAATATTTCTTCAGATAAAGCCATACTAAGCAAACTGTATGTTCTTCATCTCATTCATATTCAGCCTCTCTACTAAGTCATATGGAAACCCATGGTTGATTAGGGTCATAAACATTGAAGATTCTGGCCTTTGTTCAAGTATGTCTTTTGTGATCAGTAGGTCATTAGCCTTTTTTTCTTTTTGATCTTTGGAGGACTCATCTTTAGTAAGTTCTTTCCATTCTTCATCACTTTCAGTGTCATCATGATAAATTGGCTTCAAGGTGTAAACATCCACTAAAGGAGTGTGTTCATGTGATGTGAGTCTTGATCTTTTAGGTGATTCTTCAACATTAATCACTTCTTTCTTTGTAGGCCCCAAATATCTCCTCTTTCTTGAGTATTGAATGATTTGCTTTGGGGTCTCAGCAGACTCTTTTGATTGTTTTGTTGTAGGAGCACTTGATTTAATGTCTCTTATCTTCTTTTTTAGATTTTCAATCTCCGCATCTTTTCTTTCCAGCTGAGCAAATTGTTCTTTCAGAGTCTTTTTAGCTTTGTTGCTCTCCAACACAAGCTTTTCTCTTTCAGGCTTCTCATGTGCAATAGTCTCTTTTTGTTCTTTGACAAGCTCAAGCAAAGCATCAATGACGTCATTGTTTTCTTGAATGTTTTCTCTTAATCTTTTCAGACTGGATTCTTGTTTCATCAGCTGATCTTCCTTTTCCTTTATCAGTCCCTTCAACTCTTGAATTCTTTGCTTTCTTTTGTTTGACTTGTTAACAAGTTTGTTATATTCAGCAACCAAATAACCTTTGCTTACAGAGATGTCATTTTCACTTAGATCATCTTCATGATATGCAATCACATCAACATAGTTGGCTTCTTCTTCCCTTTCTTGATGTTCAGCAGCCAACTCATCATCATTTACTTCATCATGGGCTGTACTGACTGAGCTTGAGCTTGACTCAGCTGCTTGATCAGCCTGCTCTTCATGTTGTTGTTGATGTTGCTGAAGATCAGTGATTGGGGAGACAGGTTTAGTATCATTTCAGTGGACAGGGGATTCAGTTTTGGTTAGAGACAGTTGAACAGTACTTGCTTGTGAGGGTAACTTAGTCTCACCAGTGTAGATGCTCTCATTTGATTGGTTTTCAGGAGTTGGAGGTTGTTGGAAAAGTTGTAATTGGTGTTGAATTGGTGATTGAGGGTGAATTGGAGAAATTGGTTGGGTGTTTTAACTGGCTGGAGATTAAAGTTGGGGAGATTGTGGTTGTGGAGATTGAGGTTGTGGAGAATATGAGGCTTGCTCATTGTCAGCATGACAGCTATCCTGCTGATCATCCCGCATCAGCTCTTGGGGAATGTTGGCATTGAGGTCAACTACATGAGCAAACATAGGCATCTCTTCTCCTTCATACCTTCCATTGATCTTATTCAGTACAGATCTTCCTAGATGTGCCTGAATAAACATATCACCATCTCTAGCTATACCACGTATATCAGCATTGATGATTAATTGAAAGAACCTTGGATACATATACATCTTGTCAGCCTTTTGCACCCTAATTTGGTCACACAAACAACTAAAAATGTACTTTGAGTAGTTGTATGTCCTTCCCTAAAAAATGCTAATAATGCCAGATGAATTGTGCCTTGAGAATCTGTCAAGCCCAGACTTCCTGTTGGAGATGCACTTTAGATAAGTGTGACATAAAAATCTATATGGCTTGCATAATCTCCCTTTCTTTATCTCACACTTGTCAAAATCACTATCATACCCCATCAGGTAGAACACTTTCTCTATGTATTCATTCTCGAATACATCAGGATTCAGGGTGACCATCTTCTTGTTCTCCCAACTCTAGTACCCTTTCTGATGGTCTACTAATCTATCCTTAATCTTTCATTCTTAAAATCAACCACAATAACTTTAGATTCTCCATCTTCCTCAATTTGTGCTGAATTCCAGAAATCGACTATATGATCTTGATGAATAACAGGCTCTGCTGTTAAAGCATAGAAGAGCCTGGATCGTCATAGATATCTTATGATGTCCCGGCATCCTTCCGATTGAGGGTCTTCAGGATTTAAGAATGCACACACATTGTGCTCCCTTGCAAATCGATTAGCCATCTGTTCATAAGAATGAAGAAGATTATGTTAGAACTAAGTCTTCATATTTAAGAATACGAAGAGGTTAACGAAAATGATGCATCAAACATTTCATTACTGTTGTTTATGATATGATTTACCTTTAAATTAAGACTTGAAATCAGGTTTAAGCTTTGTTTGATGTTTAAGATTTGAGTAATTTTGAAATCAGATGAAGGAGGGATGGGGTTTTTACTAACGAACTTCTAGGTCAAAAAGGTTCCATAAAAGTGAATAATGAATTCTAAGTCAAAAACATCATTTATACTCCCTCGGACACATTTATTTCATTTATTTCATGAAGTGGCTCCTACTTTTCTTATTACTCTTCCGTGGAATTTATGTGTTCCGCAGATTTCAGTTCTTCCGTAGGACATCTGCGGATGTCTAACTTAAAAACTGAAATTTAAAATTGAATTGAAGTATAACTTGATTTTCCATAGGTTACCAATCTGTGGAAATGGATTATACTTGTTAAATATTAACTCATCCGTAGGTTACTAATCTATGGATAGTCATATTTTACTTGATCAAGTTTCGCTCTATAGATTCTGCACTGTAGCTTCAGCTGATGCTAACTGTAAATTCTGCACTGTAGCTTCTGCGGATGCTGAAATGTAAAGTTTAAACCTTCTTTCATTGTTTGATTGTATGGTTCTATTTAACTGAGAACCATTTATTGCTATTGGAACATGTTGACTTTGTTTTCATGATAAAATTTGTGCACAAGAAGATTTATAAAATTAAAAACTTCATGTATCCAAAAGCCAAGTTAGTGCTCATGTTCCAATTCCTTCATATTGACAATTCATTTGATAATTTTGTTGTTAACTTGTTTTCATGAATCTACTCCCCCTAAATTTTTGATCAATGATGAATGTAGGCATTTATAATAAATTTATAAAAAGAATATCATGAAAGACACATGTTTGTCCAAACATACAAAAAAGAATTAAATTAAAATAAATTGAGTGCTGTGTACAAGCATATATAAACATGGAGTAGGATCATACTATAACACTAAACATCTTCCAGTTGAATTTGTTTGATGAAATGATACCTGATTCTAGTACTGATTGCAAGTATGCTTGCCACTTAAATTCAAACAAGAGAATTGTATCAACTAGGCATGCTATTTATCATGTTCAAAGTTTATTAGTGAGAAACTGTTATGGGCTTCACATTCAAATCACTAAGAGTTCATCCTCCCTTTGTGAGTCAAGTCATCACTTTTTCACACTTACAAACTATGTACTTTAAGTTATAAGTTTTATCTTGAGATGTGTTTGACATCTCCTTAATGCATTGATGTAATAGCTCTGAAGTTAATATATAGTTGATTACATAGGATTCTTTTGAGAGCTAAGATATGATCATCATCACGTCGCTAGGTCTTTACTTCCGTAAAACAGAGGTGCCTTTAACCCAGGACTTTGTTTACACAAAACAGAGGGATGATGTGGATCATGATCTTTTCACCAGTTGGTTACAAATGTATACCATGGTGATCATATACCCAGGTCTTTGTTTACACAAAATAGAAGGAATATGATTTGCAAAGATGGATGTCATAAAGTGTTGGTACATAGTGTGCACAAATGAGTGATTTGGTCACATCAGAATAAGACTCACTTGTTGTATCCTCAAAATGAAGTTTCCCACAAACAATCACTTTGCATTATGTTAGGCATGCTCTTAGTGTAGTTTCCACTCAAAATGAATCTACTCACATATCAAGAAACTTTGATCAGATTTTAATGATATTTAAGAACCCAGGAAGTAAGTAAAGGCATAGTGTACTATTATTTCCCATACATATGTCATGCTGAATCAAAAAGACATAATTAATAAAGACAATATTTTTGTATTTTTTTATGTTTTTCTAAATATTTTTGGTTTTTATTTATTACTATTTACAAGGACAGACATATGCTTTTCTTTGATAATGATGATTAATCTAAGTTAATCATGCCTAAAGACTCAATTAAAAAATTAAATCTAACTTAATCAAAGGCTTTAGTGAATAAATCAGCAAGCTGATTTATTGTGTCCACTTTAACTAACTTGATCAAACCTTTTTCTGAGCAATCTCTCAAAAAATGGTATCTAAATTTCAATATGCTTTGTTTTACTATGTTCCACTGGATTAGCAATTATAAACATAGCATCTGAATTATCAATATAAATTGGAGTTTATAGGAAATTGTAACCATAATCAATCAACTGGTTTTGCAGCCAAAGGACTTGAGAGCAACCAGCTGAAGCAGCTATGTACTCAGCCTCAGTTGTGGATACAAATATATTAGTTTGCTTTTTGCACTGCCATGAAACAAGTCTTGGTCCTATGAATTGACATCCACCAGTTGTGGATTTTTTGTTGTTGTTACATCCTCCAAAGTCAGTATCTGAATATGAGGAGATAGTGAAGTCACCATCCTTTGGATACCAAAGTCCAAGGGCTGGTTTCCCTTTGAGATATCTGAAAATTCTCTTCACAACATTCAGATTAGACTCTTTTAGATCTGATTGGTACCTAGCACAAACACACATAGCAAACATAATATCAGTTCTACTGGCAGTTAAATACATAAGTGATCATATCATTGATCTATACAATCTTTGATCAATAGATTTTCCTGTAGGATCAGGTACAATTTTGTCAATTGTTGACGCAGGTGTTTTGCATGAAGATGTATCAGCAAGATTGTACTTCTTCAATATTTGATGTATATACTTCTCTTGATTGATGAAGATGCCATCTATTTTCTGATGAACTTGTAGACCAAGAAAAAATGTTAATTCTTCCATTGAACTCATCTGAAACTCAAATTTCATCAGCTCTTCAAAGCTTACACATAATCTCTTGTTAGTTGATACAAATATAATATCATCAACGTAAATTTGAACAACTAAGAGATCTTGATGTTCTTGTTTAACAAAGAGAGTCTAATCAATAGTTCCCCTTTTGTAACCATGCTTGAGCAAGAAAGATGATAATGTCTCATACCACTTTCTTTGTGCTTGATGAAGACCATATAAAGCTTTGTCAAGCTTGTATACCCTGTGAGGGTAATCAAGATCTTCAAAACAAGGAGGTTGAGCTACATAGACTTCTTCATCAATTTTCCCATAAAAAAAGCACATTTGACATCCATTTGATAGATAGTGAACTTCTTATATAATGCATAGGCTAGTAAGACTCTTATGGCTTCAATTCTTGCAACTGGTGCAAACACTTTATCATAGTCTATCCCTTCTTCTTGAGTATATCCCTGTGCAATTAGCCTTGCTTTGTTTCTCACAATTATACCTCTGTCATCTAGTTTATTTTTGAAAAGACACCTTGTGCAAATAGGATGTTGACCTTCTGGTAAATCAACTATATTCCAAACTTTCTGCTTTCTGAATTGTTGAAGCTCTTCCTGCATAGCTTTAATTCAGCTATTATCTTTTAATGCAGCTGTGATATTTGGAGGAACCACTTGTGAAAGAAAACAAGAGAAGAGACAGATGTTTGCCACTCCCCCCTTGGCTTCTTGTGGTTCTTTCATTAAGTTCACCAATGATGTTGTCAATTGGATGTGTCTTATGAATTCTAGTTGTGGGAATAGATTCAACTAGAATAAATGATTCCAAGTTAGTCAGATTTAGTGATGCATATGGATTCAGCTAAGATAATGAATTTATGAAGTAGTCAAATTGATCATCATGTTATTCATTGGAAGGTGGATGATTTTCCTCATGAGTTGGTACATTAGCTGCATTATGAATGCCTTCCGTAGGAACTTCTACGTATGGATTTTGTGCTTCTGTTGGAATTATAGGAATATCTACGGATGGGATTTGTTGAGCATCTCCAATGTTTTGAATATCTGCTGATGTAATATTCACATCTCCGGATGTAGAACACTCATCTATAGAGGCAGAAGTATCAGCTACTGATGAAGTGTTTTCATTGGGCTGGTCTTGTGCTGCATCAACTGCATTATGTAGATTATTTGTAGTTCCTTGTTCTATAGTACTTGAAGTTTGTATTCTTGGAGGATCAGCAGATAATGACACTTCATTCATGTTTGGTGGAACAAATGGATAGCATGTATTTGCAGAACCTGCATTATTCATAAACCCAAAGTTAAATGAATCTGTGAGTGCATCTATATCAAACAACCAAGATGATCCTTTCACAGATTTAGGAAATAAGGATTAATCAAATGACACATCAGGAGTTTCTTCCATAATGTTTTGTTGTGGAATATAAATCCTATATGAATTAGATGTTGAAGGATATCCAACAAAGAAACCATCATAGACTTTTTCTGAAAACTTTCCCAATTGTTCTTAGGTGTTTAAAATAGATACATGACACCCGAAAGCTTTAAGATAACCTATGTAAGGTTTTCTTTTGAATAAAAGCTCATAAGGTGTTTTATTATGTTCTTTGACAATTAATGTCCTATTTTGAATATTGCATGCAGTGTTCACGGCTTCATCCCAAAAGGTGATAGGCAATTGTGAATCAGCTAGCATTGTCCTTGCTGCTTCAATGAGAGTTCTGTTTTTTCTTTCAGCAACTCCATTTTTTTGTGGAGTTCTTGGTGCACTGAATTGTCTTGCAATGCCTTTATTCCTGCAAAAAGGTTCTAAGACAACATTAACCAATTCAGACCCATTGTCACTCCTGAAAATTTTTATTTTTAAATCAAGTTGATTTTCAATCTTATTGACAAAATCCATTAATGTTTCAAATGTTTCACTCTTTTGTTATAAGAAACAGACCCATGTGAATCTAGTGAAATCATCCACAACTACTAAACAATATTGCCTTTGTCCAATGCTCATCACATTGGTTGGACCAAAAAGATCCATGTGAAGCAATTTGAGTGGTATAGTGTTTGTATTGATAATTTTAGATTTATGTGACACTCTATGTTGTTTTCCTTTGTAACATGAAGGAGAATGCTTTGAATAATAAAATTCTTTCTTTGGGAGGCCAATGACTAGGTCATTTTTCACCAATTTGTTCATGTTCTTCATGTTGAAGTGAAGAAGCCTTCTATGCCACAACTTAGATTCATTTTCTGATGACTTAGATAGCAGGCATGTTTCACTGCTTTTGAGTGTTTTGTTGTTCATATCCAAAACATATGTGTTTCCTTTTCTTGATGCTTTAAGAAGTATCCAATCTTCTGAAATTGAAAAACCTGGCTTAAGAATGTAACAATTAGACTTATCAAATAATGTGGTATAATTTTGATCACAAATTTAAGTCACACTCAGTAAATTATATTGTAAATTTTCACAATAGTTTACTTTCTCAAATTTAAGCATACCATTAGTTACCATTCCTTCACCAACAATTTTACCTCCCTTCTTATCCCCACCAAATGTCACATAAAAAACATTTTTATGTTTGAAGTCATGGAGAAGAGAACAGTTTCATGTCATATGTCTGGAACAACCACTGTGAACATACCACTTGTTGTCAGTTCTCCATGATTGTTCCTGCACATAAAAGAAATCAATTAGAATTAGGAACCCAAGTCTTAATGACCTTGGGTTTTCGAATAGTGTCTAAAATTGTAACTTCCTCAAAAATGAGTTTTGACGTTTTAATATTAATTTTAGATTCAATTGCTTCATTATGTGTTGGTTGAGGTGAGGATGATTCTCTTGAGGATGAGCTTGTGGAGTTTTGTTCTTGATTCTTAATCCCTTCTTCATGCACCTTTTCTGTGGTTGTCTGTTGCTTTGTTTTTTATGATTAACCTTGATTGTTGAAAGTTTCACCATCCTTTGATTTTGACTGTGGTGTATGTGTACCCTTTTCAAAATGATCAAAGAATTTATCATCAGTATTTTCATTCTTATCTGTCAAATCCACTTTTTTGTGAGGTGTTTTGAGTTGCTTATGTGGTTTCTCTTTCTTCAAAGGTTTATCATCAATAGATGTTTTCTTCTTTGGTTTTTGCAACTTTTGTTTTTGCTGCTGCTTCTTTGCTTTTGAATCTTCTTGACTTTCACTGGATCGAGAGTCTGATTCATCTTGCTCAGATTGTTGCTTCTTTGTGCTCTTTCTCTTGTTTTTCTTATTGAAATAACATTCCTGTGTGGAATGATTATTTTTATTATACATTGCACAAAGTTTGTTCAAGTAGCAGTCAGAAGTCATGTGATTGTTCATGTTGCAAATAGAGCAATAACTGCTGAAGTAGCGATCTTTAGTGTTGTGATTCTTCATATCACACCATTTGTAATACTTTTCCTTTGAATCTTTTTCAGAGTCAACCATTTTCTTCTTTTGATATCTTTATGTCTTCAATTCCTTTTCAAACTTTACAGTTGATGAATTCTTTCCCTTTCCTAACATGATGTCAAAGGATTCTTGTTTAGCATTTCCTGATTCTTGGTGTTTAGGATTCATCATTTGCTGGTTTGATTTCTTATTGATTGTTGTTTTTGCCTTCCGTAGATCTTCCACTGATTCAGTAGATTTGGCTTTCAGCGGATCTTCTACTGAAGAATGCTTCTTCTTCTGCAGTTTTTCTGCTAATGGTCTCTTCTTTCCTTTTTCTACGGAGGATGTGTGCACTTCCTCAGTAGATGCAAACTTCTCAATCTTTCTAGTTAATGGTTTTTGTTGTTGATGAAGTTCTTGAAGGCCTTTATTTAACTGAGTTATTCTCTTGCAAATAGTCTTTAACATGTTTCTTTGCTTAGGAGGATATGGCAGCTTGGTTTCTTCAATGACTTTGGGAATGATTGGTTCAAATGACACATTCTTACCAATGTTCAATTCATCCGTACATTCATCATCTTGTTCACCACAATCATCCAAATCATCACATTCATCAAAGTCAAATTCTGATTCATTTTGTTTGACTTTATCTGATTCAGAAGACTCAGTTTCACTCACCTCAGATTCATTGTTATTAACTTGTTCATTACATTTTGATTCAAACTTGGTGCGTGGCACAAAATGTTTTGATAAGCTGTTTGTTATTGTTTCAGGTAAAGATGTATAGTTGTCATTCAGAAGGAATGCTACAGCATTACATTCCAACCCATACATGTTCTTTGATTCAATATGAGAATTTAATAATTTCTCATATTGTTGAGATGAAAGTTGACACTTCTAAAGTTTCACTTCAGTTGATGCATGATCAGCCATGGATTTTGTTAAGGAAGTGGTCAGATGCTCAACCTGGGCTTTTAAACTATAATTTTCTGAAACAAGTTTATCTAAATCTCTCTGTAAAGAGTTAATTTTGATTTGATATAATTTATGTTCTCTAACATGAGATTCATTCAAAATCATTATTTCTTTTACTTTATCAGCCAATTGTTGAGCATGGACTCTATATCTTTCAACTTCCTCAACACATACTGATGAACACAATCTATCTCTTACCTCTCTAGCCATCGGAGGAACTTTGTTCTCCATGTGTGCCATCAAATCTTGATTCTTTTCCAAGACTTCCTTCTCATTCATGCTCCAGTCACACTTTACATCTTGAAGAATGATCAGCCCAATTTTTTTAAAGTTACTTGGCCCTGTTGATGCATTTGTGGATGGTAGGGATGAGTTGGTTAGTGTGGTTGTCTGAAAGATCTTTGAGATGTTGTTGGTTGATGGGTATGTTGCTGATGAGACTGGTGTTGCTGATGTTCTCTCATGTCAGTACTTGATTGTTGATTACATTCTCTAGAGAAGTGCCCATAGAGATTGCATTTGAAGCATCTTACTTTTGACTTATCAACACCAATCTTTGATGTTTTGCTTGCTATAACTATATTTTTGTTTCTTCTCAGATACTGCTTGGCTCTATAAGCAATCATAGCCATTTGCCATTGAAGATTTATCTCTTTTACCACATCTGGATGTAGTTCTTCCAAATCTTGTTGATAGATAAGGTGTGACATGTGTTCTTACACTCTTGTTTCTTGATTTTTCATCCATTTCAAGAGCTTCAACAATAGCTACCAATGTATCTAAACCAGTTGCTTTGAGATCAATGGTGTTCTTGAACATGGACACAATTTGCTTCCAACTTTCAGGCAAAGTATGGAGCATCTTTTTGTTTAATTCCTCATTTGTATACTTTAACTCCATGATGTTCATCTCGGTTACTAATTGCATGAACCTATAGAGTTGCTGAGGAATTGATTCACCCTCAATATGATGAAATGTTTAATATTGTGAGCGAAGTGTGTCCTTCCTAATGCTTCTGATTTCATCACTCCCTTCACAGAGTTTATGAAGTATCTTCCACAAGGAATTTACTGTTTTATAATTCTCACACCTGATTATTATTTCTTCAGGTAAAGCCATACTAAGCAAACTGTATGCTCTAATATCGACTTTAACCTTTTTAACATCATCAGGTGACAGATCTTTTGTACTTATAGGTTGACTATTATCACTATAATCCACCCCAAGAGCAGGTGGAATATAAGGACCCTCAGTTATTAATACCCACAAGTCAGAATCAGTGTAATTCACATGATTCCTAAACTTGATTTTCCAGGATTTAAAATCCGCTTTTGTTTCCAACTTTGGTGGTTGGTATGATGATCCACCGATAAAGTTACTCATTTTAGTTAAAGTATTAGAGTTCAACTAAAACAGAGTTTCTTTTGAGTAATGAACTAATTAATGACAAAACTTAATTAATGAATGATTAAGTGATTAAGGTCATAAATTAGTCAATCCTTTTAATGATAATTAATATCAAATCAAGGATTTTGTTAATATATTTATTTAATTGATTTGAACAATTGATGAACATCAATCAATAATACATATATATGATTCAATTAATGTGTGTTAGGACCGTTTTTGTACAGAGTACTAACAGATTCTGCGTGAGACCATATCAAATAGTGCGGAATCCTATTTGATTGCCGATCCAATCAGTGAGAACGACAACCTGATCGATCTAACGATAAAACAAACGTTAAGAATTGAGTAGAAATCGATCAGGAACGAACTATGAAGTTGAATAGGCTTTCTAGGACGCTCTGGACGGCTAGGGCTTGTAAATCTTCGAAGTCTACTTTTTTCCACGAATTATGTGGTACTTATAGGTTTGTAGTTATCATTCGTACGACTGAACCATTGGCATGGTTCAGTCGTGCGACTGACTCATGCGGTTGATTCATACGCACGACTGAAGGTTCAATCGTGCGTCTGAATCAGTCTTATGTCTCGGTCATACGACTGATCCAGTCTCCTGGTCTAGTCGTGCGACTGGTCCATAAGTATGATTCATTCATGCGTATGACCCATAAGTATGGTCCATTAGCATGAATAATCACCCGACTAAGTTGAACATATTTCTCAATCATTATTGATTTAGAACTATGCACAACAACCTCAAACCCATATACGATGTTCATACATATGAATTATATCAAATACATTAATAATATGAAATATTCAAATACAAATAAACATCAAAAGCATATTCTATTTCATTAAGTATTTACATTACACATGTGTAAGAAATGAAAGACTTTTACATTAAGAACATAAACTAGGAACATGATGTATCAACAAACTCCCCCTTGGACCTAGTGTAGCCTATTGTTTAACATTCTTCACATGCTCTTGAAATTTCTTGTACTTCTCTTCTCTGGTGACTCATGCGTGTATCTCGAACGCAAAGCAGAGGCGTATAACATGTTGGAACTGTAGAGCTTGTACAATATCTTGCGTGTCATAGAACAGTGGCCACTTGTATTAAGCGTAGACATCTTCAACAGACAAGTTGGTAAGCCACATTGGGTCAAATACCCTGATAGTCTCTATCTTCCCTTCTCTGTTCAGAACTATGACCGCTTCCCCCGTCCTCCAGTCATAATACCACCATTTTAAGTGTGGAGTGAAGTCGTGAGGCATATCCCATAAAGGAATCTTAGACATAGTACGTGGAGAACTCCACTTTAACACTTCCTAGGTCTTCAAGATATAGTATCAACTTCAGTCTTATGAATGAACCGCTTAGGTTGTTGAGGCCTGAAGTTGACCCATCTGGTGTGGTATTCTTTCTTCAGCGCTGTCTCAAACCATCCCGACATCTTCCTTGGGTTGGCATATAAAAGGTCTAAACTGGCCAATCTGTTTAGCTCAAAACCGGGAAAAGTCTTCCGATCATGTGGATATCTGAAGTACTCAATCCCCTTCTCTCTCTTAACAGCATAGACATCCAAATCTTCAAAATAGGCCCACACGATGATCTTGCCTAACACTTCGCGATGTCTCTTAACACGGTAAAGTCATGTGTAGGCATTTAGCTTTGGAGGTGCGCGTTGGGCTTTCATTTCTGCAAAACAAGCTTCCCATTCAGCCTTCTTAATATCAACATTAGCATCCAAAGCTTGGGCTTTACTTTCATCCTTTTCTTTTTCTTTCTCCATCTCCTCCAGTTTCTGAAAAGTATCACTGCCAAAAGTTTCACCCAAGTTGAAAATAACGTAGCCCTCAGGGTCAGTGTATCGTGGATAGTAATCAGATTGGACATCTTCAACCTCAATCTAATCCAATCCTTGTAGCTCCTCATCACTCAAAACATCAACTTTTGCAGCATCTTTAACAAGCTCATCTGGATTTAGTCTAAACATCTCAGCGAGCTGCTCATCAGTCAGATCATGTATGATTTGTCCTTCTTCTGGAGTGTAGCTCACTGACCTTCAAACAATCCCTTGCAAGTCAAGAATCATGGTTAGTTGAGTCTTGACTTGCTGAAGAGGGAGAACATCATAATCATCAGCTTGTGGAGCTTTGCCTTTGCCCTGATCATGTGTCTTCTCAGCTGGAGCTGCAAAGGACGCGGCTCTTTTGGAGCGCCTCTCCTGAGCTGCTTGAGTTGATGCTGATGCAGATGCATCACCTTCTTGATCATCATCATCATCCTTATCATCTCCCTTACCCTTTCCACTTGGTCCCGCTTCCTCATCATCATCATCTTCTTTTGAGTCATCATCTGTAAGCTCATCATCATCATCTTCACCATCATCACCATCATCTTTAATCTTTAGGGGCTCACCCTTAGATCCCTTCAACCTTATCATCAGCTTTTTGTTCTTCTTCTCCAACCCCTCAATCCTCTTGACAGAGACCCTCACAAGCTCATTTTGAGCCGTTAGTTCATGGTGAGCTCGAACTAATGCTCTCTCATGAGCAGCGTTCTTCTCGGTCAGCTGAGCAATCTGCTTGCCTTGGGTGGTATTGACCGCTACCAGCTGGTTCATCTGATTGGCTCTCAGCTCATCTGTGGCTAGCAGCTTTTGCACCAGTCTGTTGACACTCGCCAGCTGTTCCTCTAACCCGACAGTGGGTAGAGTAGAGCCCGGTGTAGGTGGGAAGTGGGTGGATATGCCTGCTTGGTGAGTAGTGGGTGTAGTGGTAGATGTTGTGTAGATGGGAGTAGGAATGGAAGTGGATTGTGGTGGAGCTGTGTTGGGTATTGTGGGTGAGGTGGATGTGAATGCATGAGTGGTGGTGGGAGTGTTAGTGGCTGTGGTACTGGCTGTGGTAGTGGTGGTGGCTATGGTAGTGGCTGTGGCTGTGGCTGTGGTGGTGGAAGAACTGATCAAGATAATCTTTTGCCTCTTACCCTTCTTGCCATAGGGATGGGCCATTCTCTTCTTCCTGGACCCCTTGGCTATAGGGGCTCCCCCTGAGCTGATCGATTGTCGGGTGTATATGTTGGATCAGTGACATCAGTATCACCACCTTTAGAACCAGCATGGCGTCCACCAACCGCCTCTTTCCCATTTTCGGTAGCCACAACCCGGCTACCGACTTGCCTGACGAGAGTCTCGTCATCAGACCCTTCTTCTTCATCTAACAAGAAGTCCTGGTGGAAAGCAGCCTGCTTAGATCCACCAGGTGCATCAGAAGTACCGTGTGGAGATGGTGGAGATATAGTAGACGTGTCGGTGGCCCTTGATTGACTGGGACCAGCATCTCCACCACCTTGACCATCATCAAGGTCATCATCATCATCGTCCTCTTCATTAGTGGGAACCATAATGGGCTCAACATTAGAGTCACTGTCATCATCACGCCACTTCTTACGAGAGGGCGCCACATAATCCTCATTTGCTAGATGGCCAAACAGTCTCCTGACCGGGGGCTTCACCTGCTTCCCCCGGTACACCTTCATCCTTCCCAGTGTGGTGTCATCCATCACCTCTAACATAACAACATCATCCTTCTCCTTCGGCAGCAAACGTGGATACATGCAGAAGCCTTCCTTGCCTTTGGCCTCGATGTTCTCTATCAAGTAGGAGAACAACATGCGGGAGAAAATGAACGGGTGGTTCAGTACCAATGCAACGTATGCATTCTGGATTTGGTCAGACATCTCATCAAATCCTCCCCACCTGGAGGCTATGCACTTGAAGATCACATGTGCCAAGTACTTGAACTACGGGCACATGTTGCTCTTGTTCAGTACGCCGGCATTGATGTCTCCGGCGTACTTGATCCTTCGAAAGCAACCATAAACAATCAGTGGATGCAGCTTGGTTGGGTAGGCTCCGTCCTCACCCAGATCCAAGACCCTCCTCAGGTCGTCTTCAGTGATCTTAATCTCCTATCCGAAGATAGAGCTCCTGATACAGTGGGGCTCAATGGACTGATCAACTACATCGTTATCTCAGAAAGTCTGTTGTATAGATCTATATGGTGTGCATGGTGTAGAAATAGCCATGTAGATCCTCGATCTACGTAGGAAGGCTATAATCCCAGTGAACTCAGAAGCGTTCCGGGATGTAGCATCCAGATGAGCACAAATGTTGTGCTTAGTGCTCATTGTCCATCTCTCAGCCATATTGATGCAACACAAGAAACATATACATTAGATTTGTGCATAAGGGATAACAGTTGTATTTTAGTTGATTTTGATCAACTGGTTCAAACGTGCGATTGAATCATACGACTGAGTTCAGTCGTACGATTGAGCATGCGACTGAGTTTAGTCGTACGATTGAGCCTGTGACTGAACTTAGTCGTAAGCTATGCCATGCGGTTGAGTCAGTCGTGCGACTGAGTCACCGATTGATTCACTCGTGCGATTGAATCATGCGCCTGGCTCAATCGTGCGACTGAGGTTCATATGGAGTGTCTATTCGCATCTTGCTCTGTTCGTCACTCTAACTCAGAATCTTTGTCAAAACGTTATATTACACTTCGTGTTTAGACTCATTAGATTCGCAGGAACTCGGACTAGCACTTAGTGTCTTTTAAATCAACTTTTATGTCCATTGAAGTGGTCTATTCTAGAGTATTGTCCTGGTTATTGATCTTAACACTTTCGGTCATTTAGGGTTTGATTAATCCATTCATTTGAACCGATTTCAGTTGCAAAGTACCTGTAGATGAGTAGGAAATCAATCAGTATAACAATCGGAGATCAATCACAGTAATCAAAAATTAGGCAGAGTGTCTGGGTATGGGCGGTTTTTGAGAGTTTTTGAAGGGTGGTAGAGTATACGACCGACTAACCCCCTTATTTATATTGTTTTAAGTTTACATCGTGCGACTGGACCTATACGCATGATTCATTCGTGCGACTGGGGTTCAGTAGTACAACTGGCTCAGACTCCTTCATCCATTCGTACGATTGGTTCATTCTTATGATCCAATCGCATAGTTGATCCATACTCATGGTCCAATCGTGTGATTGGCTCATACTTATGGTTCAATCGTGCAATTGACTCATACTTATGATTCAATTGTGCGATTGGCTCATACTTATGAGTTTGACCTCAAATATTTCCATACACTCAAAATCTAACTTTTGATTTATGACATTATGACCAATGATCATCTCAGACATGACCCTTTTAACAGAAAATCATTTGATCACCTCAGACGTGATCCTCTTAATTTAGAACCGATTGGTCACCTCAGGCGTGACTCTTTAAATTTGTGATTCATAGAGTTCATGTAGTTATATAGTCCGACATGGACACAAAAAAGATAACGAAAACAGAAAACAACTTGAATTAAAACAAAACAAGACATATTTTTGTGTTTTTGGTTTGAGGTGAAATAAAACCTTTTAGAAATCTTCTAGCTGATTTTACTTCCTGAGCAGAACAGCTTCAATTTAATTTTTCATATCTGGAAAGATTCATATAGAATCATACAGGTATATCATAATTATTTGGGACCCCTATGATATGTACTTGAATACTAGATTCTTATTTGTCTGAGAGTCAATAGCACTTGCAAGAAATCATACTAGAGCTATAAGATGCACACAATGATTTTGACCGTCGAGAGTTGCAGCCACGATGATTCTCAGTATATTTGTCCACTTAAATCCATTCACAGATTTTTGACTCACATTGGTGATGAGTTAGGTTATATTATTTCAATAAGCATTTGTGGATCCCACACTTATATGGTAATCAGCATTCCTTAGGAGATTTTTGAGCGGTCTACGGGTATTTGACAAGAAGAAACTATTCTAAGAACTTTCAAAGAGATGCCAAGCCTCAGGTCAGTGCCATCGCACAGCAGAGAGGCGCAACCAACAATGAATTCTAGAATATTTAGGTTATGCTTATCCTCAGGTCAGTGCCATCGCACAACAGAGAGGCACACAACCTATCTTCTTGTTAGAGCATTTTTTTCTTTTATACATAACACACCAACAACATTAGTCATTAGCTTGATTGCGTTTAACTGTTTTTTCATGTGCTTTGCTCATTGTTATGGTCATCCTCACACATTTGTGGCGTTTATTTTGCTCGTCACACCTTATTGGAAATGCGTTGATTGTGTTAATCAGGAATAAGATGAGAACCCACAGCTAGTTGAACAACTTAGTTTGAATTTGATTCACCAATGAAGTCTACTCGTCTATTGTGTTGAATCTACTGACACATCATATAATGAACTAGCAACCTCTAGGCCTACTTTCTCTATGTTACCTCAGTAGCAGACTAGTTTACTATCATATTACCTTTATTTTGCTTAGACTTCTCATACTTGTAATTTGAATATAGCATTTTGATAATTTAAATCCTTTTGATGTCCTAAGCAATTAGTTCCCTGTGTACTATCATTTTCCATAATTGTTAAATCAATCTCACAGATTTGATTTCTTTGCTTTCAGCTTATCTGCCCTCCCCCGTTTTTTTATTTTTATTAATTAAATACTGAAACTAAACTATTCTCCCCCTAAAATTCTAAAACCGAAAATGTTTTTGTGTTCTTTGGATTTTGAAAGACAGGAAAATAAAATTAAAAATAAGATAAAAATAAAAAATAAAATAAATAAATAAAAAAATAAGAAAATTTGTCGGACTAAGAACTCAATTCGTCTCGAATCACATCACTTTGCTTTTTCACGCCATTGACCTCCAAAAGATAAAAACCAAGGTTTGTCAAAAGCTTTTGTGTAGAGGTCGGCGCGTTGAAAATCCGTATTAATTTTAACAACATCGATTAATTGTTTTTCAAAACAGTCACGTATAAAGTGATATTTGATACCGATGTGTTTAGTTTTTGGGTGTTGGACCAGATTTTTGGTGACAGCTATTGCAGCAGAATTATCAACAAAGATAGAGGTGTTAGAAAATTGCAAACCGTAGTCTCGCATTTGCTGTTGAATCCAAATGATTTGTGAACAGCTACTTGCAGCAACAACATATTCAGCTTAACATGTTGACAGAGCAACAGATGTCTGCTTCTTACACTGCCAAGTGACTAAGCATCTTCCAAAGAACTGACATCCCGCCGATGTTGACTTGTAATTCATCTTGCAACCACCATAGTCCGAGTCACTATACGCTGTAAGCTCAAAGTAATCATCATGAGGATACCACAACCCGAGTGTTGGAGTACCCTTCAGATAACAAAAGATCCTTTTTACCCTAATGAGATGATTCACTTTTGGTTTAGCCTGATATCTGGAACAGAGACACATGGCGTACATAATATCAGGATGAGAGGTTGTGAGGTACATCATAGATCCGATCATTCTTCGGTACATCGTGGCATCTACCAGATCACCATTTTCGTCGGGTGCCACATCATGGTTCGTGGCAAGTGGAGTCCCAGCAACCGTTGCATTCTCCATGTCGAACCGACTAAGGATATCTCCTACATATTTGGACTGATGTAGGAAGATTCCATTTGGTGTCTGATCCACCTGTAACCCAAGAAAGAACTTCATCTCTCCCATGGCACTCATCTCAAACTCAGCCTTCATCACTGATTCAAATTCTTTACACAATTCTTCCTTTTTGGAACCGAAGATTATATCATCCACATATATTTGTATCAGTAGTAAATCACCATCTTTCTTTTTAACAAACAACGTGCAGTCAATAACCCCTCTGCGAAAACCATGTTTCAGCAGATGAGTAGAGAGTTTCTCATACCAGGCTTGAGGGGCTTGATGAAGCCCATAAAGAGCCTTGTCCAGTTTATAAACTCTATCACGATGATAAGGATCCTCAAATCCTTCGGGTTGACTGACGTACACCGTTTCACGAATTTCACCATGAAGGAATGCACTTTTCACATCCAATTGATAAACTTTGATCTTCAAGTAGGATGCATAGGCTAAGAAGATACGAATTGCTTCCATCCTTGCCATAGGTGCAAACACTTCATTGTAGTCAATGCCTTCGACTTGTCTAAACCCTTGAACAACAAGCCCAACCTTGACTCTGATTATAACCCCTTGGTCATATTTCTTACACTTAAGAACCCATTTAGTGTCAATCACCTTTGCCCCTTTTGGTCTGTCACAAGAGTCCATACTCCTAACTTCTTGAACTGAAGGAGTTCTTCATGCATAGCACTAACCCATGCATCATCGTTTAAAGCTTCACTTACATATTTTGGCTCAAATTGAGACACAAAACATCGATAAGCTCCAGCGTGTAAATATCCTGTTTCCATGACTGTGGCATAATCAGCTGAGTATAGCTGATTTCGTGTCTGAACTCCCGATAAAATATCCCCGATGATGTTGTCCAGGGGATGATGCACATTAACTCGAGTTCTGGGAGTGGTGGGAAAAGCTACCTCACTATCCAGATTTTGAATCCCAGGTTCAGTTTCTGTGGCTGTTTGAGTATGGGGTTCAGAAGTTCCAGAGGCATCTAGATCAGATGCTTGTGTACTTTCAGTATACTATATCCGAGAAAGATACCTTCTTCTGCCTTCTCATAGTCAAAGAAGAAGGAAGGTCCTTTGCCAGCAAGGGGTGGTGTATCTTTAGACATCAACATTGCACCACACTTCTACCTGACCCATTGAGTTGTTATAAACTCTCTTGTCTGGTATACTATAACCGAGAAAGATACCTTCTTCTGCCTTCTCACAAAACTTCCTAGTTTGAGTGATCTTTAACAGCATGCATGGTGCTTCAAATGGTTCTAGATACTCCAAGTTGGGTTTATGTCGCTGGAGCAATTCATAACACGTTTTTCCATGACGTTTGACCACTAAGACTCGATTGAGAGTGTAGCATGCATTAGCCACTGCCTCGTTCCAGAATTGAATGGACAGCTTAGAGTCGGCTAACATTGTCCTTGTTGTCTCTATCAAGCTTTGATTCTTTCTTTCAGCAACCCCATTCATCTGTGGAGTGTAAGTAGAAGTAAATTGATGAACAGTTCCTTTCTCTCGACAGAATGCCTCCATCCACTGATTCTTGAACTCTGTTCCGTTGTCTGATCGAATTTTTCTTACTTCTAGCTTGTAGAGTGATTCCAATATAGTGACTAAATGCTTGAATGATTCAAATGTCTTTGACTTTGCTTTCAGAAACATCACCCAAGAGAATCTTGAGTAATCATCAGTTACTACAAAGCAGTACCAATCACCAGCAATGCTCTTTGTACTGACTGGGCCAAACAGATCCATGTTTAGAAGCTCGAGAGGAATGTTTATAGAATTTACTTTCTTTGCTTTGTGAGACTTCTTGGTCTGTTTTCCTTTCTTACATGCTATGCAAAAATCTAGGAGTTGGAAATTCTTGACTGTAACTCCATTCACCAAATCATTCTGAACCAGATGATTCATCTTCCTGGGATTAATGTGTCCCATTCTCCTATGCCAGGAGACTTAATCCCTCTCTGTTGTCTTTGACAAGAAGCATTGGGCAGTAGACTCAGTTGTGGAGGCTTTTGATAGATCCAAGACATACAGATCATTATATCTTGAAGCTGACATTAGAATCTTATCCTCCTCGACAACTTAACCCTTCTTCAACATGTAGCACTTCTTGTTATCAAACACAACGTTGAATCCCTTATCACAGATTTGGGAGACAGAAAGAAAGTTGTTTTGCAGTTGTTGAACGTAGTTGACCTTGTCAGACTTCACTTTCTTATTTCCCACTTCGCCTTGAGCGGTGATGTAACCTCCTTTATTCCCAGCGAACGATACCTGTCCCCTTTAATTTGCTTGACGTTTAAAAGGAGAGACGAATTCCTGATCATGTGCCAGGAAAACCCCACTATCAATAGTCCAAGTATTAGTGATAGCGCTGTAGCGGACACCCTGCACATACAAAGGAATTGATTAGTTTAGGTTTGGGACCCAAGCCTTAACTGGCTTGGGTGTCCCAGACGTATCACACATCATGAACTCAACCCACTGTCCTTCAGAGGATGAGGGCACATGTTTCTTCTTCTTATTCTCACTATCAGACACATTACTTGTTTTGATCTTCCATAAACTAGTTTTGTGTAAGGCCTGTTTATGGTAAACAGATGACTGGCTTATGGTTTGAGCTTTAGGTTCACTAATAATCTTAGGTGTAACCTTAGGTGACACAGTAGATCTAATTTTAGAAAAACTTGGTTTTTCATCAAAAAGTTCAATTTTCTTTTTAGGTGTCTGATAATAAGAACAATTTGGAGAGATATGTCCTCGTTTTCCATAACTATAGCAGGATCTTCCTTCGACAGTTTGAGGAATGTTGTGATGTGGGGTTGAGTTTGGTCGTGGTTTGAGATATGTCCGGTTGGGTGACGACTCTTCCCTTTTAGATGTTTCACCTTCTTTAACAAACTTAATTGTTTTGACATTTTGAACATCTTTCATTTTCATTTTATTTGGATTTTGATGATTAACACGATTAAGGTTCATTGGATTAGACCTCTTAGGTTCTGAAATAAACGTTTGTGTACCTGACCCTAATTTAACCTTCTAAATTTTATCACCCAAATCCTCAACAGGTATCTTATTGTTGATTCCAAAGAAGAATCCTTTTGTTTAGTGACAGATTTCATAGGTTTACCCATAGAATCAGGATCACTGACCAGAGGAGTAGACACCACATGATCCTTTACAGGGTTATTATTAATTGGTCTACATTTAGTGTTCAAAAGGATTTCATGTGGTGGCGGTACTACCTTATAACCCAGACCTTCCCCTGCATTCCGTTCTTTCACTAGGTTCTGAACAATGTGAGAAGAACTTGCCAAACTGTACAGTTTTTGTTTTCATGAATCAACTTCGACTTGCAAAACTGCTTTTTCCTTCTTAGTTTCCTCCAAAGAATTTAAATAGAACTTGATGTCATTTGATTGATTTAAGGCAACAACCTCGGTTCCCTTAGTTGTTTCCCTAACAGTTCTATCTTTTCTTTGAAGCTGCACTCATTTTGTTTTAAAGTAAGATTTGCTTCAGTGCAGAGTTGTAAATCATTTACTAGATTATCATTATGTTCTAATAACCTAGCAAATTTTAAATCAATGCTTTTCCTAAATTTATCACATTCAGTACATGCATGTTTTTCAAATAATTCATCTTTAGAATATACTTGTGTAGAACTAGACGAATCAGCCATCAAAGCAGTGTCAAACTCTTCGGTGACTGGAGATTCTGAGTTTGCAGCACGTAGCTCTTCTTCAACCAAATGATCAACGACATTCATAGCTTCTTCGATATCTGAAAGTGAATGCTCAGCTATGATGTCTCCTTCACTTGCAGATCCATCATCCAATGTATCAACTAAAGCAATGTTTGATTCTCCCAGAGAAACGAATCGGAAGGACTAGTCTTGTCCTTCATCACCTTGAGCAACCAAAGCTTTAGACTCTTGACTTGAAGATGAAGCTCCAATCTTATCCTTGTCTTGTCGGTTGAATGTAGGAAAAGGATTTCCATTTCCAGTCTTCTTTGGCTTTACGCACTCACGTTAGAAGTGCCCCTTTTCACCACAATTGAAGCACGTGACTTTGGTTTTGTCAAATTCTAATGTCGTATCTTTAGTGGCAACCAAATTTTGCCACGTCTTTTTAACAAACTTCTTGGCTCTTCTAACAGCACTAGCCAAGGGCCACATAATATCCATGCGTTCTAGCTCATTTTTATCAACTTGCTCGTAGTCCTCGTCAGCAAGATGACAGTTTCCAATCTTACCAGCAACTAATCCATCATATAATTGAACCACGGCAGCTAGAAGGTCCATGTGCTCTTTAACAACTTCCACGGTGACATTTCCGAGATTCTCGATCTTCAACTTTGTTGTATTTGCCTCAGGAACTATGTATTGGGTTCCAGATGACCCTAACGTTATGGTTCTTGATGCACTGCTTTGGGAAGGAGCAGAAGAGCTAGACACAAACGCTGTTTGTGGTGGTGCACCCGAAGCAGCCGGAGTTGGAACTGAGTTGTATAGTGCAGGATTCTGAACATAGAATCCTTTCTTTGACTTGTATTTCATACGTAGTTCTTCCTCCCTTAACTTCAAAATGAAATCATTTATGTCTAAAGTAGCAAGAGTGTCGTTTTGTCTCAGACTAGACACAAATGGATCCCATTTGTCTGGCAGACCATCAGCAAAACTAGAAACTTTATCTTCCATGGATGTGGTCATGCCATGAGTGTGCAACTCACTCATCAGATGATAGAATCGATCAATGATATCATCTAAGATCTCATTCCAATCAGAGAGAAATTGTCAAATTCCTTCTTAAGAGCTTTTGCCTTCAGTGCTTTCAGAGCTGCATTACCTTCGTATCTCTTTTCCAAGGCATCCTATAGTATCTTACTCTGCTTGTTCTCAGAGAACTGATGAAATATGTCCTTAGGTATAGATTGAGTCACACAGGCATATGCTTTCTTTTCAGCATTATGCAGAGTCTTCTAGGATTCACTCATTCCTCCCAAAGTCAATTTAACTCCATTAGCACTGGCTGGTACCGTGTAACCAGTCTTAATGGATGTCCAAAGGTTTGGGTCAACTCCATTCAAGTATATTTCAAACCGTTGTTTCCACTGTGGGTATTCATCCAAAGTTAACAGCTTTGGTGGTTGTTGTGGTTTCCAATCTCATTCTCCAGAAGTAGAAGGTTCTGGATACGTGAGTCCTTTCCAGTAGTGAATGCAGCAAACTGGTCTTCCATTGCTTTAAACTTGGTAAACATAGAACATGACAGATTCACTCGTGCGAATGACCTATGCGAATGGGTCACTCGTGCGAATGAAAGATGCGAATGAATTCAATCGTGCGATTGGATTCAGTCGTGCGAATGAGCAGGACTATTGAAATCAACCGACAGGAGCTGCTTAACTGTGCGAATGAGAGACACGACTGAGTTCAGTCGTGCGAATGAGAGTATACAAATGATTTCAGTCGTGCGAATGGTCCAATCGTGCGACTGAATGCTGTTGTGTTTGAAAAATCGAATATTTTGAACACTTTGACACAAAATACGAATTTTCCAGAAACCCTAATCTGTCGTTTGATGAACAATCGAAATTTTAACACATGCGAACGTCAAAAACACTTTTTGAAGCAAAACGGTGACTCTTTTGATCGAAAACGTTTGTTTTAACACCAAAACCAATTGAATCCACTCAAAATCACGAGCCAAGGCTCTGATACCACTTGTTAGGACCGTTTTCGTATGGAGTACTAACGGATTCTGCATGAGACCAGATCAAATAGTGCGGAATCCTATTCGATTGGTGATCCAATCAGTGAGAACGACAACCTGATTGATCTAACGATGAAACACACGTTAAGAATTGATTAGAAATCAATCAGGATGAACTATGAAGTTGGATAGGCTGTTTAGGACGCTCTGGGCGGCTAGGGTTTGTAAATCTTCGAAGTCTTCCGTTTTCCACGAATTATGTGGCATTTATAGGTTTGTAGTTTTCATTCGTACGACTGAACCATTGGCATGGTTCAGTCGTGCGACTAACTCATGCGGTTGATTCATACGCACGACTGAAGGTTCAGTCGTGCAAATGGTCCATAAGTATGATTCATTCATGCGTATGACCCATAAGTATGGTCCATTAGCATGAATAATCACCCGACTAAGTTGAACATATTTCTCAATCATTATTGATTTAGAACTATGCACAACAACCTCAAACCCATATAAGATGTTCATACATATGAATTATATCAAATACAATAACAGTATGAAATATTCAAAGACAAATAAACATCAAAAGCATATTATATTTCATTAAGTATTTACATTACACATGTGTAAGAAATGAAAGCCTTTTACATTAAGAACATAAACTAGAAACATGATGTATCAACAATGTGAATATAGATCTAAGTTAACCGAGCAATGAAACAGTACTCGCTGAAAGATAAATCACTGTTTTATTGTTTTAAAAAAATTGATTCACACCAAAACAATTTTGCTTAAAAACAATAGATCTAATCAGAAAACTTGTAAATCTAATGAAATAAGCAATCAATTAAACAATTCTAACACCGATAGATCAATCGATCTAAATCAATGAGCACTTGGCTCTGATACCACCTGTGAATCCAAGGATCGCAATCAGGAATTATCAATGTTAGATTGGAATCGAGTTAATGATTGCGGAATGATCATTAATCGTTGTTTAATTGACTAATTATTGAAATCAAAGCCAATGAATATTAACGACAAACAACTCAATGATATCAACACAACAAATAAACGACCAAGATTTGATTCAAAAGTATTTCATTAAAACTTGTTAATGATTACAGATGAAATAAATAATGAATGCTATAAATAATATTTCCCTCGAACGTGTTGAGGTTTATGATGTATTGATGTGACGACTGCTAGGGTTTTGTGTTTGATTGTGTGAATTGATGTGATGATTGTTAGGTTGCAGAAATTGCTTGTGTTGCCTTCTATTGCTCCTCTTTTGATATGAAACCTAGGACTCATATTTATAGACATGCGTGTTTCTGTTAAGGAAACATCGAATCTTTTGGAATTCGTGATTGTCTTGTTGACTTGGATTACTTGTATCATTTAAATACAAGTGTTTGGTCTTCCGCAACAAAGCTGTCTTCAGCAGGAGTCTTTACTTGAAATCTTCTTTGTATTGTTGTTCATCCGTGGGTCTTTGATCTCTTCAGACTTGTCTGCATTGGTGTTCTTCAGTAGGAATTCCTCGGAGGCATTTCATATCTACAGAAGAACAAATTTGTTCATCCGTAGATGTTTCTTACACTTAGCCAATTTCAGAAACTGACCAAGTCTAATGTTTGATCCTGCAATCATACATACAAATCAACACATATATATGGGTTAACCTACACACATAATGCATACATCATAATAATGAATTACAAATATTCATTACGATTATTGATCAAGTTCTAAGCCTATAAAAATGACCTAGATCTATCGTTCCTAGATCTAACAAGCTGCAAGTAGCAAAGCAGTTGTAGCAACCCAGGAGGCTATCAATAACAAGAAAAGGGTGGAGATTATTGACAGACTTGTCAATCTTCGAGTGGAAAGTGAAGAAGTGCTCCTCTTACCACTTGAGGAGCTGGTGGAATTGGAAAAGGCAACCCTGCTGCAGAAAGAACGAGAGGAAGCAACAAGGTTGGCCTTAGAGGAAGAAAAGAAAAGAAAGAAAGAGGAAGCTGAGCAAGAGTTGAGGAGTGAGAGGATAGCCTTTTTATGCTCTAGGAGTTGTACTCTTGATGAACTAACTCCTCATTACAATGATACGATCTAATGGGTTTTCCAGAAAGAAGAAGATCATATAGATAAGGAGAGAAAAAAGGCAACCAGAGAAAAGCTAAGGGAGAAGGAGAAGAAAGAAGAAGAAGCATAACTTGTGGCTGCCAAGAAGGTGGGAGATAAAGCCTGGATGAAGGCATATCTCAGAAGCCATGGCTTCTCTGGCAGGCAAGTAGGCCCCATGGTTGAAAAGACCCTACAACAACATGTCAGTGACATCAAGTGTGACATTCGCTCAGGAAGAAGGAAGGAGGTATACCAAAGTATACAGAGGATTACTTCCAAACCTCAACCTCAACTTGAACCAATATCTTTCCCTTTCCCCATCAAAACTGAACCAACCACTGAACCTTACACCCCTAAACCTACACCATCAATCATACCCTCATCCTCACCTATTGCCTCACAACAACCACCTCCATTACCCATCCTAAAACCTAAAACACTTCTCAAAGCTTAACCACCATCCACCCATCAATCACCCAAGTCATCCTCTCAACCATCAAATCCTCTAACCTTGGAAGAATTCAAGGAAATCAAGAACAAGCTCATCAACTATATAACTTTGAGCGAAATCTCTTGTGAGGATGAGTATTTCAAAATAAAATTCATTGATGGCTCTTCCTGTTCCCTCACAAGAGAAGCATTTCTTGATTTGCCTAGGGGAACCTTGGACCAGGAATTTCAGCTTCTTGCACCAACTCTGATTCACTCAATAAAGAAGAGAAGAAGTTGAGAAGATGGCTGGTGACTCTCTTGGACACCAGGAAAGGGAACAAGGTGCCATCTCAACCCTTTACTCCTAGGAAGAAGATTTTCCAATGGAGGTTCGAAGACTCTTCTCACAACTTCATTGTAGAAAGAGAGAATGGTGAGATCAACAGACTCAATACTCCATCTCTGTTACACTTATGCAGGTTTGACATTGCTGAGTAAGCAGAGAAACTATTCTCCAATCCCTCCAACTCTCATACAACTGCTCACAATCGGAATCATCTGATCAGCCTTCACCTTGCTGAGTTGATAGCAAAAGCAAGGATTGAGTAAGAGTTGAAACAGAGAGAAAGGGAAGAAAAGAAGAGGTCAATCAAAGGAAAAACTTTCCTTCAGATAGTGAAAGGCCTGGAATTGGAACCCCCACTTAAATTGGAGTATGACTACAACTCCCATCAACTAACTCTCTATCGAGGAACACAACAAAGGATACATGTTATCTACAAATGACTTGTACAAACTTCTCATCACTACCTCCGGAAAGAACAAAGAGACAGATAAATACTTTCTTTCCCTGGTGCTGAAATTTTAAGAAGCAGAAGATAATGAAGTTTTGGTAGCATTAGCTTAAAGGGAGTTTCTTAGATCTAGTAAGGCTGGTGCAACCAAAACAACACTTATAATAATTTTTTGGTGCAACTGATAAAGACTTCCGAAGGCAAAGCTGTACTTGCGAAGATTAAAGATAGAAGAACTTCCAAAAAAGAACTCAGTCTTCCAAAGACTAAGAAATTCCTCTTCCGAAGACAAACACTTGGAAGACATCAAGACAAAGACTTCCGAAGTATAAAGACTTGAAGATCAACAGAAGCCTCAGAAGAAGTAGACTCTTCCAAAGTGTAAGTGAAGTTTACCTTTGGAAGAACCTACTATGAACCAGTGGACATAAGTAAGGTCCCTCTGACAACCCGCTGCAACCTCTGATATACTGCATGGTGTTTTCCCACGCCCATGTAGTTGATCATACTTTATTTCACTGTTCATTGTTTATCAGTTAGTACAGTTATCACTTTAGTTGGTAGCAAAAAGATAAGTCATGGACATGTCATGACTACCTAATAGGATAGTATTTTATCCTAGATACCTTATTCCTAACAATGTAGTATTTGTTTGGTAATAAGTTTCTAGCTGGATATCTTTTGTATAATTGGCTGTAGATAGTAGTATATGTAGTTCTCATTGTAAACTCAATTAATATGCTTGTGAGAGTCTTGTAAACTTGAGTTGAGAAGTAATATATACAAGATCTTGAAAACCTATTTCCTGTGTTTGATTTACTTAGTATATTATCATCAACTCTTAAAGGATTCTGCATTATCATTCGAGTGTGATTTAGTGAGTTTGAGAGATTATACTTGTGTTGAGTGAACATATCCGATCCTGCGAAAATAGCTCAATGACTTGAACCCATACATCCAGTTTCATCCCCATTGAGGGATTTTTAATTGCATTGTAGTGTCTTGATAATCTCTAAATTTATGAAAATGTTTTTTCTTTTTTTATTTTTGCATTCCTTATAAAGGTTTGCATACTCAACTAAGATCCACTGCCTTATTCCTTCCAAATGCTCAGTGTTACTAAAACTATATTGTTCAAAACAATGGTGTAAAACAATAAATTACATACGTAAAGTGTTGTAAATATGAAAACTTTATGCTCGCGAGGGACATCCTACCATTTATGATAGTGATGTCACACCCCGATCGACGATGAAATCATCGGGGGTGGACGAATGTGAATCGATTATTCATAGCACATGGAATTTTATAAGTTGAACTAATATTAAATGTAATTTTCATTGAATAATACTAATCACATAATACATTACAATTAAAGAATACTCCAAATAAATATAATAAAAGATTCTTTATTAATCTAGGTCCAAAACCTAAATGAGCATGAAGAATTCCACTAATCAGCATTTTCGAAATCATGTAAAAAGGTGACGAGTCAGCTATCGAATTATCCGGTGGTTAAACACAGGTTTGAATACATATATAGATTGATTAAGTAGATTGAAACAATTCAATTCACATGGCAATGTAAAGACTTCTAATGAAATAGTTTGACATAAAAGACAAACCAACATAATCAAACCTAATGACTGAATTGACTCGGTCCGCAAACAAGTCCTTATAGAATGAATGATTCCGGTTTCAATCACCATGAGACAAAATAAATATGGTGGGTTTGTCAAACCAATAGATCTATCATTGTTACCGTACTTGTATAATTAATGATTGTGTTATCAACAAGTTTATCTAACTATGAACATATGATTGCAAGTAATAATATAGCATGTCAGGAGCGTCTAGTTGTCCAACAAGGTTTCCCAAGGTTCGGACAAGTTGACTTAGTGAGAGAATAGGCTCCATTGAGAGTCAAATTATTATTGTAGTTCCACTTCTTACTCGAAAAAAACAGAAAGACTTGCTTGTTGGAAATTGTTGCTTGGTTTAACCAGGGAGTTTTAGGCATAAAGAAAAGATGCTTGTAAAGCTGATTTTTGAAATAGCATAACAATGAATATCAATGATTGAATATAGAATTACATGATTTTCTTAAAATATAAAACACATTAAAATGGGTAATGAATATTTATATTGATAGGTGTTTTGTAAATGATAAAATGCAAGACTTGACACCAAAAATTTCTCACGTGTCAACCTAAGATTTGGTGACTTTTTGTTAGAATAATAATGATTGAAGCACTATGAATTAGGATTTCAATTGGGATTTAGGTTTGACAAATAGTTTAAATAAGATAGTATACTTTAATCTTTCTAACTTGATTAAATATAATATAATACATTCCAGGACCGTTTAAGGGCTTAAACACAATTACAACACAACAACACAATGAGGAGATTAACTAAACTTTAATCAAACAGTGAACTGGGTTAACCAAAGTGATACAAAGAACACAAGTAAAGCAAGAGACAGAACAAGAGAGTATGGGTTTCAAGGAGGCAGTATATGGCTTTCTCAAGTTCTTTTACAAGTGTTACAAAGCATAAAGAAAGATACAAGAACTTGAAATACTTATACTACAACCTACAGCCGGCTATACTTTGAAAGCCAGCTGGATACAATTGACTAGACACTAACAAAATCAATTGTAGGATCAAAAGGCATATCTGCCTTTTGACCTTTTGACTATGACATGCCATAGCTCACATCCTTATACATTACAAAAAGGATAAAGTACATAAAGTGGAAAGTTACAGACTCAAGACCTCAATGTACAATTACCAAAAGCATGGACCTTTTCACCAACTCATGTAAGTTGGTGACTTAACAGAGATGCAGCGGAAAAGGTGCTTTATGGAACAGTACATCAGATAAAGCATGTGTACTAAAAGTCTTCGGAAGAAATCTGTCTTCATAGGTTGAAGCTTCGGAAGACTTTGTCTCTGAAGCTTCGGAAGGCTTCATGTTTGGCTTCGGAAGATATTGGTCTTGGCTTCGGAAGATTTTACACTTAGAGTATTTTCTAATGCATTGTGTAAAACTTCCGAAGCATTCTTCACTTCAGTACTTAGTGCATGTTGCTGAGACACTTAGGATGTTTTGGGTTGCATCAGACTTAAGGAATCCTTACAAACTCCCCCTAGGCTGATGCTACCAAAACACTTAGAAGATCTTCAAATGTTGGTAGTCTTCAGTACAATCAAGACCATTCCTTTCTTCATTAGATGGTCAGGATCATTAAGACTCTCATAGTATCTTCTCATCTTAAAGAGATCATGCAGAGGTAAGTTGATTATGTCTTGCCATGAGTAGACATTCTCAACACCTTGATCTCTGATAACATTCCATCTTTCTGGATTGGTAGAGTAAGTCCAGGACAAGATGGGTGTCTCAGTAGTTAGAGGAGCCACTTGAATAGGAGTTGATTGGGCTGCCTCATCATGCACTTCCTCAGGTTGATCTGATTCAGCCTGAGGTGCAGAGGTAGATGACTTTGGCTTCTTCTTTTTAGTCTTTGGTTTAGAAGCCATCCTCTTCTTCCTCTTGGATGTCTTTAACTGAGAAGACTGGTCTGCAGCACCATGTTGATCATCAGTGTCTTTCTCAGTTGGGTGTTCCTCCCTCACAGGTTCAGAAGGAGAGGGAGTTTGACCCTGCCTAGGATCAGAAGATGAAGCTTGCTGAGGCTCAGCTGGAGGTGCTGGTTGAGGTGTCTCTGGTTGTTCAAACTTGACCTCCACTTCAGGTGGGACTTGACTTGGAAGAGAGTGCAAGTCAATAAGTTCTCCACTTTTAATCTTCTGCTTGATCACCCTAATATGCTCATCCATAGTGGATAGAGACATGGGGCCAAGTCTCCTTCCAGAGAATCCATATAGCTTCAAGAAGCTCACCATTCTTTGTCTGTCAGCAGACTTCTTTGCATTCTTTTGAATGATGGCTCTTGACTTTGCAGCTTCTTCCCTTAGCTTCCTTTTAGTTGTCTTTCTTTCTTTGACTAGCTCAAGCTCAAGTTGCTTTAGGTACTCGAACTCAATGAAGTCATAGGACAGGGGAAGAAGTGCATCTGCCTGATAGAAGCCTGTGGCACTCAGGTAGTTGATCATCTTGATCCTATCTTCTTCTTTATCTACCTGAGGTTCTTGTGGAGCCACATCTTCCTGTGCAGACTTTCTTGAACTGGTGAGAGAGTGGGAGCATGCTTGTAAAGTCTTTTCTGTCTCTTCTCCTCTTTGAGTTGGAGAAGTAACCTTGCATCCTCTTTCTCCTTCAACTCTCTTGACACTTCCATGTCAGCCAGTTCATTTAACTCTTCTAAGGGGAGGGAGATGATTTCATCAATATCATAGTTCCTGGTCTGTAAGTAGGTAATCCTGACTGCCCTTAACTCATCATCTTGAGTATTTGGTCTGGGGGCAGCCCTGATTGCAGCTTGCATGAAGCTAGATGACCCAGTAGAACTTTCTCCCCTTAGTCTCCTTTTCCTCTCTCTCTCTTCCTCCTCAATTTCCTCAGGAGTCATTATCCTTTTCCCTTTGTCACCAACAGACCTTTGTGACTCAGGGTGGATTGAGGCTTGGCCTTCATTGCTTGGAGTAGCTTCCATGCTCTGGCCAGAGAGAGGCTGAGAAACACCTTCACCAGCAGGTGTCTCAGATGGAGTTTGGACCTCTGCAGCAGTTGTTGATGATGAGACAGGGGTCTCAGGTTCTGCCACTGGGCCTTCAGTCAAGGTTTCCCCTATGAAACTAATCTTAGGGTCCACCTCAACATCCAGTTGACCGATGACATTGCCTGATTGCCTAAGTCTCCTTCTTAGAGTGAACTCTGCAAGGATCCTGTCTTGGATTCTTTGAGCCAGCCTGTCAGCTTGTCTTGAATTGCTTGGATTGACAAGTGGCAAGTTGACTAAATCCAGTCTTTCATAGAAGCTCAGGCTCTGGAATTGAAAAACTTCTTGTTGGCCTTGAACTCTGTGAAGTATAAGGGCTCTCCTGTCATCATCATACCTCCACCTTATGATGAGTGAGTCTATAGAGTCCACATTAATGTGAACTTGAGGAAGTTGCTGAGAATGCACAACAGCAAGTGAGGATGGTGAGTCCTCTATGTCCATTCTCTCTGAAGAACTCCCAGGTTCTGTGGTTGTAACAACTTTCTCCCCCTTTTTGGTAGCATCACCCACTTGCATAGGTGAGCTGGAGGATAAGTCAATCACTTCCACAGGTTCTTGTGTTCCTGGTTGAGCTCTCCTTAAAGGTCTCGCAGCTAGTTTTTCCTTCAAATATGAAATCTGGAGTTGCTAATCATTGACCCTGTTTTGCAGGGTAGTCACCTGAGATTCCAAGTGACTAACCTTAGAGACTAAATAGGTGCATGTTTTTGACAATTTCTGCACCTTTAGTCTCAAATTCCCCTCATCTTCATCAGAAGAATCATTGGGGGATGAGATGATTGGACCAAAGTCCTCTCTCTCACCACCAGCTTGAGTTCTTGGCTGCTGGTTTTCCTCTGCTCACTGGCAGCCTCAGTTGAGATGCCAGTGGGCTGAGTTGCCATGGTTGAGGTCTTAATGATGTAATCACTTTCAAAAGTGAGAGCCTCTTCCATATGGACATCCTGAACAGGTTCAGAAGTGTCCACCTCAGTATAGGTGACTGATGTGGGATAGACTGAGGAGAGTCAGAGGTACTCATCTCTCTTTGAGTAGGGGAGGAGAAGAGAGACTCATGGTACTCACTGAATCCTAAGTCTTCATCAGTATAAAGGATAGGTTGGGAATTGGTTGGTTGAGATCCAAAGGCTGGGGATGGTAGCTGTCCCCTGAAGGTTGTTCACTTGAGTGTTGAGACTCAGAGTGAAGGCTTAAGGCTGTTGGGCTAGTGAGCTCATCAGGGTGAGCTTGAGGAACCTCAGCCCTGATAGGTGAAGTAATGGGAGTGGTTTGCTCCTCAGGAGAAGTGGGAGCTCTAGTGTCCACTTCTTCCTGTAAGGTTGAGTATTTGGGGGCCTGCACAGACTCAATAGCCTGAGCAGGGGTTCGTTTGGATTTTCTTTGGTAGGTGAGGGTGATTTCTGGTCTTTTTAGGGGTAAGGATAAAAGAGGTGTGGGTTCAACACTAGCTTGTGTTGCTAGGTTGTCACCTTGAGCAATGAGCTCTAACATTTTTGGGACTAGGGCTGTTTCTACCCCTGAGAAGCCTACAGTTGGCTTCTTCATTATTTTAAAGATGCCGGGCTTCATCTGTCCCAATTTAAGAATATTACTTGTTTCCCTCAACTGTGAGCCCAGTTCACAGTTGAGAATGTGTTGAACATATCTAGGAAACATGTAATACTCTAAGGAGTCTAAGTTTGCAAGTAAATTAGTATAAACAAATTGTGAATACCTGAACTTGACCCCCTGAACCATTCCATGAACTATAAAGGAGAGATCCTCAGGAATCTGGTCCCATCCACCATGCTTGTTTGATAAGCTGTGGATAACCACATGGAGCAGGAATTTCCATTGGGATGAGACCTTCCCTTTCCTGAAGGTCTTTACAGAGAAATCTCCCTCATAGCCCATCTGCTCAAAAGAATGATTAACAGCTTCTTTTGGGAAGGACACCTCACCTTCTTCATCATCCAGCTGCAAATGTTGGTTAATGATGGCCGGAGTGATGAAGATTGTCCTCCCTTGCACTGTGGCAGACAGTGCCTTCTCCCCATCCATAATGACCTCTTGGCAGGTCTTCCAGAATTCAAGCAAGTGATCCTCATATAGAGTAGGATCAATGGTCAGGGAGGTGAAATAGTTTGACAGAGTCAAGAATTGGCAAATCTCTGAGAAACTTGCATCTTTCTCAGAGCTTAACAGAGCAACTTGATTATGTTGCCTGTGAAGTTGCATGGAGAAATCTGGGTTGTTTCTGCGGTTAAGGTTGGCCATTTCAGAAGCTTAAGGGTGAAGAAAGGTAGAAAGCAAAGGCGGTTTAGAGAATTAGGTTAGAGGAATAGTAGAATTGAGGAAGATAGTGGGAAAGAGGGGGAACCGTTGGGTATTTATGTGAAAAGGGATTTGAACCAAAGTTAATGAAAGAGGATAAACTTTGAAATCCGGAAGTCGGTCCCACCTCTGAAAAGGTAGTTTACTTTTGCTCAAAAAGTAGTTTTCTTGGAATTCGAAAAGCTTCCGAAGGTATTTGTCTTCGGAAGTTTTGATTGAAAAAGCTTCCGAAGCTAAAATGGCTTCGGAAGATTTTCCTGAGAGTCTTGAAGATTTATGCTTCGGAAGAGAAATAAACCCTTGGATGCTTTGTATAGGAATAAACAAAGCTTCCGAAGGTTAATTTTGCTTCGGAAGGAAAAGGTCCTTAAAAATGAATAAGTGTCTGAGATAAGAATTTTAAGCTTCGGAAGATGAATTTGACTTCTTCCGAAGGTAAAATCTCTTAGACAGTTATTTATTTTGAAGACATGTTTTCTTCCGAAGATAAAATTTATCTTCCGAAGTATCAAAAATTTTCAAGAATCTAAGGAAAGTCTTCAAAAAGAATTTTACATCCAAAGAAAACATGAGCTTATGAAAGTGATGAACTAGACAACTTAGGACACACATATTTTAAGAAGAAATAATTAGAATTAGTTTTAAGAAAAAGTCTACTCAAAGTTAATCATCCCAATAGCTGATATCAGATACTTAAATCTCTGTTCATCAAAAGCTTTTGTGAACAGATCAGCATATTGTTCATCTGTATGAACTTTGACTAGTTTAATTAATCCCTTTTCATAGTTATCTCTTATTAAATGATACCTGATGTTGATGTGTTTGGTCCTTGAGTGCTGCACAGGGTTCTCAGTGATAGAGATAGCACTATTGTTGTCTATGTGGATAGGAGTCTCTTTGAAGTTAAATCCATAGTCCAGCATCTGATTTTGAATCCAAAGCACTTGAGCACAGCAGCTTGCAGCAGCAATGTATTCAGCCTCAGCAGTTGATGCAGACACACAGGATTGTTTCTTGCATTGCCATGAGACAACCCTTCCACCAAGGAATTGACATCCCCCAGATGTAGACTTTGCAGTCATATTGCAACCACCATAATCACTATCTGTATAGGCATACAGATTGAAATTAGGATTCTTTGGATACCATAGACCAAGTGTTGAAGCACCTTTGAGGTATCTTAAAATCCTTTTCACAGTGATTAAGTGAGACATCTTAGGGTTGGCTTGATATCTTGCACAAATACATGTAGCAAACATGATATCAGGCCTGCTAGCTGTAAGATACATAAGAGACCCAATCATAGCCCTGTATAAGTGTTCATCTACACACTCCCCCTCAAGATCTGGACCAAGGGAGTGGTTTCTGGCTATGGGTGTCTTAGCAATCTTACAATCAGTCATGTTGAACCTCTTGAGTATGTCTTGAACATACTTTGACTGACTTATGAAGATGCCATCTTCAACCTGCTTCACTTGAATTCCCAGAAAGAAGTTGAGTTCTCCCATTGAACTCATCTCAAATCTGTCTTTCATCAGCTTCTCAAAGTCTTTGCAGAGCTTTGGATTAGTTGAACCAAAGATGATGTCATCTACATATACTTGAACCAGCAATAAGTCATTTCCCTGTCCTTTGATGAAGAGAGTTCCATCTATAGTACCTCTCCTGTATCCATGTTTACAAAGATACTCAGATAGTGTCTCATACCACTTCCTGGGTGCCTGATGCAGCCCATAAAGAGCTTTGTCAAGCTTGCAGACATAATCAGGATGATCAGGGTCTACAAAACCAGGTGGCTGTTTGACATAAACCTCCTCATCAATCACTCCATATAAGAAAGCACACTTTACATCAAGTTGGTAGACCTTGAAGTTCTTGGATGCAGCAAATGCCAGGAATATCCTAACAGCTTCTAGTCTTGCTACAGGAGCAAAGACATCAGTGTAGTCAATCCCTTCTTCTTGTGTGTATCCTTGAACAACTAGTCTTGCCTTGTTCTTGATGATGATTCCTCTATCATCCTTCTTGTTCCTAAAAACCCATTTGGTTCCAATGGTAGTCTTCCCATGAGGAAGAGGACAAAGGTTCCAAACTTTCTGCCTTTTGAATTGAAGCAGCTCTTGTTGCATAGCTTCAACCCAACTTCCATCCTTTAGAGCTTCATCAACTTTCTTGGGCTCTATCTGAGATAAGAAACAAGAGTGAAGACAAACATTTGCTTCATGGGTTTGTCCTCTTGTTCTTACCCCTGTGACAACATCTCCAATGATGTTTGTGGTGGGGTGAGACTTGTGGATCCTTAGCTGAGGGATCACAGCAAGTTGTTGAGAAAGATCCAAATTTGAGAAATTTAGATCTGGTCTGGAAGATTCACCCTCCACATTATCACACTTATCAAGATTAACTTGATCCAATGAGTGTGTGACATCATTGATGTTGTCATCTATGGTATGGTTATTAGCATCAAGAAATTCCTGATCACTATCACCATCACCATTGTTGTCTTCTACAAGTGAGGTGTCTTTATCTGGTTGAGAGGCCTCTGAGCTGGAATTTGAAGGCATGCCAGATGTATCAGCTGAATTTGTCATTGTTGTGCTGATAGAAACCTCATTTGCTGAAGTAGTTCCAACTGGAGCTGAAGATGTATGAGTTGAAGGTCTTCCTAGCTCAAATCTTGGATCAGGATCACCTGTATTTAAATTTTCTGCAGATCCTGAAACATGCTCACAAGATTTGTTAAAACAGTTGGTAACTAAATCAAGATCAAACAGCCAATCCGGACCAGAACCAGCCACACAAGGAGTGTGCTCATTGAAAGTCACATTGGCTGACTCCTCAACAATTCTAGTTCTGAGATTGTATACTCTATAAGCTTTAGCTTGAGAAGAGTATCCAATGAAATGTCCATCATCTGATTTCTCAGCAAACTTGGCAATTTGATCTTTGGTATTCAAGATGGTGCAGGGACATCCAAATGACCTGAGAAAACCAATGAAAGGTTTCCTCTTGTGCCAAAGTTCATAAGGAGTCTTACCATGTGTCTTAACTACTAAAACTCTGTTTTGCACATAGCAAGCAGTATTAACTGCCTCTGCCCAGAAGGTGATAGGCAGTTTAGAGTCAGACAACATAGTTCTTGCAGCTTCAATAAGTGTCCTGTTTCTCCTCTCAGCAACTCCGTTTTGCTGAGGAGTCCTGGGAGCACTATATTGTCTTGTAATACCTTTTTCATCACAAAATGTATCAAGGATTTGGTTCTTGAATTCAGTTCCTTGATCACATCTTATGGTTTTGACCTTGTGATCACATTGATTCTCAACTTTTAAGATGAAATTCTTCAGAATCTCAGGGGTTTCATCCTTAGTTCTAAGGAAAAGACCCAAGTGAATCTTGTAAAATCATCTGTGATCACCAAACAGTAAGAGGTCCTTCCTAAACTCATTACACTGGTGGGGCCAAAGAGATCCATATGTAACAAGTGTAGGGGAGTAGTGATGGAGTTCTTTTCCTTAGGCTTGTGAGATACCTTGTGTTGCTTCCCTTTCAGGCATGCAACACAATGATCATCACTTGTAAACTCTTTCTTTGGCATTCCAGTTACCAGATCATGTTTAATTAATTTATTCATGTTCTTAAAGTTTACATGGCACATTCTTTTATGCCATAGGAAAGACTCATCACTATTTGCTTTAGATAGAAAGCATGAAACTTCTCCAGAGGGAGATGTTTCTTGCAAATCCATCTTGTACATGTTCCCTTTCCTGGGGGCTCTGAGCAGGATATGCTCATGAGGAATGACCACACCAGGCTTGAGAACAATGCACTCATGCTCAGTAAAGAGCATGTTATGACTCTGATCACAAAATTGGGATACACTCAGAAGATTGTACCCAAGCTCCTTAACAAAGTTTACCTTCTCAATGCTGAGCTTACCATTTGTGACCTTGCCCCTTCCAGAAATGTAACCACCTTCATCTCCTCCAAAAGCAACTGGTCCTCCATCAATTCTCTCAAAATTATGGAGTAGAGACCTATTGCCTGTCATGTGCCTGGAACAGCCACTGTCAATTATCCAGACATTCCTGTTTGTCTTGAGCTGTTCCTGCACAAAGAAAATGATTAGTTACATTTGGAAACCCAAGCCTTACTTGTCTTGGGCTCATTAAGTGTAATAGAAGGTAATGCAACAGTAATAGATCCTATGGTTGTACTATGGGGATCTTCAGCTGTTGTTGATGGAGAAACCTCAGTCATTTGGTCTTTCTTAGACTTCCACACCACCTTTGGAGTCTTGGACTTGACCTTCAAAACCTTAGAAGCTTTTGGAACTTCACAAGTTTTGATGACTGATCCTTCGGAAGAATCTACAGTCACTGCAGCAGACTTCAGTGCTTCGGAAGAACTCCTTTCTTCCGAGACCAACTTTGCTTCCGAAGGTAATTTTCCATTTACCTTCTTCTTTGATTTGGAGCTTCCGAAGGAAACAGACTTTCCTTCCGAAGCTTGAGACTTCTTGAGACTCTTTGAAGTCTTTGTATTGGTCATGTGGACAGTACTTTTAGGATTGTATGGGCAATCCTTAGCAATGTGAGAAGTACTTTCACACATGACACATAACATTTTCTTCTTCAAAGAAGTCTCCATTTGAGAGCAAGACTGGCTTTGGTCACATCCCTTCTCCACCTTCATCTTGGTAGATGCTGAGACAGTTCTTTTGGGCTGTGAACTGTTCTTGGAGTTTGATGGTCCAGGCTGTGCAGCAGTGGTACACAGCAGCTCAGTCTTCTTCTTTGCACTGAGATGATTTGAACAAGAACCATGACTCTTAGCTGAGGAGTCTTGGTTGATGTCTTCAGTCCTTACTACTTTGAAACCTGCAGAGATAAAAACTTGTTTCTGCTTAGCATCAAAAGTAGCCTTGATTTCTTGAGCCTTCTTTGCTTTCTTTTGCTCTTCCTGATCAAGTTCTTTCTCTTGGACTTGGTCATCACAGTTGATTTCTTCTCCTCAGAAGGATAGTGGCCCTTGGAAGAATCCTCTTCTTCACTCTTCTCAGAGGAATTCTTCACTATCACTTCTTCATCATCCTCACTTATAGGATCTATGAGAGGAAGCTCATCTTCACAAGTTCCACACCTAGGAGATCTTACAGACAAGATTGTGTGTGGAGGAGCTATCTCATTTGATCCCAGTCCCTGTCTATTTTGATAACAAACTTTGTTGTGCAGGGATGAGGATATCATGTTCTTGAAGGTCTCTTCTTCAAGAACACTCTTCTCTGCCTTGGCTTTGCTGATCACAAGCTCAGCCTGGCACTCAGTCAACTTAGTGATGAGATCTTGGATCTGAGTTCTAAAATCTGTATGTTCATGTTTTAGTACTGAAATGGTTTTCTCCAAGTCCTCTATTTTTAACTTGTAATCATTTTCAGACTTTCTAAAATCAGATTTTAATATGTTTAATGACTCAAGATCAGATCTCATCTCTAAGTTGTAGGACCTGTATCTATTTACTTTAGCAATGCATTCAGGAGAGCAGAGATGTTCCAATACCTTGGCTTCATCATGGTCAGCCATCAGTGCTTGGTTTGGAGAAGCATCTTCCACCTGAAAGCTCCAGTCAAAGCCTCCCTCTTCAACAGCAACAGCAGCATGTTGCTTTGTCTTCTCAACCTGAGGGGCTTTGTCAGTGTAGTTTGGTCTGGGTTGTGTTTGGCCCCCATTTGCTTTAGGTGCCTTACACTCCCTAGCAAAGTGACCCATAAGGTTACAGTTGTAACACTTTACTTTGCTTTTATCCAGCCCAAACTTACCACTGGTAGCATTGCTTGGAAATCTTCTTCCTGTCCTCTTGTAGAACTTCTTGGCTCTGTGAGTGAGGAGAGCCATCTGCTGAACTATCTCCATGTATTCCAGGTCATCTGGATGAATACAGTCCAGGTCTTCAAGAGTGAAAAGATAATTCCCACAGCTTTCATCAGCAGACACAAAGGCTTGAGAAGAACTTGTCTCTTGGAATGGGCTTCCTTGAGTAAAGTTCTCCCTTGGTGTCTCCGGGAAGGTGATGAAAGGACCCTTTTGTGAGTTGTCAGGGTAGCATATGAGATGATGTTGGGGTTCTATGTTGTCCCTTTCAACCACATGAAGGGCTGAACCCATTTGATTGTTGGAGTTGCCAGATGAACCTTGCATGTTCATCTCCATCTGGTATCCACTGAGAATCCCATACAACTCTGTCAGAGTAAGAGTCTTAAGGTTCTCAGTCCTCTTGATCACCACACAATAGTGTGTCCATTGCCTAGGAAGTGAGGACATGAACTTCCTTACAATGTCCCTGTTCTCAAGAGGAACTCCTCCATCCACTAGGGTATCCACAATCTCAACATACCTGAAGTATTGTTGGGTCATGGTTTCACCTGCTTTGAAGGTGAAATTTTCAAACTGCTGCTTCAGAAGATCTTTCTTGTTCTCCTTGGCTTCAGAGGAGCCTTCATACATCAGCTTCAGTGCATCCCACAGCTGTTTGGCTGTCTTGCACTTCTTAAAACCTCTGTATACAGAGTTTGGGAGAGCAGTCTGAAGAGCAGTCATGGCCTTCCTGTCAATCTCTACTCTTTTTCTATCAGTAGTTGGCCACATCTTTTGGAATCATACCAGCACCAGTAGCAGAGGGGGTGCTGGGTATGAAAGGTCCATTCTCAACAGATTCCCACATTCTTGAATCAAGAGACCTGATGAAGCCTTCCATCCTCATGCACCAGGTGTCAAAATCATCAAGAGTGATCAGTGGGGATTTGTTCATGGTTCCAGTCTCCATATCAGTCTTGAGATGGAAGCCATTTGAAGAGTTTAGTTTTTGTGTGTGTGAGGGATCTTAAGATGGTTAGATCTTATATCAAGAGCCTGGAAAGCTTTGATACCAATTGCAGGACCGTTTAAGGGCTTAAACATAATTACAACACAACAACACAATGAGGAGATTAACTAAACTTTAATCAAACAGTGAACTGGGTTAACCAAAGTGATACAAAGAACACAAGTAAAGCAAGAGACAGAACAAGAGAGTATGGGTTTCAAGGAGGTAGTATATTGCTTTCTCAAGTTCTTTTACAAGTGTTACAAAGCATAAAGAAAGATACAAGAACTTGAAATACTTATACTACAACCTACAGCCGGCTATACTTTGAAAGCCAGCTGGATATAATTGACTAGACACTAACAAAATCAATTGTAGGATCAAAAGGCATATTTGCCTTTTGACCTTGTGACTATGACATGCCATAGCTCACATCCTTATACATTACAAAAAGGATAAAGTACATAAAGTGGAAAGTTACAGACTCAAGACCTCAATGTACAGTTACCAAAAGCATGGACCTTTTCACCAACTCATGTAAGTTGGTGACTTTACAGAGATGCAGCGGAAAAGGTGCTTTATGGAACAGTAGATCAGATAAAGCATGTGTACTAAAAGTCTTCGGAAGAAATCTGTCTTCATAGGTTGAAGCTTCGGAAGACTTTGTCTCTGAAGCTTCGGAAGACTTCATGTTTGGCTTCGGAAGATATTGGTCTTGGCTTCGGAAGATTTTACACTTAGAGTATTTTCTAATGCATTGTGTAAAACTTCCGAAGCATTCTTCACTTCAGTACTTAGTGCATGTTGCTGAGACACTTAGGATGTTTTGGGTTGCATCAGACTTAAGGAATCCTTACATACATTGATTAGGTAATTGAATTTGAAAGAAATAATAATAGAATTATTTAAATCTAATTAAACACTTAATTTATAGCATTTGTTTGAATACTAATGTGTGAAAACTAAAATAATTAATTATAACGACTTGGTCAAAATAATCAATTGAATAATTAATTATTTAGAAGATTTATAAAATATTGATTTTAAATGATTTGAACTAATTTAGGTTTGACTTGAGATGATTTTTAGAAAATATAAAAGTTATAAATAAGTTTTATTTTAACATTTAAAACCTTAAAATTGAATAAGAAAATAAAATTATCGCTTTTAAAGTTTTCAAAGATTAATCAATAATTTCTGAAATAATTTTAATTAACAAACAATTTTTATATTATATTATGATATAATAATAAATTTTGAACTTTATCTTTGATAGAAAAAAACTGTTTTAAAAATATATGCGGGTGCCTAGGATCAAACCTAGATCGCCCGTATATATGTCGTGTGTCTTATCGTTAGGCCAAGACCCCAAACCTAATTTAATGCTTACATGATATTTTAATAAACATTAAGTTCCTAATTCCCTAGATCCACATAAACCCTATCTTTGATTTGATCCAAATTGATCATGAAAACAAAATGTTAATCGATACAAACATGGGCTTTTGTTGATCGAATGTAAATGAGTGTGAATGTATTATTAATTTACTTGATTTTGGATCAATGTTCATGTCCACAAAATGCATTCGATTTGTTATTTTAAACCCGCACTAGTGAATGCTCTTATGCTTCCACATACCGATCAAAATCATATTCGCTTTTAGTTCGGCACCATCGTGTTTTAAACCTTCCCTTCTTCGACGCATGGTCATAGCTGTTGGTGGTTTATTGGAGAGAGGTAGCGCCTACGACAACACCATATATCCGGTTATATTTAAACAACTTGAAGTGATATAGAACGGTGGTCCAATGTGTAATATGTTACGTGAGTATACAATTATTCTATTATATCTTTAATTTCTCGATTGAGGAACAAATTATTTCATGATTTTTTGTCTGATTGTTAATTTTTCTTACATACAGCAAAGGTAATATCTGATTGGTTTTTGTTTGAAGTTTAATTCAATAGTTGATTCAGTTAGGTTTTGCTGCTTGTTTGAAGCCTAATTTAATAGTTGATTGAGTTATGGTTTATAAGACTATAAGTAATCGATTGTTTTCTTTAATTGTGTAAAATTAATGATTGCTATCCTAAAAATTGTTCTATGATCAGGGTTTTGGCTTGTTCTCACCACAAATAAAGTCATTACTGATTGGAGTGGCAGTTTAGTTTCAGAGTCAACGGACAAGAGAATATCAGTAAGTTGATTGACTCTTCATCCATTAGTTGCACTGGATCTAATTAGAACTCTGTTTGCAAACATGTTTTAGTAGGATTAAGTATTCATGTAGCAATAATAATGTTTTGTAGGATGCATTATTTTTCTTAATATCTTTCATTTTCTTTCAATTCATGATTTTCTTTGATGCAAAAGGCATAGAGATTTCTCAATCTAATTTTATTTGCACATCCGATTTGGCCTTCAGGCATGTCGACAACTTCAAGTTCTAATTAGACCTTCCTATTCATTTTTTGCACATGAAGTGAGTGATCGGATCAAGAATTGCAATTCAACACATGGCAAAGAGTTGGGAGTGGCACCTAAAAGGGACCTTGTAACGCCTTCTGATACGAATGCTAGTATACAAGATGGACCTAAGGAGCTATTAGTCTATTCCAGGAGGACTAAGAATGAAAAGAAACTATGTGGCTGAGAGTTTGTTACGATTGCTAATTATTATATATAGTAAGAATAAAGAATGTCAGAGGAGGAGAGAATATAGTTAGAGTGAGAGGCTCATGCATGTTGCATTGAGAGAGAGCAGAGCTCTGGATATCCCTTGTAATTGTCATTTACAATTCAGTAATATTACATTTGACCTACTTTTCCTTCATCTTTACATCATCTTGTTCTTCTTCCAATCAACCCTAAATTCCCGATCCCATCATTGGTCCGACCTGCCACTGACCTGCTGTGAGTATGGTGAATCAATCTTCTCGGTTGGATGTTCAGGAACAGCATATTCATCAGCTTCAGTCGGATATCGCCGACATCAAGCTTTCCTTCTCGGCGCTTGACAAGGAACGGGCCGAATCGGCGGAATTCCGGAAGGTTATGCTCGATTGGATGAAAATACAAGGTAAGCGCCCTACTGACCCTCCTCCTGATTCCGGTGTGTCGGGGGAATACTCATCTGGTCGTTCCTCGGGACCGACTTCTACCGATCTTCCTTGGGCGATTAAGAAGGTGAAACTTCCAGAATTCTCGGGTTTCGACCCTCAGGGATGGATTCGTAAGGCAACTCTCTTCTTCGACATCAACCATACATCTGACGATGTTCGTCTCCAGCTCGCTCAATTGAGCATGGTTGGAGTCGCCCAACATTGGTTTACCATTATCACGCAGGTTAAACCTTCTTTGACGTGGGTCGATTTCCAATCGGAATTATTGCAACGTTTTAGTGGTCTGGAAATTCAGAACCCCTATGAGCAGCTAGCTACGATTCAACAAGGGGATTCCATTTATGATTACATTGATGACTTTGAATATCTTCTGTCGTTGGTTCCTCAGTTGCCCGAGTCACAGGCTCTAGGGTACTTTGTCGCGGGATTGAAAACGGATGTCAAACAATGGGTACGCCTTCATCGTCCCCAAACACGTCTGGATGCGATGTATTTGGCTAAGGACGTTGATTCCATGCTGCGACCTCACTCCGGCGGTGCAAGTAAGTCTCGTTTCCGATACCTCAATCCGGTTGGGCCTCTTTCCACAGGGTTAACGGATGGATTGTTGCCAGTGGGCCGTTCTGAACCCAAACCCTTTTCTGGGCCCAAACCGTTGGACCGCTGTTTGGTCCACTTAGTGATCCTTCTCGCCCTCGTTCTTTTGTGCGTTCTCCGACGGCGTCGGTGGATGGCGGGCAGTTTTCACCTCGGGATCGCGGGGTTCGGACTTTATCTCGGACCGAATGGGAAGATAGGCGGAAGAAAGGATTATGTTTCCGTTGTGGACAGCAATTCGGTCCTGCCCATAAGTGTCCGGAAGGCAAGTTACGGGTGTTGCTTTTGGGTGATGACGAGTCCGAATCATCTACGGGGAAACAATTGGTCTTGGAATCGTTGGACACTCCCGATTCCGATTGCCCTTCTCCCGTTAGTACTGGCACCTGCAACTCTTTGGAATTTACGGGAGACTTGGCCGCGCATGGGATTTCCTCTACCATGAAGCTTGGGGGTACTTTGCATGACCTTCCGATCTTCATGTTGGTGGACAGCGGCGCCTCACACAATTTTATTTCCCGGCGATTGGTGACTGCACTAGGCTTACCGGTGGAAGTTTTTCCCGGTATCTCAATTAAATTGGGGGATGGTCACTGTGTGCTAGTCACGGAGCGTTGTGTTGCAATTCAGGTGAAAGTGGGCCCTTGTTCTTTCTCTGTGGATGCCTTAGTTTTTGACACAGGATCATTTGATTTCATTTTGGGACTGGTTTGGTTACAATCCTTAGGAGAAGTGGTTCATGATTGGCAAAATTCTTGGATGAGATTCGTTTATAGGGGTGTCCCAGTTCAGTTACAGGGTCACCGGGTACGACAATCAAAGGCTGCGGCTTTGCATCCGTGGTTATCTTTGGAGGATGATTCGTTACTTCGGTCCCCTTCTTCGTCTCATGATTCTGAGGTAGTTCTCTCCTTGCTGTCTCGAGATCTTTCTTCTAGTCAGCAATCTTCTTTGGGCTCTCTTTTGTATCGGTTTCTGTTGATATTTCGAGCTCCTTCGTCATTACCTCCACCACGTCCCTATGATCATAGTATTATCCTGTCATCCTCGAACCCCGTTTGTGTCCGGCCATATCGTTACCCACACATACAGAAAACTGAGATTGAACGACAAGTTAGTGAACTATTGGAGATGGGACTGATTCGTCCTAGTAAGAGCGCATATTCCAGTCCCGTTATCTTGGTTCGCAAGAAGGATGCTTCTTGGCGGATGTGTGTGGATTACCGTGCTTTAAACGATGCCACGGTGCCGGACAAGTACCCTATTCCGGTGGTTGAGGAACTAATTGATGAATTACACGGTTCGGTTTATTTTTCAAAAATCGACCTAAAGTCGGGCTATAATCAGATCCGAATGCGTCCCGACAGCGTTGATAAAACGGCTTTTCGCACTCATGACGGGCATTACGAATATTTGGTGATGCCATTTGGGTTGATGAATGCCCCGGCCACCTTTCAAGCGACTATGAATGACATCTTCCGGCCCTTGCTACGTCGTAAGGTCGTTATATTTTTCGATGACATCCTCGTATATAGCCCTTCCTGGGACACTCACTTGCGGGATTTAGAAGAAGTTTTCCTGATTTTGGAGATCCACCAATTCTGTGCCAATCCGAGTAAATGTAGTTTTGGGAGGACATCCATTGAATATTTGGGACATGTTCTCGATGGTCATGGTGTTTCGATGGATCCTACAAAAGTGTCTGCTGTTGTTGAATGGCCTATTCCGCATTCGGTGCGCGCGCTTCGTGGTTTCCTTGGGCTCACAGGGTATTACCGAAAGTTCGTTCGCCATTATGGTAGCATTGCGCGACCATTGACTGAATTGACGAAGAAAGATGCTTTTCACTGGACTCCGAGTGCACAACAAGCTTTCGATGCGTTGAAACAAGCTCTTGTCACATCCCCTGTTTTGGCGCTCCCGGACTTTTCCAAACCTTTTGTTGTGGAGTGTGACGCGTCTGGTTGTGGGATTGGGGCGGTTTTGATGCAAACCGGCAGCCTATTGCATATTTTAGTAAAGCCCTCAGCAACAGAAATTTGGTTAAATCAGCCTATGAACGGGAGCTTATGGCTCTGGTTTTAGCCGTTCAGCATTGGCGGCCTTACTTGTTGGGCTCGAAATTCACTGTTTACACGGACCAAAAGAGTCTTAAGTTCTTGTTGCAACAGCGAGTATCTACAGCTGATCAGCAGAACTGGATTGTAAAGCTTTTGGGCTTTGATTTCGAGATTGAATATAAACCGGGAAGGGACAATCGGGCTGCGGACGCCTTGTCCAGACGTGCCGACTCAGGCCACTTGTGTCAAGTCACATCGTCGCCCGTTTGGTTTCAGGGTGCTCACTTAATCACAGAGGCTAGACAGGATCCTGACATTCGGACGCTAATGACGAAATGTGTGGCTGAACCGACAAAGTATCCGGGGTATACGGTTAAGCATGATACCTTGTTTTATAATGACAGGTTAGTTATCTCGCGAAAGTCGCAGTTTCTTCCGGCCCTTCTTCATGAGTTTCATTTGACTGCTACGGGGGGCCATTCCGGTTTTTATCGAACTTATCGTCGTCTTGCTCTGAATGTGTATTGGCCAGGGATGACAAACACCATTAAGCAATTTATTCGAGAGTGTGACGTTTGTCAACGTTGCAAATCCAGCTCTATGTTGCCGGCGGGTTTATTGCAACCCTTACCAATTCCTCAATTGATTTGGGAAGACTTGTCTATGGATTTCATAATGGGCTTACCTCCTTCCAAAGGTTACACTGTGATTTTGGTAGTCGTGGATCGGCTGTCTAAATATGCTCATTTTCTGCTATTAAAACACCCTTATACCGCCAAATCTGTTGCTGAGATATTTGTTCGGGAGATTATCCGCCATCATGGCATTCCAAAAACGATTGTAAGTGATCGTGATCCACTCTTCTTAAGCGCGTTTTGGCAGGAAATTTTCAGGTCCATGGGCACAAAGCTCCACATGAGTTCGGCATACCATCCGGAATCGGATGGTCAATCCGAAGTTATAAATCGTTGCTTGGAAACGTACCTATGCTGCTTTGCGGTGGATCAGCCAAAAGCTTGGGCTCATTGGATTCCTTGGGCGGAGTTTTGGTATAACTCCACCTTTCACGCCTCGACGGGTACGACTCCTTTTGAAACCGTGTATGGACGCCCACCACCTACGGTTTTTCAGTTTATTCCGGGGGAGGTTCGTGTGGAATCCGTTGCACAATCTCTTCATGACCGTGATGAAGCCTTGAAACAACTCAAAGAGCATTTAGCCAAAGCCCAAACTTCCATGAAGTCTCAAGCTGATAAAACGCGACGTGAAATTCATTATGCTATTGGTGATTGGGCCTATGTTAAACTCAAACCCTATCGCCAAAGTTCGGTGGCTCGACGCATTCACCAGAAATTGGCAGCTAAGTATTTTGGGCCTTTTCAAGTGATTGGTCAAATGGGGCCTGTTGCCTACAAATTGCAGCTACCTGCCACTTCAAAGATTCACCCCGTCTTTCACGTGTCCCTTTTGAAGAAGGCTACTGCCCCTCCTACCGAGGCCGTTCTGCCTCCTGAATTGGACAGTGGTGTGACTGCTCCCTTGCAACCGAAATCTATTTTGGCTACCCGTGTTCTTCCAACGGGGACTGGGTCCGCGGAACAGTGGTTGATACATTGGGCAGATCAGTCGTTGGATGATGCTACTTGGGAAGATAAAGAATGGGTCACCACTCAATTTCCGGAATTCAGTCTTGGGGACAAGACTGTTGTCAAAGGGGGGAGTAATGATACGAATGCTAGTATACAAGATGGACCTAAGGAGCTATTAGTCTATTCTAGGAGGACTAAGAATGAAAAGAAACTATGTGGCTGAGAGTTTGTTACGATTGCTAATTATTATATATAGTAAGAATAAAGAATGTCAGAGGAGGAGAGAATATAGTTAGAGTGAGAGGCTCATGCATGTTGCATTGAGAGAGAGCAGAGCTCTGGATATCCCTTGTAATTGTCATTTACAATTCAGTAATATTACATTTGACCTACTTTTCCTTCATCTTTACATCATCTTGTTCTTCTTCCAATCAACCCTAAATTCCCGATCCCATCACCTTCCATGTAAGATCTCATTACGTAATCTACAAGTCTTTTCTTGGACTATTCACATTCAACTCTGATACGAATGAGGCACCAACAATTACCAAAGAGGGTCCTAAACTAATGCATGTTTATTCTAGAAGGGGCAAAAAGGGAATATCTAAAAGTGGCTAAGAGTTGTTAGTGAAAATGGGTATAAGTAGGATTGCATGATGTAATAAGGAGGCAGGTGAGAATTTGTTAGTTTGTTAGGCTCCTGCTTAGTGCATGGAGAGAGGGCATAGCCCTGGAATATTTTGTCTTTTTCTCTATCATTCTCTGCAATAACAACCTTCTTCCTTCTTCTCTTAATCCTGACTCAATTCTGTTTTCATTTCTTTACAATTTCGATCATAATTTCTATCATTGGTCCGACCTGCCTTTGACCTGCCATTTTCGTTGATCGATTATGGAAACCCGTACGAATACTCATTTAGATACCCAAGATACTCAGATCAAACAATTACAGAATGACGTCGCTGAAATTCGTAAATCAATGGAGGATGACCGAGCAGAATCCAGTGAATTTCGGAAAATTGTTCTAGCCTGGATGACGAAACAGGATAAACGTTCTGGTGATCAATCCTCTGGTTCGGGATTTTCTGGTGTGGATTTCTCGGCGTCTGGTTCCAAATCAGCATCTCAGGATGCTCCGGTGGGGGTTCCATGGGCTGTAAAGAAGGTGAAACTTCCGGAATTTTGTGGTTTTGATCCACAAGGGTGGATTCAGAAAGCATCCTTGTATTTTGATATCAATCAAACGCCGGATGATTTGCGGCTTCGTCTCGCTCAATTGAGCATGGTGGGGGTCGCTCAACACTGGTTCACGATGATTACTCAGGTACAGGAATCACTCACTTGGCATGACTTTCAATCAGAACTTCTCCAACGATTTAGTGGATTGGAGATTCACAATCCTTATGAACAATTGGCTAACATCCAACAATCAGACTCTATTCACGACTATATTGATGATTTTGAATACCTTATGTCTCTGGTTCCACGCTTGCCGGAATCTCAGGCGTTAGGGTACTTCGTGGCCGGTCTGAAGGACGACGTGAAGAAATGGGTTCGGTTACATCGTCCACAATCCCGATTAGACGCGATGTATCTGGCCAAGGATGTGGAGGAGATGCTCAGGCCAACCACCGGTACCGGTTCTCTCTCTCGTTTACGTTATCTGAATCGTTTTGGGCCTTACCCTAATGGGTCTGGGGATGGGCCTAATTTGCTGGGCCGTACCGAGTCCAAGGTTTTATCTGGATCTAAACTAAATGACCGCCAATCGTCTTTTAGATCTGATTCTTCTCGTTCTTCCTCCTCTTTTACTAAACCTGCAAGTAATTCTTCTTCTGATTTGGGGCACGTTTTTCAGAGGGATAGGGGTGTGCGTTCCCTTTCGCGTTCGGAGTGGGATGACAGGAGGAAAAAGGGGTTATGTTTTCGATGTGGCCAACAGTATGGGCCGGCGCATAAGTGCCCGGAGGGGAAGCTCCGTGTTCTATTGTTAGGGGATGATGAGTATGATTCCTTGGAAGGGGAAAATTTTGTGTTGGATACAGAGAATATTGAGGTTGAAGCAAAACCCAATGATTCCCCTGCTGGGACTTGTTTGGCACTTGAATTTGCTGGGCTCCTATCAGAGACCGGAGGTGTTAAGACCTTACGATTTGAAGGTGTGTTACAGGGGATTTCAGTGAGCATTTTGGTTGATAGCGGTGCGACACATAACTTTGTTTCTCGAAAGGTAGCTCTAGCCCTTGGTTTGCCTCTTACTCCTTTTTCTGGTATTCGTATTAAGTTGGGTGATGGCCACTATGTGTTTGTGACTGAAATTTGCCATAGTTTCTCTGTTCTTGTTGGCTCTTGTACGTTTGTGATTGACGCATTAGTCTTCGACACCGGCTCGATTGATTTAATTTTGGGTATGGCTTGGTTGGGTTCTTTGGGTGAGGTCACTCATGATTGGCAGAATGCGTGGATGCAGTTCCAGTTTGAGGGTACCTCTGTTCGATTACAGGGTTTATTATCAGGTCAATCTCCTCCTCCTGCTCTCCAACAATGGCTGTCTCTGGATGATGTTTTTGCTGCCCCTGCACACTCTTCGGGGATTACTACTCTTCCATGTCATTCTTCTCTTTCTCCAGCTCAACACAATTCTCTTTCTTTTATTTTGGACGAATTTGCTTCGGTGTTTATGGCTCCGTCTGGCCTTCCTCCCCCTCGTTCACATGACCATAGTATTATTCTTAAAACTTCTGAACCGGTTTGTGTTCGCCCATACCGCTACCCGCACTTTCAGAAATCTGAAATTGAACGCCAAGTCCAAGATCTCTTGGATTTGGGCATGATTCGTCCAAGTAAAAGCGCATATTCTAGCCCCGTTATCTTGGTCAGAAAAAAAGATGATTCGTGGCGTATGTGTGTTGATTATAGGGCATTAAACAACGCAACTATTTTAGATAAGTACCCCATACCGGTTGTGGAGGAACTCTTAGACGAATTACATGGGGCATGTTATTTTTCTAAATTGGATCTCAAATCGGGGTATAATCAGATCCGTATGTGTGAAGATAGTATTGAGAAGACAGCTTTTCGCACCCATGATGGACATTACGAGTACTTAGTCATGCCTTTTGGCTTGACTAATGCACCCGCCACTTTTCAAGCGGTGATGAACGATGTTTTTCGTCTTTTACTTCGTCGCAAGGTGGTTATTTTTTTCGATGATATTTTAATCTACAGCCCCACGTGGGAGTCTCATTTGGTAGATTTACATGATGTTCTCTCAATTTTATCTCAAAATCAGTTTAAAGTCAATAAACAGAAATGCTTCTTTGGGCGGCCTTCAGTTGAGTATTTGGGCCATCTTATTGATGGTCAAGGGGTGTCGATGGACCCAAAGAAAATTGAGGCAGTGGTGGGTTGGCCTGTTCCTACAAACATAAAAGGACTTCGGGGTTTTCTAGGCCTCACAAGGTTATTATAGAAAATTTGTCAAACATTATGGAAGTATCGCTCGTCCTCTCACTGATTTAACAAAAAAGGATGCTTTTTTATGGTCCAACGAGGCTCAGCTGGCCTTTGAACAACTAAAAAATGCAATGGTTTCGGCTCCTGTACTAGCGCTCCCCGATTTCTCTCAACCGTTTATGGTGGAATGTGATGCCTCAGGTCAGGGTATTGGGGCGGTGTTACTTCAAAATCACAAGCCTATAGCTTATTTTAGTAAAGCTTTATGTGACCGTAATTTGGCAAAATCAGCGTATGAGCGTGAAATGATGGCTTTGGTGTTATCTGTTCAACATTGGCGTCCCTATTTATTAGGTAACCGTTTCATTGTTTACACCGATCAAAAAAGCTTAAAGTTTTTACTCCAACAGCGTGTTACTTCTCCCGATCAACAGAATTGGGTGGCTAAGTTGTTGGGATATCATTTTGACATCCAATACAAACCGGGACGCGAAAATAGAGCAGCTGATGCGTTGTCCAGACGTGCTGATTCTGGGGAGTTTAATCAAGCTATTTCATCACCTATGTGGTTACAAGGTGCTTCCCTGATTGAAGAAGCTAAAGCCGATGCTGAAATTCAACAACTGATCCTCAAACTCCAGTCGCAACCTGATAAGTTTCCTGGGTATTCTCTCAAACAGGGCATTTTACACTATCGTGATCGTTTGGTGATTTCTCGAAATTCAAAATTTTTGCCAGAACTCCTTCATGAGTTTCACACTACATCGTTTGGTGGTCATTCCGGCTTCTATCGCACTTATCGAAGGCTGGCTGCTAACTTATATTGGCCCGGTATGACGAATACTGTTAAAAATTTTGTCCGGGAATGTGATATCTGCCAACGGTGTAAGGCCAGTTCAGCTGTACCGGCTGGTTTATTACAACCATTGGCGATTCCGGAGTTGATTTGGGAGGATCTCTCAATGGACTTCATTGTTGGGTTGCCCACATCAAAAGGCTTTAATGCAATAATGGTGGTAGTTGACCGATTGTCGAAATATGCTCACTTTGTTTTATTAAAACACCCGTACACGACAAAATCAGTGGCTGAGATCTTTATTAAAGACATCGTTCGTTTACATGGGATACCCAAATCCATTGTGAGTGACAGGGATCCACTCTTTCTTAGCAAGTTTTGGCAAGAAATCTTTCGCTCAATGGGAACAAAACTGCAAATGAGCTCGGCTTACCATCCTGAATCGGACGGTCAAACAGAGGTCATTAACCGTTGTTTGGAGGCATATCTTCGTTGTTTTGCAGTGGATCAGCCCAAGAATTGGTCCCTTTGGATTCCATGGGCTGAATTTTGGTATAACTCTACTTTTCATGTTTCCACTGGCACGACTCCGTTCGAAGCTGTTTATGGTCGCCGACCTCCTACCGTGTTTCAATTTGTTCCAGGGGAGGTACGTGTAGATATGGTTGCGCGGGAACTAATGGATCGAGATGAAGCTCTTAAGCAGTTACGAACACACTTGTCTAATGCTCAATCAGTCATGAAATCTCAGGCTGATAAACACAGACGCGATCTATCTTTTGCTGTGGGAGAATGGGTTTATGTCAAGCTCAAACCTTATCGCCAAATGTCTGTGGCCAGTCGTATACACCAGAAATTGGCAGCAAAGTTTTTTGGGCCCTTTCAAATCATTGACAAGGTTGGCCCAGTTGCTTATCGTTTACAATTGCCTCCTACTTCTAAAGTCCACCCAGTTTTCCATGTTTCCCTTCTTTAAAAAGCTGTTCGGGAACCAACTGATCCAGTATTGCCAGCTGAACTGGATTTGGATGTGGATGAAGTTCTTGTTCCTGCTACAGTTTTGGCTTCTCGGTTGATTTCTCATAACTCGAAATCAATGGAGCAGTGGTTGGTTCAATGGCAAGGACGACCAGAGGAAGAGGCCACGTGGGAAGATGCACAATGGATCCGTGGTCAGTTCCCAAATACAAGTCTTGGGGTCAAGACTTTAACGGATGGGGGAAGCAGTGATACGAATGAGGCACCAACAATTACCAAAGAGGGTCCTAAACTAATGCATGTTTATTCTAGAAGGGGCAAAAAGGGAATATCTAAAAGTGGCTAAGAGTTGTTAGTGAAAATGGGTATAAGTAGGATTGCATGATGTAATAAGGAGGTAGGTGAGAATTTGTTAGTTTGTTAGGCTCCTGCTTAGTGCATGGAGAGAGGGCATAGCCCTGGAATATTTTGTCTTTTTCTCTATCATTCTCTGCAATAACAACCTTCTTCCTTCTTCTTCTTAATCCTGACTCAATTCTGTTTTCATTTCTTTACAATTTCGATCATAATTTCTATCAAACTCATTGTTTATATGTTTCATTCCACTTGAGTTGCTGCAGATAGATTATTAACTACAATTATCTTTACTTTTAAGAACTATTTCATCATTAAGATGTTTGTTCATATGTTTAACTAGTATTTGATCTCGCGCTATGCGGGGAGGACGTGTTACTTACCGCGTTTATTAATGAGATAACCAAAAGTGTACCGGTTACAACCGCCAACTACTATTATATTTACATGAACTATGATACCATACTTGATTAATGTCATAGTAACATTTGACATCTTAGCAAACCTAATATATGTTCTCAGTTCTGTCTAACAAGTGTTGTCCAAAAACATTCATTAACAAAAGGGAGTCATTCTGATGTACTGCACCTAATGAGGTAATTCTAAACTGAAGGATGTCCATTCTTGTTTGGGGTGTCATCCGCTAGACGGAAACTAGTTATTAGTAAAAAAAATGTATCCTAATTTAATGATTGTGCTTTATAAATATTAATTTTAACTGGAGCTCTCCATCAAATCAACTATGTCAATGTTCAAGGATCATTTAAGTAAACTGAATACCAATACATGAAAATCCAAAACAAAACTGTTGGTGGCATATTTCTTGCTAAAGACCTGATGACCTTATGATAGAGTATCTTTGAGCTCTCTTCATCAGCAATTGTCTTCAATCTCTACGTGCACTCTGTGATCTAGTAATCCTTGTCAGCATCACAAAAGTCATTCCACCAACATTCATTTAATTGCTAGTTGATAATACATATTTTCAATATAATATAAAAGTGCCAATTTTAGCTGATAAATATCTAAAAGCTGATGTGTTAAGACTTGAATACTACCCATCTTTTCTTTGGCTATATAAACATGGCTGAATCTTCCCCTTCCAAGTGGTTTCGTAATTTTAAATTCATTTTTTTGAGTTGCTACTCCTGCAAGAGCCTGCATAAAACAACATAGTCAAAAGAATCAATTAATATCACATGGCAATAAATGTCAACCACACATAGTGAACCATCTTTCTCATTTTCATAAAATGGCCTCATGGTCCATTTTCACCGCCAACTTCACCCATAATATAAATCAAAACTGAACAACATATGCTAATCATCATATAGCTTGTTTCAAACCTATGATAAAATATATATATCTCAAGCTAAAATTCAAAAACTTAACTCTCGCTAAACCAAAACTCTCCTTTAAATTATCAAAAGTAAACTTGTGAACCATGAAACAAAAAAGAAATCTAACATGTACGAAGTGTGTTAACTTAAAATTAAATCCAGTATGCATCTCACAGTTCAAAAACAAGAGATTATAGGAGGTTGTTACACTGATCAAATGGTTCAACTAAATATTCGTCAACTTCCAACTTCAACCGGTTCCTTGATCCGGCTAAAAATGAACTTTCTATACAAAATTAGAGACACATATTAATTTGTGCGTTAGTTATCAAATGTATTAGCAACGTTTAACTTACTTAAGTGATTGTTTAGGAGATAACTCTAAGGAATACGCCCGCATGGTGTAACACACATGGTGCAATATTGTTACAGCAAGTTGTACCTGTAACAAATGAAAAATAATCACTTTTACTTTCATCTTTACAGTCTCCCTATGCTGAATACACAATCAAAGTTGAGAGTAAGCAAGAAAAATTGTAAATTGTAATCCTAAAACATACAAATACACATTTGAAAAAAAAAATTAAACTAACGCATCTTTCATAACTACATAAGAACAAAAGCCACTAATAAATCCAATCATTAGATGCTACATAAATAATCAATCATTCGAGAGTTAATTGAACAACACAATGACAATACCCCAGATCGATCATACAAGGTAAAATAGGTCCATAAAGCACACATATAAAAATTGTGTCCTATGTATACCATAGAACTGAAAACATCAACTCTACCTCGAAGCAAAAACAAACCTTATCAACCAACATATGTTGTAGATCCCCACTACTTGAACTCTAGCCGAATGCCCAATAGATCAGAAGCCACTTGTAATGCTAATGCACCTCAACAACCTGACCATGCTCTCTTGCCCTATTATTGCATGCCACTAACAATGACACGTCACTAAAAAGTCATATGCTATGATTAGAATGTAACAAAACATAACACATATACTATAGTAAATGATTATAACCTCATAATTAATGAAGCAATAAATGTACTAAACATGATAATATCATACAAAGATCAAAATTTCAGAACACATAAGTTTATCTCATTTACTTTGTTGTTTGTTAAATCAACTATCATGAATTTAAAGTAACAAAACACATCTCAAAGGCTAAAGGAAGTTTCCATCGTGAAGTAATAAAACACTATACTTCGATGTTTGTTAAAGCAAGTACACAATAGATCAACATAATACATTATTGCAATCGATGATAAAAACTTACAAAGGAGTGGAATACTAATAAATTCATAGATTATACCTCATGTAAAAATCAGATTTTCCTATAATGATTAATAAGGTTTAATTATTGTAATGTTAAAGTAGTTAACTAATATGTTCATACAATAAAAAATTGATGACAACAATGACATGACTTTAAATTCTACCAGCTAATTCGTAATGATGTATAAGCTTTAATAGACCTTTATGATATTTGGCTTAAGATAAGAAATATCATATGTGGCATCATTAGCCATCACTGTAGTTCGAATTCTTCCCCCCTGCAAATCTCTCTGATCAACACCAAATTGGAAAAGCAACTCCCATCCTAAATAGAACATAACAATAATCTTCAAAATAATTACAATATATTAATTTGTTACACAACGAAACCTAATATCAAAGTATTATTTGCATACCGAAGAATTAGTGTTCGGCTACCACAATTCCCTCGTTGCTAGCACATAAGACTAATCTTTGAGAAAACTTGAAGATGATGATAATTTCTTTGCTTAGTATGCTCTTCACCTGCAATTTGGTTGTAAAGAATATAAACATACAACAACAGCTTCAAATCATTTTACCTTAAAATGGAAGAACAGACACCATCGTCACATCTGTAAACCACCACTGAGGGGTGTAGACATCCCCGTCTCATAGTTTTTTTTTTTTTTTTTTTTTTATTTCCAATCGTCAAAGGACACCGTTTTCCGGTAATCGTGTTTGTTGTGGAAGATGAGGTGTTCGAAGGAGATGTAGATTTCTTCGAAGAGATTGAAGAAGTTCAATAGAGCATCCATGCTGATTGATGAAGGAGTTCAATAGATAATGGGGTGAAGATGTTGAAGAAAAAGGGCGTCACAAAGTAAATAAGTAATACATCTCTGGGAAAGCAACACCTTGTACCCTATGCTATGCATGATGAATGGTTGTAAATGTTATATCATAAATATACTAAGTTGTAACAATACCTAATCTGATATGGAGTTTCTGTTAATATCTTTTGTGCATGTCATTTACGTCTCTAATCTTGTACAAATCACTTTTATTTTTTCATATACGGATATTGTGTTTGATATGGTCCCAAAAAATAAATAGAACAAAGATATTTGGTTCAACGTATTTGAATAATTTGTTTCTTGTGTTTTTCCTCTCCTTCTGGCTTATTTCTTCATTCTATTTGTTGTTGTATTTACTATTAAGTGTGTTTCTTTTAGAAAAGCCAAGGTGTTTTTGGTATGGACGGTATACATGTACGCATCACGGGTCTTTTTATTTTGGTTAAAAAGACAATATGAATTACAATTTTTATTATAAATCTCAAGCAATTTGCTATTTTTTCAGATAAGAGAACTCGTGGAAGAGGCCAGATGAATGTGATCAATCTTATATTAAAAAGACTAGTAATTGTCTTCACTTATGCAATGTTCATGGATAAATCTGTAGCATGTAGAAAAAGTAAAGATGGCCTTGAAATGGATATTCTCTCTTTTTATTTACTTAGTTTTACTAATATTTTTGTTGATTTTATGTTACAACCAAAGCAAATAAATTATGTTTCTTTATTCTTTCAGGATATCATACAATCAAGACCAAACCCGAATGATGCTTATTCTTAAACTTCTACCCATTGTGAAATTAATTTATCATTAATAATGGGTGTTTGTGCTTCTATCATTCTATTTCTTGACCATAATCAAGCAATTACATTTTGTTACCTTTCTTCTTTATTTTCTTATGTATTTATTGTATCATTTAAAACACTAAAACACTTCCTCCGTTGCTTGTTTGGAGATACAGGGATTGTTAAAGCTACCTCTCTCTAATACGTGCTTCTATCATTCTACATTAAGCCTGCATGACCGTTTAAAGATGATCAATACAACCAGTCTCACAATAAGAAGAGTGTTTAGAACACTTAACAGATCAAATAGGGAACCGTGATAATATTATGATACTAAGAACATAAGCAAACAATGAGACAAAACTAAGAGCAACAACAGATGAATATGGTTTTCAAGGATAAAGTATATTGCTTCTCAACTTCTTTTACAAGTGTTACAAAGCATAAAGAAAGATACAAGGACCTGGGATACTTTATACTACATCCTACAACCGGTCATACTTTAAAGGCTAGCTGGAAACACTAATCTAGACAATAAGATTAATGTAAAGTCAAAAGGCAGATTTGCCTTATGACTAGTGACTATGACATGCCATAGCTCACGTCCTAATATATTACAAAAAGGATAAAAGGTACATGAAGTAGAAAGTTACAGTCAAGACCTCAATGTACAGTTGTAAAAACATGGACCTTTTTACCAACTTGTATAAGTTGGTGAGTCTTCAAAGTTGCAGCGGAAAGTTGGTCACCTTTATACAAAAGTACATCCAAGAAAAGCATATTTTTCTTTGTGTTTGGAAGAAATCAGTCTTCAGTTCAAATGGCTTCGAAAGACTTTGTCTCTGAAGCTTTGGAAGACTTCATCTTTGGCTTCGAAAGATTTTGGTCTTGGCTTCGAAAGATTTTACACTTAGAATATTTTCTTGTGTAGAGTGTAAAAATTCAAAAGGAATTTCAGCTTTGTACCAAGTGCATGCATGTAGGAAGCACTTGTGTTGATTTGGGTGCATCAGCCTTGCTATAACCTTACGAACTCCCCCTAGGCTGATGCTACCAAAACAGGGAAGTGTTTTAGATATTGACAGTCCTCATCATGATCATGACCATTCCCTTCATCATTAATTGGTCAAGATCACTCAAACTTTCATAATACCTTCTCATGTCAAAAAGATCATGCAGATGTAGATTAAGCATGTCTTGCCATAAGTAGACATCTTGTCCACCTTGATCTCTAGTGACATACCAGCTGTCTAGATTAGTAGCAAAGGTCTAAGACAAGATGGGTCTTCCTGATGCAAGAGGCTCTACTTGAGTTGGAGTTGGTTGAGTAGCCTCTTCTTGTACTTCCTCAGGATGCTCTGACTCATCCCAAGGTCTGGAGGTGGATGCTTTTGATTTCTTCTGGGATACAATCTTAGAAGCCATCCTTTTCCTCCTCTTTGAAGTCTTTAACTGAGAAGACTGACATTCAGCACCAAGTTGTTTTGTTTTATCTTTCTTAGTTAGGTCCTCTTCCCTCACAGGTTCAAAAGGAGAGGGATTAGGACCTTGTTGTGGATCAGAAGATGAAGCTTGTTGTGGTTCAGCATGAGGTTCAGGTTGTGTTGTCTCAATGGGTTCAACCTTAACCTCAACTTCAGGAGGAACTTGACTTGGTAGGGAGTGTAAGTCAAAAAGCTCTCCTCTCTTAATCTTCTTCTTGATCACTCTAATGTGCTCATCTATGGTAGATAGAGACATTGGACCAAGCCTCCTTCCGGAGAATCCATACACCTTCAAGAAGCTCATCATCCTCTGCCTATCAGCAGACTTCTTTTGACTCTTTTAGATAATCTTCCTCTTAGTAGCCTTTTGTTCTGTAAGAACTTGTTGCTCAAGCTACTTGAGGTATTCAAACTCAATGTACTCATATGATAAGGGAAGAAGTACAGCTGCCTGATTGAGTTCTGTGGCACTCAGGTAGTTGATCATGTTTTGTCTATCAACTTCCTTATTTACCCGAGGTTGTTTAGTTTCCACAGCCTCTGTCTCAGGACTTTCTTGAACTAGGGAGAGGGTAGGAGCATGCTTGTAAAGTCTTTTCAAATTGTTGCTTCAAGAGGTCCTTCTTGTTCTCTTTTGCTTCAGTGTACCCCTCATACATGAGATTTAGTGCATCCCATAGTCAGAATAGTCAGCCACCTCCTGATCTATGTCAATCTTCTTTCTATATTCTTTAGAATAGTCAGCCACCTCCTTTGGTATCATACCACCCCCAGCAGCAGCTGAAGAGGTGCTTGGTATGTAAGATCCAGAGACAGCAGACTCCCACATCCTGTAGTCTTGAGACTTGATGAAGCCTTCCATTCTTTGGCACCAAGTATCAAAGTTTTCAGGAGTGATCAGTGGGGACTTTGTCATGGTTCCGGTTTCCATATCAGCTTTAGTGAGAGCTGCCGTTTGAGATGTTAAGTCTTTTATGAGACTGAGGGATCTAAGATGGTGAGATATTAAAATCAAGAGCCTAGAATGCTCTGATACCAATTGCAGGACCATTTAAGGGATGGACAATACAATAAGTCTCACAATGAGGAGAGTATTAGAACACTTAACAGATCAAATAGGGAACCAGAACTTTGTTTAAGATGATACTAAGAACACAAGCAAAGTAAGATACAAAAACTTAAGAATAACAAGATATTGGTTTTCAAGATTGTAGTATATTGCTTCTCAAGTTTCTTTTACAAGTGTTACAAAGCATGAAGAAAGATACAAAGAACCTGAGATACTTTATACTACATCCTACAGCTGGTCATACTTTGAAGGCCAGCTAAAAACATTAATCTAGACAACAAGATCAATGTAGAGTCAAAAGGCAAGTTTGCCTTTTGACTAGTGACTATGACATACCATAGCTCACATCTTAATATATTACAAAAAGGATAAAAGTATATAAAGTAGAAAGTTACAGACTCAACACCTCAATGTACAGTTACAAAAGCATGGACCTTTTCACCAACTTGTATAAGTTAATGAGTCATCAGAGTTGCAGCGGAAAGTAGTTCGACTTTATGAAAAAGTACATCAGAGAAAGCATGTTCTTCAAAGTCTTCGGAAGAAATCTGTCTTCACTTCATTGGCTTCAGAAGACTTTGCATTTGAACCTTCAGAAGACTTCACTTTTGGCTTCCGAAGATATTGGTCTTAGCTTCGGAAGATTTCATACTTAGATTATTTTTTTTATGCAGAGTATGAAACTTTCGAAGCAACTTCTACTATGTACCAAGTGCATGCATGCAGGAAGCACTTAGGTTGGTGCATCAGCCTTTCTATAAGCCTTATACTATTTGCATATACTGTGATTTCCAATTGACTATTAGTAGAGCTGAAAGTTCAGTGTAGAATAACAAATCAAGGCACATATGACATAGTCATAATATGGTACGACAACTACTCTCAATTTGGGTTACTATAATTGACTATGTCAAGTCAAAAGATTACATTGTTGATTCGCTTACATAAAGCTTTAGCAGGGAGTTAGTTTTTAAATCCTCGAGTGGAATCATTAGTATTCCAAGACTATAACGGACAAAGCAATAAGGGGTTAGCCAGACTAGTATTGTGTGAAGTTTCATAACATCTATGTCAAAAGGGGTTGGTTCAAGGACATTGCGCCTACTAACTACTAGGAGACTACGTATACTCTACAAAGGAGGGTTTAAAATGAATACATATGTCTTCTCAATACTAAACTATTGAGATTATATCTCTAAACTTGAGTGTACGGATCAATCTCTATTCATGTGCGGATTTGTTACAAATTTAGTGAAATTTTTTTACTAAAGTGCACAAAAGTGTGCAATGTGTACTAAAGTGTGGAAAGTGCACTAAATTATACATTATGCACAAAAGTGTGCAATGTGCACTAAAGAGAGTTTTTCACTAACTTTAGAAACTATTAATTATTGGTATCTGTTACTAATATAATTATTATTTATTAGGTTTTTATTCTAAGATATGATAGGATCACAATAAATCAAACCGTGCCAAAACAAAGCTAAGAGGATATATCGATACTCAAAGTTATGTAGTTGAAACATAAAGCTTTGAAAATTGAGTAAAAGTAGAACATGAGTTGTTTCACATTGGAGGAAAGAAAAAATCTAAAAAAAGGCTTATATGGGTGAACTTCTAGAAGGAATATGTTCCTATATGACTGGGAACACCCGGTGGCTGCCACATGGGTGCGAAGCACCCAACACCCGCGTGTGAGCACAAGCACGGGATGAATTGCAGGTGCGGGACGATGGGTGTAGTGTGGCACTTTGATTGTGCACTTTGCACGCTCGTGGATCCGCTTGAGAGCTCCCTTTAGTATTTTGAACTGTTCGGCAAATGAAGCAACCGTTGATACTAGTTTTGAGAATTAAGTATTCTCTTGAACGAGTACTTAAGAATCGAGTATTCTCTTGAACGAGTACTTAAGAATGAGTCATAAGAATTAAGTATTTTCTTGAACGAGTACTTCGGTTTGAATACTATGAATCTAGTATGCTCTTGACGATCTACCTCAAAACGAATTCAACACGTCTAGGCTTAACTGCTCCTTGTCTGTCCAGCTTCAAAACATCAAGCTACCATTAAAACTAACATTAACTTAGTGTTAACGTAATATATTTTTGGCCTGACTAGGTTGTAAAAACTCTCGACAATGCAATATGTTTAATCTTTGTACCCTAGGAAATTGACGAGATTCACATGGGTGGATTGAAATATGTTTTAAGTGACCTCGGTTGAGGAGAAATCCTCAGTCATATATATTTATTTGCCCTTAGCTTGTTTTTCAGTTTTCTTTATTTTCCTTGTATATTTTATTATTTTTATATCGTTCTGTATTGTAATTAAAATGTTTGATTAATAAAAAATTTATGATCATTCTGTAACTGATTTACATTATGTGATTGAAATCTAATCTTGATCAATGAATATATTATGAAATTCTCCATCATAATTCATACCAGTAGTAGCAATTCTTGTTATTCATGGACATTAGTAATCCAAACATGTTGGTTATTTTTCTTGTTATTATTCTGTTTTGTTAGAATCAAACGATTATCAGATTAGGAAAATGAATACCCTAACTATATTAGAAGACAGTTGAATGACAATTTTTTATCACCAGCTGCACGATTTCAACCTTGCACTACTCAAGTTTTTTGCACCCGTTTTTTTACTATATCCTGTACTCCACTTGACTCGCTATCTAGATATTTTTTAGATTTAAATGTTGTTTTCATCCCCAAGGTTTCATATAAATTTTTATTTGAGTCCAAAAGTTTAAATATTATTATTTGCCTCCAAATGTTTCACAAAAATTAACATTTGAATTCATTCAACTACTTTTAATTAACTCCGTTAACGTTTTCCATTAAGTTTTCTATATTAGAGGTATTTTTGTCAAAACATTTACAAAATAAAAACTCAAATCAACGTGAGTGGTTTTATGCGTTTAGTCTCGTTTGGTAATCACCAGTGAGATTTGTTCTACCCATTAGATAAAATAAAATATAATAATAACCACCTAAAAGTGATCAATTTCTAACTTTGTAAAACATACACCACAAAAAAGATATAAATAAACCAGCTGACGTATTTAACGAAACTTAAGAAGCTACAATTAACAAAAGATACTAAACGTGTAAAACTTTTCACGTGGGCTGGTTTTTTATTTTGTAATCGTCTTGACTACAAAATCAGCCGACGTGAAATTTTTTTTGCATTTATTCTCTTTTGTTAACTAGAGTTACGATTTGACTCCATGGAGTCATTTGTTGTTTTGTCTTGTTAATATATTTTGGTTTAGTAGTCATGTTACTTTTATTTATTAAATAATAGATTTCTTTGGTTTAAAGTATAATTAAGATTATGATGATTGAATTTTTATGATTATTATTCATGGACTGTTAATGTCATGTTGTTTATTTTTTCTTATACTTTTACGATTATTTCTCTTTTATGGTTATGATTTAAATGGTTTGTGTCATATGTGTTGATTGTTTATTTATATATTTTTTGTGGTGTATATTTTATAAGTTTTGAGATGAGTTACTTTAGTTGATTATTATTATACTTTATTTTATCTAATAAGTGGATTCAAATCGCAGGAGTAATTTTCAAATGAGACCAAAAGCATTAAAACCCTCACGTAAAGTTGATAATTGTTTTGACAAAAATACCCCTAATATAAGAAAGTTAACAGTATTAATTAAGAGTAGTTAGATGGATTCAAATAAAATTTTTGTATAACATTTGAATACAAATAGCAAAATTTAAACTTTTATACTTAAAAAGACAATTTTAATGAAACCTCAATCGTAAACAATGCATTTATATCTATCAAGTATAGAACTTAAAACTTTAGTTTGAAAAATATTATCACATTGAAATTTTTAGTTTTTCTGTTTCAAAATAAATTATATAATCTTATTCAAACAATTGTCATCTAATGGTGTTTATAAAGCAAATTTAATATTGTACTGTTCGGGTAATTTGTATTAGCTTTCTAGAATTTCCGGTTTATAAACGTTAATATGAGTTTGTGCTAAATTATCTATCTATTAAGAGCATTTATAACCCATTCTTTAAAAGTTTGTGAATGTAAACCTTATATTATATGTTGGAGCATATATAGTCATATATAGTGTGTCCGTCGCTTATCGAATAGTCTAGGCTAAATGTAATACACCTGATATGTTGTAAACACATGAAACTGGGTCATTCGCAGGAGCATATGCGAATGAGACTCAGTCGTGCGACTGAGCCTTGCTAATGGGCCAGTCGTGCGACTGAGAGATGCGATTGGCAATTCGTAAGACTGAACCATAAGTATGGTCCAGTCGTACGATTGAACCATACGCATGGTCCAGTCGTACGACTGAACCATACGCATGGTCCAATCGCATGAATGGGCCCAGTCGCATCCAATATGGGCCGAGGCCTATATATAACAGTTTCAATGTGTAGAGAGATTAAGGGTTTGGGGAGGGAGTCTGCCCGGGGCCTAGGGCTGCCGGATGAGAGGGGAGATCATGCTCGATCTCCCCTTGCCAAGAGTCTCGATTCTTATGTTGTAACGAGCTTGTAATCGTTAGGTTTTATCAATGAAACCATTATATTATAGTTCGTGTTATTGATTGTCTCTTGGATTTTGCTGTTTGTTTATCCTTCCGTCAAGAACATGCTCGGATGTTTACCGATCCAGTGACTTTACAATTGGTATCAGAGCCGGTTACTGCTGGAATGATCTAACAATCATTCTAGCAACCCGAGCTCTTGATTTCTGGATCAAATTTCAGATCTTGACGTTAAACCCACTTCGTGTTCTTCGTGTTTTGCTCAGATCGTGTTACGTGTGGTATTTCTATGTTAAAATTGCACTCGAAACCACGTTCCTATCACCCTTTCGAATCTGATGATGTCTACTTTGTTTCGGTTCATGTTGAATTCGTCAGATTAGGGTTTTGGGCAGCCCTGGCGGCTGCAGATCTGAAAATCTGCATGCAGACCCGTTCATGCGACTGGGCCATGCGAATGGACCATTCGTACGACTGGGCCATGCGAATGGACCATTCGTATGACTGGACCATGCTAATGGACCAGTCGTGCGACTGGACCAGTCGTATGTTCAGTCGTGCGACTGGACCAGTCGTATGTTCAATCGCACGAATGGACCATCCGCATTGACTCATCCGCATTTGTTCCAGACTATTAAAAAAAAGAGTCTGGAACTGCCTCTTGCACAGATTTGAAGATGAGCAAAGCACATTCACCCTGCGATTCTTTTGTCAAACAAGTTTGATGTATACCCTATTATTCGTCGGACCTCCAGAATAGGTGAATGTATTTGGAACACGAAAGAGAGAAGAGAAGATGTCAGCAGTCAGTGCTGATTTTGTGGGGTAGTCAGGAGCATCTGACTATTTATGGGCCAACCAAGTTATATTTATCCGCACAAAGAGGATTCTCATTCTTAGGGGGAATCTATGTATAGAGAAATTAAAGACGCAATCAGAAAGTGATGATGTGAGCAGGTTTCTGATGATGAATCTACATGCATGCTGATTTGTTTGATATTGTCAGCTGTGGATTGGAACCTTCAACCTTTTGCCCAATACACCGTATGAAGACGCCAAGAAAGCACAACGTTTATATATTGGGATATGCTGAATGTGAGGGGGAATTTCTGCAGGTGTTAATGTTAATCAGGTTAGACTGTGTGAAGATTGAAGCAATGGAAAACTGTTAATGTCATTATCTGGAAAAATCAGTCATATGGGGAATCTTGATGCTGTGATGGTGTTCTGCAAAGTAAACGAAAGCTATTGTGCCTAATTTCATCTTCAGGGATACAGTAGCAACCTGACGGAGCGGCAACGTTGGCTAATATGGTTTTCGTTTACTTTGCAGAACACCATCACAGCATCAAGATTCCCCATATGACTGATTTTTCCAGATAATGACATGAACAGTTTTCCATTGTTTTAATCTTCACACAGGCTAACCTGATTAACATTAACACCTGCAGAAATTCCCCCTCACATTCAGCATATCCCAATATATAAACGTTGTGCTCTCTTGGCGTCTTCATACGGTGTATTGGGCAAAAGGTTGAAGGTTCCAATCCAAAGCTGACAATATCAAACTGTTGGACCAAAAGAACCAATGAGCCTGATCAGAAAAACCTCTAAGTCCTACAGACATTACAACTGCTGAAGAAGATCACAACAGCTGAAGACATCAGCTGATTACAAAGGTCTGAAGACAAAGTCTGAAAGTGAAGTACTGAAGACAAAGACTGAAGACCAGAGTGATCAGTAGTTGTCACAACATCTGAAATTGTTAACTTCAGTAGTTGTGATGGTTTTTCCTTTTCAGTACTTGTAATTTTTTTTTCAGTAGTTTATTGTTTCAGTAGTTGCAGGTCAGTAGTTTTATGTTCTTGTACTTAGCATTCTCTGAGATGTGATCAATTATTGAGAACATTTCAGTAGTTTGCATTATTTCAGTTGTTTGTATAATTCTGTTAGATGTCACTATCAAGTGACATCAGCAGACGTCACATTCCTCTATATAAGGGATGTTGACCTAGTTGTATTCTAACCGAAGCATTACGCGTGAATGAAAACATTCCTTTAACAGAAATATTCTCTCTCTATAATCGTCATTGTGTGTTTGCATATTCATCATTCTCTTACTTGAATTCGATCTTATTTTGTTATATTCCGCTGCAAAATTCAAATCTAGTTGATCCGATCCTATCAAATGGTATCAGAGCTGGTTAATCATTGATCGATCTAACAATTGATCATTGAAACTGCTCTTTTGATAGCTAAGTTTGATCGAATTAGCATTTTTGCAAGAATTGATTATAGAGATTGATTTTCTGTTGCTTCCGGTTAATTAATTGAGATTCTAATTGTGTCTTCTAATTGTGTTGTTGAGTTTTCAAACTAGACTGATTTTAATCTCATTGAATTCGATTGAATTAGTGAAAATGACTACTTCAATCAATGATCCTCACAATACTGGCTCCTCAACTAAGCCTCCGATGCTTGTTAGGAGTGAGTATAACATATGGCAACGCCGAATGCTCCATGACCTGTCTGTTAACAGTTCAGGTTGTTGGAAGTCTATGGTTCATGGACCATACAAGCCTATGGTGAGTAATCCTGAAACCAATGAGATGGTTCCTAAAAAGAAGGAACAATATTCTGATGAGGATTTAAAGCTGTTTGAGATTGATGCTAAAGCCCATGGAATTCTGGCCATGGCATTGCCTAATGAAATCTACTCTGGGCTTATGCATCATGAGACTGCTTATGATCTCTGGGTTGCTCTGAAGGAACAATTTGGAGGAACTGATGAGGTCTTAGCAAACAATAGAGAAATCCTTGCCCAGCAATATGAGACATTCTCTCATAGAAAGGGTGAGACATTGACTCAACAGTTTGAGCGATTTTCATGTTTGATCTCTGAGCTAAAAATGGTTCAACATGAATACACAAACAGCCAGATGAATAACAGATTCCTCAGATCCCTGCCTGAGAGATGGGACACTTATACCATTGTCCTACGCTCTAGTACAAATCTGGATACTCTATCTCTCACCCAACTTCATGGGAAACTCTTAACATTTGAGAGAGAGATAGAACAGAAAAGGAAACTATCTTCATCTGGAAAGCTCACTGATGACTTTGTACCAGGTAACACTGCTCTGGTTGGTCATGAGTCTGAATATGCTTCATCTGAAAGTTCATATGATGAGCATATTGATTTCTCTTCAAACAGTGGAAATCATGCTTTTGTTGGAGTTGAGGGTAACTCAGGTTTTAGTGTTGATAATTTGTGTTTTATGATGGATGATTTGAAAGGAATTGATGATGATGATCTGGAAGAGATGGATATTCTGAGCCAAATGGCATTGATTAATATCAGATCTCAAAAGTTTTACAAAAGAACAGGTAGAAAATTCCCTGGTCTCTCTGGCAAAACCAAGGTTGGTTTTGACAAGAGTAAGTTGAGATGTCACAAGTGCCATAGACTTGGACATTTTGCTAAAGAGTGTAGATCATCTGGATCTAACTCATCTGCACCCTTTGTGACTTTTCCAAGCAATAGCTCACAATCCAAAGGGCAACATTCTACCAGTTCTGATCATCATTCACAACATCAATCATCTCCTGCATACTTTGTTCCTCAAAGTCCAATGCCATATCCTTATCCATGTTTTTACATGCCTCAGTCTGGTCAAGTTCCTGTACCTTGGCTCAACAACCACATGCTCTACCTGATCCTCAACCATCTCAAACAAATCAACAATCTCAATCTCAATCTCAACAGAGCTTTTTCACCCCTGAGGTTGTTGACTGGAGCAGCTTACCAGATGATGTCTCAGGTTATTCTGAACAATTTGCTGGTGCTGGTCAACATGGTGGTGAAAACCCTTTTGGAAATCTTGCTCTAATGGCCCTGGAATCTACTGATGAAAATCCTTCATCATCACAGGTACCACAGGTATCTTCTGAGGCTAAGGCCAAGTTATATTCTGAGTCATGCATAACTGCTTTTGTTTCTATTAGGGAAGCAAATGTAGCTTTAATTAATCAAAATCTTGACCTGGAAAAAGCAATTTCCAAAAGAAAAACTGAGTTTGAGTCTGTTTTAAAAGAGAAGGATGAGGAGATTTATAAACTTAAGTGTCAAATCATTGATGAAAAATCAAAGGTAGAGGTCATTCTGGAAAATCACAAGAATCTCAAAGAAACACTTGCAGCTACCCAAGTTGATTGTGAACACTGGGTAACATCATGCAAGGGATTTGAAATGCTTCTCAGTAAGCAAACTGCTTCTAATGTGAAGTTTGGGATTGGGTATAATCATACCATACCTCCTACAGATTTTACTCCCAAATTAGAAGTAAAATCTGAGGATGATTGTCATTCCCAAACCACATCATCAGGTGTTTCATCCTCAAATGATAATTCAAAATCTGAGGATGAAGATAGAGTGAGTACCTCAGCTAATCAAATTACTGATGGTCCCACTGCTTCGAAACACTTGATCAAGAAGAGACTGAGAAATTCAGGTGTTGTTCCATAAGGTACTCAAAGTACTGAAGGGCAAAACACAACACCTGAAGAGCATTTCAAATCAGAGGAAAACAAGCATTTCTTGACAACTGCTGAAAAATCTATCAGGAATCTCAAAAGTACTGATAGAAAACTTCTGAAGAACAAATCTTCAGTTGTTGAAAATCCTTCAGTACTTCCCAAAAGTACTGAAAGGAAGAAAGTACTAAAGAACAAATCTTCAGTAGTTTCATCATCTTCAGCAGTTGATCAAGAAAAGATGAAAAGAAAGCCATGTGAAATATGTGGTTTGTTCAATCATCTTACTGATGAATGCTGGTATAATAAGGGTGTAAAATTCAACAAAGAGAAAATCATTAAGAAGGAAATGCATAAAATGAAAAATGAATTTCAAACCAAGTTTGTACCACAATCATCTCATTCTGATAAACCTAAGCTGTTTCAAAAAGTCACAAAGCAGGAAGGGGTTTGTCAAACAACAGCTGCAAATATTCCTCAGGGAATATTAAAAACTCAGACTAAGTCTGTGTCTTTTCAAAAGAAGAATGTAGTGAATCACAAGAACAAATCATCTACAAGTACTGATGTGTCAACTGAGTTGAAAACTCTGACAACCAATCAGACACAACTTGTGATGATGGTTCAACATCTATTGGGGAGAGTTAACCAATTAGATGTTTTTGTGATTAAACCACTGAAAAGGACTCCTAAGCCAAAATCCAAGGAATCCTTTTCAGCACCATCTACATCTTCAAAGGCTGTTAATCATGCACAATCTGTTAGTTTAACATCTGTTGATGAAAACAGACCCAAAACCAAAAAGGTTTGGGTCTCAAAGGCTAACTAATGTTTGTGATAAATGCAGGGTTCTTCAGCATGCCAAAGAAGCATCTGGTATGTAGACAGTGGAGGATCCATGCATATGACAGGAAGCAGCTCTCTTCTTCATGACTATTCTCAAGGGAAGAAGGGATTTGTTTCTTTTGGAAATGATGCCAAGGGTTACATCATTGGGAAAGGTTTTGTCTCAAATGGGGAGATAAGATTTGATGATGTTAACCATATGCAGAACCTCAAATACAATCTTTTGAGTGTTAGTCAAATGTGTGATAAAGGGCATGTTGCACTTTTCACAAGTCAAAACTGTAGGATTCTGTCTTCCAAAGTTGTGCACAAGATTGACAAGATATTGGATGAATATACTCACCTGAAGGCCAACAGGATTGGAAGAGTATATGCTTTAGATCTATCAAAGAAAATCGATCTTAAAGGCCATCCATGTCTGTTCTCTAAAGCCTCTCCTCAAGAATCTGAACTATGGCATAGAAGGCTTGGTCATGTGAATCTTAAGAACATGAATCAGCTCATTCATCATGGTTTAGTGAGAGGTTTGTCATTGAAGGAATTCAAGTGTGATGATAACTGTCCAGCTTGCTTAAAAGGAAAGCAACACAAAGCTTCATTCCCTCCTATAGAAGAACCCAAGTCCACCGCCTGCTTGCAATTACTGCATATGGATCTTTTTTGGTCCTGTGAGAGTAATGAGTATGGCAAAGAAAAAGTACTGTCTGGTGATTGTGGATGATTATTCTAGATATGTATGGACTTTCTTCTTGCATTCCAAGGATGAGGCTGCTCAAAGTATCATCTATTTTGTGTTACATGTGGAAAAGCAGCATTCACTTCCAGTCAAATGTGTGAGAAGTGATAATGGGACAGAGTTTAGGAATCACACTCTTGATGAATTCTATTTGTCTAAGGGAATCAAAAGACAATATAGTATTCAAAGAACTCCTGAGCAAAATGGAGTGGTGGAGAGAAAGAACAGGACCCTTATTGAAGCCGCAAGGACAATGTTGGCTGACTCAGGTTTGCCACTAACCTTTGGGCTGAAGCTGTCAACACAGCTTGCTATGTTCAGAATAGAGTATTAGTGAATCAGAGGTTGATGAAGACTCCTTATGAGCTCTTACATCATTTGGCCCCTTTGATTTCATTCTTTAGAGCATTTGGGTGTCCCTGTTATATTCTTAACACAAAGAATCCACTTCAGAAGTTTGAATCCAAGGTGGATGCAGGGTATTTTGTTGGGTAGTCATCTACTTGCAAGGCATACAGAGTTTTCAATTGCAGAACAAAGATTGTTGAAGAAACTTTTCATGTCAAGTTTAATGAATCTCCAAAAGACAAGATTCCTCAAAACCCTGTTAAGATGTTTGACTTGGACATACTGCAATATGTTCCATATCAGTCTCCACCTGTTGTTGTTTTGAAGTTCCATCCTCTCCATCTGATGGTACAAATGCAAGTTGTAGTGATCATCTGCCTGTTTCTACTACACTTGATGTTCCTGTAGCTTCAGCAGCTCCATCCACAACAAATGCTGATGAAATCTCTAAATCCTCTACTTTATTTGAACTGCCATCTCAGTCTAGGTTTCAAGAGTCTGAATTAACATCTGTTGCTGCTGAATCTTCTACAAACACTTGCACAGATATTATCATTGGTGACATTAATGCTGGTGTTTCAACAAGAAGTCAATTGTCCAATTTCTGTCTCTATGCTCTCTTCATCAGTCAGCAAGAGCCAAAGAATTATCATGTGGCATTAAGGGACAATGGATGGGTTGAAGCCATGCAGCTTGAGCTTTTTCAATTTAAAAACAACAAGTGTGGGAACTGGTTCCTCTACCCCAAGGTAAGTGTGCAATAGGCACTAAATGGGTGTTTAGGAATAAAACTGATGAAAAAGGCCAAATTGTCAAGAACAAGGCCAGACTGGTTGTACAGGGGTTTTCACAAGAAGAAGGTATTGATTATGATGAAACCTTTGCCCATGTAGCTAGACTGGAAGCAATTAGATTGTTTTTAGCTTATGCTGCTTTTCATAACCTTAAAGTTTTTCAAATGGATGTCAAAAGTGCATTTTTATATGGTAAAATAAAAGAAGAGGTTTATGTGTGTCACAGGTTTTGAAGATCATAAACATCCTGATTGGGTGTATAAGCTTGATAAGGCTCTTTATGGGTTGAAACAAGCACCCAGAGCCTAGTATGAAACATTATCTAACTTTCTTCTTCAAAATAATTTCACTAGAGGCTCCATAGATAAAACTTTGTTCATAAAGAAAGCAGGCATGCATAAGCTCCTTGTTCAAATTTATGTTGATGACATTATTTTTGCATCATCTGATCCACAGTTGTGTGATGCATTTACTAATTGATGCAACAAAAGTTTGAAATGAGTGCCATGGGAGAATTAAAGTTCTTTCTGGGTTTGTAAATTAAACAAATGGCTGATGGAACTTTTATTCATCAGTCAAAATACACAAAAGATTTGTTAACCAAGTTTGATTTACAAAACTGTAAACCCTGTTCTACTCCCATGTGCAGCAACACACAACTGGATGCTGATAAAAAGGTAAAGCAGTTGATGAAACTCTTTACAGATGTATGATTGGTTCCTTGATGTACCTAACAGCTTCTAGACCAGATATTATGTTTGCAACTTGTGTCTATGCTAGATTTCAAGCTGCTCCTAAGGATTCCCATATGATTGCACTCAAGAGGATCTTTAGATATTTGCAAGGAACTCAATCTCTAGGACTATGGTATTCCACAGGGCACTCTTGGAAATTGGTTGCTTTCTCTGATAGTGACTATGCAGGGTGTAAGTTAACCAGAAAATCAACTTCTGGTGGATGCCAATTTCTAGGCAACTATTTGGTTTCTTGGCAGAGTAAGAAACAAACTTCAGTTGCTACATCCACAGCTGAAGCACAGTATATTGCAGCTGCAAGCTGTACATCTCAGGTACTCTGGCTTCAAAATCAGTTATTGGATTATGACATTACAGAGACTAAGACTCCTTTATTAATGGATAGTGCTTCAGCTCTTTGTATTGTTAAGAATCCTGTCCAGCATTCTAGGACCAAACATATTGAGATCAGACATCATTTTATCAGGGATTGTTATGAAAAAGGTCTGATTGATCCAAAGTTTGTGCCTAGTGCTGATGAGCTTGCAGATATATTACTAAGCCTTTGGATAGTGCAACTTTTCATAATCTTGTACTCAGGCTTGGTATGCTGCAACTAGAATAATTTGACAACTACTGATGCTCTTAATCAATAAATACTGATGAGCATTAGTATACTTTGTCAAAAATAAGTGCTGATAAGTCATTTATCTTCAGTAGTTTTATAACTACTGAAGACTAAATTACTTAAAAGTACTGAAGTACTTCATTTGTTGCAAAGTACTAATGTAGTTCAAACTACTGAAGTCTTTTATAATAAATATGTACTGATGACCAATGAAACATCTAAAAATCAGATGATCTGATGAGTAAGTGTTATGATCATTGAAACAGCTGAACTTTGTGAATTGACGACAACTACTGTTTCATTTCAAAAACAACTGAAGCCAAAACCAAGTCTTCAGTAGTTTACAACTACTGATGACCAACACCAAGTCTTCAGTTGTTTACAAAATCTGAAAGTTAAAACCATGTCTTCAGTGTTTTCTAACACCTGATGACTCACACCCAAACTTTCAGTTGTTTTCTTTCAGCCATTTCATAACCTATATATACCTAACCGTAACTTCAAACTTTTCATAACCCACTTTCCAAACGTTCATCTTCCATTAATGGCGACCATGCAAATCAAACCTCGACACAACTGTGTCCTCACCTTACCAAATCACCCTTTTGGAACAAGTTTGATGCTGCTATTGATTTGATGGTTGATTCCCAATTACCGCACAACCTTTCTCTTGAATCCTACCATCTATCCCGATACCCTTTGCCAATTCTGGACAAACGTCACTGTTCATACTGCTGAGAATGATGACTCCATCACTCTCCAGTCGTTTGTCAACCAGAAACGGGTGGTCATCACTTCTGAGATCATTCGTCAAACCCTAGACCTGAATGATGCCACCTATACCACCAAATACCCAAAGGCACCATTGATCTATCTTTTGCTAATTATGGTTATGAGGGTGACCTAAGTGCTACTACCATTTGAAGAAGCACTTTCATGATGCCGAGCGACTCATTTTCCACATGATCAATGTCTGTCTTGCCCCCAAAACATCCTCATGGGATCAAATGTCATCCAGGTGTCAACAGGTATTGTATTCTATCCTTGAACATCAAAGTCTAAATTTTCTGAAATTATCTTTTGGAATTAAAAGATTTGGCAATGAAACCTGTGGCAATAGATGGATTTATATCCAAGGTTTCTTATGGCCATAATTCTAAATCAATTAAAATCTGATGGTCTTGTTGGCCTTGGAGTCCCTGCTCTGGTAGTTTTGCCAGAGGTATACTCCAGGCACAACTCCAATCCACAACTCAAAGAGGCTGCCCAAACTGCTAAAACCCAAGCAGAGGGAACCCACAGCCTCCACCTCCAGATCTAAAGTCCCCTCCAAACCAAAACCCAGGAAAACCAAAAAGGCTACTCAGGGAGGAGTTGAGTCCCCTGATGATGCCCCTGCAGCACAAACGCAGGATGAAACTACAAGTCTTAATCCCCTTGAAGTTTCAATGACTCCACTAGCTGAAACCGCTCAGGTATCCTCTCAACAGGATCCTAATGCAACCAATATTAGGGAAGCCACATTACTGGAATCTCTCTCACTTGAGAAGATTGTCATTGAAGAGCACCATTCACCCCGGGTACAATCCTTTTCACCTCCATCTCCCACTGATACCACCCCTACAAGCCCAACTGCAGTCACTGCACAAGTGCTGACTCAACTACATTCCTCTACCCCTTCCCAGAAACCTGTTAACACTGGGAAAACCTCAACAGCTGAGGGAGAGGATCAAAATGTAGTTGACAACCCACAGCATAGGGATTATAAAGTTCAATCTCCTAGTGTAGATGTGGAGACTAGAACATATGGTGAGGCTACCTCTTCCCCTGTTTCAACACATGAACAGGATGAAGCAGGTATCATCTCTAAGACCTCACCAGAGGCAACTGCCAATGAAGAACTTGCTCCTGAGGCAGGAAGTCCCCAGTTCCAAGACAAAGGGGCACATGTGATTACTGATCTACACTCAGCACATGTTCATCCTGATTCACTCAGGAGGTCAGCTGATTCAGCTTATACTGATGATGACCTGGGCTTTTTCTTTCAAGTTTTAGCCCAAAACACCATTCTTGAGGCTGAGGTTTGCAGATTAAAAGAACTGCTTGCCAAAATGTCTCAGGAATCAAGTCCATCTCGCCCCAATAACCCACAGATGGCAGCTTCTATTGAAGCTCTCCCAAACACTGAGCCACTCAAATCAAACAAGCCACCAGCCTCTGTTTCAGGCACCATTTCTCAGGGAGAGAACCCCTCTGAGCAAATGGCTGCTGCTTTCAAATCTTCCTTACCTCTCATCACTCACATCATCACTACTATTGTCCATCAAACCATTGATGAGAGGATTTCCTCAGATCTTAAAACCTTGTGGATGATGCTGTCAAAGAAACTTTCTGACATTCAAACCCCTGAACCCAATGCAACCAAAAAGGGGGAGTCTAAGTCAGTGAAGATGATAAAAGAAAAGAGTTGAAGAGGAAGAAGCCAAGGAGGAAATAAAGGCAAAGAGATCATTACTTACGAGAAGAAGAGTGTTGGTGAACAAGCTGAGGATGATGAGAAAAGGTGGATGAGATGATCAAAGAAGCTGATGCAACACAGCAGATCCATGGACAGGATTATTGATCAGCTCTTCAGGCAAGGCTTTGATACTACCAACTTGACTCAGAGATTAGAAGGCTTGAGATTCAGGAGATTGAGAATCGATGGGCAGGCTGCAATGAAGAAGAAAGGGAAAGATTGGAGGCTATGATCAGATTCCTATCCAAACACTTGGGAAGACCTATCATTGAAGTCAAGTCATGGTCTAGAGAGAGCATTTTGGAGAAACCACCAAAATATGCTTCTCTGAAAGCTTCAACAAAGGTTTAATCATAGAAGCTCTGGATGAAGCTGGTGCGGGGGAAAAGATCTGACATGGCTAAGTTATCCAAAGCCACCCTCAAACAAAATGATAGAGCAGCCCTTAAAATCTCCTTACCAAAACACCTTCAAAATCAACCCCACAACCAAAAACAAACCAATCTCAAAACCCTCAAAACAACCAACCTCTCAACCTCCAAACAATTACCCTCACAATCCTCAAACAACCAACCTCACAACCCTCTAAACAAACCCCTTACAAAGAAACCCACTCAATCTTACCCCAATTGCCAGTGATGCACCTAAAAGAAAAAGAAGGGTGTTGAGGATGGAAGATGAAGAAGAAGAGGATGAAGAGGATAGTCTGCCAATATCTGCTATAATCAAAATGAAGAAACCTGAGCCTAGGAGTCAATCACAAACAATAACTCCTGAAACTCAAAGGCAAATGGTTAAAGTTAAGATTGAAGAAGAAGAACAGCAGAAGCAGCATGATGAGCAATTTCTCAAAATGGTTGACAAGGACTTCCCTCAGTCCTCATCCATTCAAGCAATGAAGAAACAAGCTCAGAGGCTGTACACTCTTAGACATACATTCCAACATCAAAGAGAAAGAGTGAGGATTTGGCCAGACCCCAGGGTAAGTTCCAGAATACACAAGAAGAACATACCAAGTAGATATCATGGCCAAGTGAGAAAGACTTTGAATGCTGCAATTATGTTGGCCATGGTAGTCTCACCCTGGGAAATTATTGAAGAATTCAAGAGAGCACACACCTCAAAATCAACCCCTCTATCTATACTTGAGAACAAAATGATCAAGAAGGGGTTGTTATACAAAAGACTTGAAGATCTTCAAAAGAGTGAACTCCAGTTGCTGCTTGAAGGCTCTCATCCAGATGAATTTGCATACAGAGAGATCACAACTGTTGAGTTGAAGAATGGGAAGACAGTAAGGTATCTGTCTGAATACTATGGGCCTGAATTCTTCTTTGAGGGAGAAGCAGAAGAACTCACCAAGGAGGAACAAGTTGTTCTCCTTGAGGCCTATGCAAGAGAGTCTTACAGACTCATCAATGGGAAATAGGTTTCATGGTTGGGACAAGACTCTGTGTCCAGTTTCCCCAAGACAGAGTTCCCTTCCATACTTAGCCAATCAAAAGATTAGAAACCTTTTTCCGGCCTATGCTTATATGATTACCTCTGAAGCTGATCAAGAGAGTATTTCTGCCAAAGAATAAGTGGGATCATCAATAAAGTTAGAGGTTTTGGCTGCATTGGTTCAGGGGGAGTTTGTTGGACCAAAAGAACCAATGAGCCTGATCATAAAAACTCTAAGTCCCAGACATTACAACTGCTGAAGAAGATCACAACAGCTGAAGACATCAGCTGATTACAAAGGTCTGAAGACAAAGTCTGAAAGTGAAGTACTGAAGACAAAGACTAAAGACCAGAGTGATCAGTAGTTGTCACAACAGCTGAAGTTGTTAACTTCAGTAGTTGTGATGGTTTTTCCTTTTCAGTACTTGTAATTTTCTTTTCAGTAGTTTATTGTTTCAGTAGTTGCAGGTCAGTAGTTTTATGTTCTTGTACTTAGCATTCTCTGAGATGTGATCAGTTATTGAGAACATTTTAGTAGTTTGCATTATTTCAGTTGTTTGTATAATTCTGTTAGATGTCACTATCAAGTGACATCAGCAGACGTCACATTCCTCTATATAAGGGATGTTGACCTAGTTGTATTCTAACCGAAGCATTACGCGTGAATGAAAACATTCTTTTAACAGAAATATTCTCTCTCTATAATCGTCATTATGTGTTTGCATATTCATCATTCTCTTGCTTGAATTCGATCTTATTTTGTTATATTCCGCTGCAAAATTCAAATCTAGTTGATCCGATCCTATCACAAACAAATCAGCATGCATGTAGATTCATCATCAGAAACCTGCTCACATCATCACTTTCTGATTGCGTCTTTAATTTCTCTATACATAGATTCCCCCTAAGAATGAGAATCCTCTCTGTGCGGATAAATATAACTTGGTTGGCCCATAAATAGTCAGATGCTCCTGACTACCCCACAAAATCAGCACTACTGCTGACATCTTCTCTTCTCTCTTTCGTGTTCCAAATACATTCACCTATTCTGGAGGTCCGACAAATAATGGGGTATACATCGAACTTGTTTGACAAAAGAACCGCAGGGTGAATGTGCTTTGCTCATCTTCAAATCTGTGCAAGAGGCAGTTCCAGACTCTTTTTTTTAATGTTACTTGGTGACTTATTCTCCCCCTAAAATACTAAAATCATAACTGGTTTAATTATTTTTGGATTTTAATAAACAGCAAAATAACATGAGTTTAATTTAACAGACTAAAATAAACAAATAAGATAGGATAAAAAAGAAATATTAACTAAACTACATCGGACTACACATGATCATCGTTAGGAATAACATCACGTTTCTCTTTAACTCCGTTGACCTCTAACAAATATTGAAAACGTGGTTTATCAAAACATTTAGTATAGAGGTCAGCGCGTTGAAAATCAGTATTAATTTTTACCACATCAATTAAGATCTTTTCAAAACAGTCTCTTATGAAATGGTATTTAATACCGATATGTTTGGTCTTTGGATGTTGGACCAGATTTTTAGTTACTGCAATTGCAGCAGAGTTCTCAACAAAAATAGGAGTAGAAGAAAACTTTAAACCGTAATCCCGCATTTGCTGTTGAATCCAGATGATTTGTGAACAGCAACTTGCAGCAGCAACGTATTCGGCTTCACAGGTTGACAATGCAACCGATGTCTGCTTCTTACACTGCCAGGTAACTAATCTCCTCCCAAAGAATTGACACCCTGCTGATGTAGACTTGTAGTTCATCTTGCAGCCCCCGTAATCCGAGTCACTATACGCCGTGAGCTCAAAGTCATCATCATGAGGATACCACAACCCAAGTGTGGGTGTACCCTTCAGATAACGAAATATCCTCTTGACCCCGATCAGATGGTTGACCTTAGGCTTAGCCTGATATCTAGAACATAAACATGTAGCATACATGATATCAGGTCTTGAGGCTGTGAGATACATGAGGGATCCAATCATTCCTCGGTACATTGTGGCGTCCACTAGATCTCCATTTTCATCAGGTGCTATATCATGATTTGTAGCAAGTGGAGTCCCAGCAACAGAAGCATTCTCCATGTCAAAACGACTGAGAATGTCTCCTACATACTTGGTCTGATGTAGAAAGATCCCATTTGGTGTCTGATCCACCTGTAACCCGAGAAAGAACTTCATCTCCCCCATAGCACTCATCTCAAACTCTTTCTTCATAACTGCTTCAAACTCTTTGCAAAATTCTTCGTTCTTTAAACCGAAGATTATGTCATCGACATAGATCTGTACGAGCAGTAGGTCTCCATCTTTTTCTTTGATGAACAGCGTGCAGTCAATGACTCCCCTGCGAAAACCGTGTTTCACCAGATGAGTCGAGAGTTTCTCATACCAGGCTCTTGGAGCTTGATGAAGCCCGTATAAAGCCTTGTCGAGTTTGTAAACTCTATCCCGATGATAAGGATCTTCAAATTCCTCGGGTTGACTGACATAGACTGTTTCTCTGATTTCCCCATGAAGGAATGCACTCTTCACATCTAATTGGTAGACTTTAATCTTCATGTACGAGGCATAGGCAAGGAAGATGCGAATGTGTAAGACCCCGTTCCCGGGAAGCCTCACAGTTGGTTAATCATAGCATAAAATCAGTTTAATAATAAAACATTGCAGCGGAAATAAATAGACATTCGTTTAAAACTTAGAAAACATATTGTACTCGTACATTTGTCCTTTAATTTCAAACAAAGCATGCTAATTATTCTGAAATTACAATAACTATTTCATAAATAGGAATGCCATCCATAGCTCCCCAAGTAGCTCCATGTGCCATCCTCAGCATCAGCGTTTACCTGCCAACTATTATGCATAAAAGTCAGCTTCGCTGAGCGAGTTCTAGTTTTAAATATTATAAGAAAATATATACTTTATCCTTCATATAATGACCATGCATACCACATAGTATATAACATTACATGCATCATAATAAGCATGTTCATTATCTTTCATTCATTCATTATCTTTCATTATCTTTCACTTTCATCATAAACGAGATTGCACAAAGCAAGAGCTCCATGTTGATCGACAACAAATGCCAATCCCTGTCGGTACACATGAAAACGGTAGCTAACCCCCGACAGTTGATCCACACTGCAAGGCACATAGCCCGCTCATGAATACAGATCCATCATCATACATCAGACTCACATAAGTGAAGTCTATCATAGTGTTTGCAAGACTTTTCATCATCAAACGGGCCCGAGGGTAACATTCATTTAGTTTCACTTTTCATTAATATCATCTTCCTCTTTAGTATATATAATACTTAACTTATTAAGTACACAACATACCAAGTACTAATCATCATAAAACATAACCGATCCGCCGCGAGACAGCGGGGGTTCGGGGGCGGCAGCCCCTGACAGCGGGGTCCTAGGGGCAGCAGCCCCTAGTGGGGTCCAAGGGGCAACGCCCCTGGCTGGGGCCGGGCTGCCAGGTCAGCGCGAAAAATTATTATATTTAAGGTTTTATATAGCAGGTTTACTTATAGAAAAATCGTTCTTCCTGTTAAAACCCCTTAAAATCTTGGTCATTTAAAAACATAAATTTAGTATGCATAATAGCCCCAAAACATGGAAAAACTTATAAAAAGGGGATCTAGAACTCACTTGGATACCACGAGTAACCTCTAGACTAAGCTTTCTAGGCTAGGATCCCACTACACAACCTGCAGAATAGCTAACACTTAAAGGGGGTTAATTTCTGCCTAAATTCGCTGCTAATTTCGCTGCAAGATCAGCAATTTCGCAGCTAGGTTCACCAACAGTTTCGCTGCTAGTTTCGCTAGCACCTTCGCTGGCAGTTTCGCTGGCATCTTCGCTGCCAGCTTTGCTGCTAGTTTCGCCCAACTTTCGTTGGAAAACCATGTCTGCGAAACTACCTGCGAAACTATAGTTTCGCAGGAAGATCCATAGTTTCGCTGATTGAATATGCAAATTCGCTGGATGAACACGCAGTTTCGCAGATCGCATAAAGATTACGGACCAGACCGTTTTTAACCCAAAATCATAACTTTTTACGTCCAATCTCTTAGTTTATCATCCATGAGGCTAAATCTAAGCTTTATACATGTTTTCATACGTAAAAATGTGACCTTTATGCGATTCTTTGCAACTTTTCAAAACCCAAAACCCTAGAATCCGGGTTTGATCTACAGAAGGGTTTAGAGGTCGATTCTTACCTGGATTTGTTGCTTCTTTCTTAGATCTTGATGCTCCAACACCCAGATCTTCAACCTCTTCACCTTGGAAGCTTCAAATCTAGTTTTCTCCACTTTCTCTCTCTACTTTCTCTCTCTACGAATTTTGGTGGCTAGGGTTGTAATGAGGAAGATGAAGCTGATTTGGGTTGGTTAAGGGCTGATTATGGGCCTTAATCACTTAGGCTCTTGCCCATAAACCCAATTTTGGCCCATAACCCATTTCCTTCTTTTATTAAATACCCATAAATTAAGCCCATTGTCCTTAATGACTCGTTTTGACTTTTCGGGGTGTTACAAGTCTCCCCCACTTATTTAGGTTTCGTCCTCGAAACCTGTCAGTCATCAAACAATTGAGGGTAAAATTTTCTCATCTCCTCCTCAGTCTCCCATGTAGATTCTGACCCTTTTCTGTGTCTCCACTGTACCCGTACTAGTGGAATCACTTTATTCCGTAAGTGCTTCTCTTTCCAATCAAGGATGGCCACCGGCTGCTCTACATAATTTAGCCGTTCATCGACTTCAATGTCTTCTAATGGTACAAATGCATCATTATCTGCCAGACATTTCCTGAGATGAGATACGTGGAACGTAGGGTGAATTCCACTCAACTCATCAGGTAGTTCTAATCTGTAGGCCACTTCTCCTACCCTTGCGATAATACGGAATGGCCCTATGAATCTTGGGCTTAGCTTTCCCCTTTTTCGGAACCTGATGATCCCTTTCCAGGGCGATACCTTGAGCATAACCTTGTCACCAACTTCAAATTCTATCGGTCTACGCCTCTTATCAGCATAAGACTTCTGGCGATCCGTTGCGGCCTTCATGAACGCCTTAATCTTATCTAACTTCTCAGTTGTGACCTCAATTACTTCAAGACTCCCCAATTCTTTTTGCCCGATGTCACCCCAACACACGGGCGTTCTGCACTTCCTACCGTACAACATCTCGTAGGGTGGCATACCAATGCTGGCATGGTAACTATTGTTATATGAGAATTCTGCCAACGGTAAGTGCTCATCCCAACTTCCTCCAAAGTCGATTACACAGGCTCGTAGCATGTCTTCTAAAGTTTGGATCGTCCTTTCCGACTGACCATCTGTCTGGGGATGGTAAGCCGTACTAATATGCAGTCTAGTCCCCATTGAGTCATGAAACCTCTTCCAGAACTTGGACGTAAACCGCGTGTCCCTATCCGAAATGATAGACACTGGCACACCGTGACGAGCCACGATCTCCTTGATAAATAGCTCTGCCAACCTCTCAGAGGAATACGTCTCATGAATTGGTAGGAAATGGGCGCTCTTTGTTAGACGGTCAACAATCACCCAGATTGCGTCGCTTCCCCTCGCCGTGCGAGGCAGCTTTGTGACAAGTCCATTGTGATGTGTTCCTATTTCCATTCAGGGATATCCAAAGGCTGGATCTTCCCATATGGCTTTTGGTGTTCTGCCTTCACTTGCAGGCAAGTCAAACACTTGCTCACGTACTTAGCCACGTCTCGCTTCATTCCCGGCCACCAGTAATCTTTCTTCAGATCTTGATACATTTTCGTGGCACCGGGGTGTATGGAATATCGAGTTTTGTGAGCCTCATCCATGATTTTCTCCCTTAGATCCCCATAGAGAGGGATCCACATTCTTCCAGATCGGGTTCTAACACCCAAGGTGTTTTCCCCCAAGTTTGAAACTTGTCCTTTCATCCTTTCAGAGTTGACCCTATCCTCCCTTAGTGCCTCATCCTAAAACTCCCTCACTTGTTTCATAACATCAGGCGTCATGATTATCTGGTAAGCCCTCACCCGAATTGGTTCGGGTCGTCCTTTTCGGCTAAGGGCGTCAGCAACCACATTGGCTTTGCCTGGATGATAATGAATTTCACAGTCATAATCCTTGATCAGTTCCAACCACCTCCTCTGCCTCATATTGAGTTCCTTTTGTTCAAAGAAATACTTTAGACTTTTATGATCAGTGAAGATGGTGCACTTCACCCCATACAGGTAGTGCCTCCAAATCTTCAATGCAAACACCACCACAGCCAGCTCCAAATCATGGGTGGGATAATTGGCCTCGTGAACCTTTAATTGTCTAGAAGCATAGGCTATCACCTTCCCTCGTTGCATCAACACGCAACCCAGTCCTGCATACGAGGCATCCGAGTAGACCACCAGATCCTCGTTCCCTTCAGGTAACGTCAATACAGGGGCTTGAGTTAACCTCATCTTCAGTTCTAGGAAGGCGTTCTCTTGATCAGTACCCCATTCATACTTCACGTCCTTTCGGGTCAACTTTGTCAAAGGAGAAGCTATCTTGGAGAAATCCTGGATAAACCTCCTATAGTAGCCTGCCAAGCCTAAGAAACTACGAATCTCAGATGGCGTATTTGGAGGTTCCCATTGCATCACTGTTTCAACCTTTGCAGGGTCCACCCTGATCCCTTCAGGATTAACCACATGACCCAGAAACTGAACTTCTCGAAGCCAAAACGCGCATTTAGAGAACTTAGCATATAACTTCTCATTTCTTAGTGTCTCCAATACTTCTCGGATATGATCGGCATGTTCCTCTTCGCTTTTTGAATAAATCAAGATGTCGTCAATGAACACTATCACCGATTTATCCAACATCGGCCGACATACCCTATTCATGAGGTCCATGAAAGCAGCTGGCGCGTTGGTTAAACCAAAGGACATGACGAGAAATTCATAGTGTCCATAACGCGTACGGAATGCTGTCTTAGGAATGTCTTGTTTTTTCACCTTCAGTTGGTGATAACCAGACCGCAGGTCTATCCTTGAAAACCAGCTGGCACCCTGAAGTTGATCGAACAGGTCGTCGATCCTTGGTAACGGATACCGATTCTTTACGCTCAGCTTATTGAGCTCGCGATAGTCAATGCACATCCGCATGCTACCATCTTTCTTCTTGACGAATAAAACCGGAGCACCCCATGGAGAGATACTCGGTCGGATGAAGCCTTTATCCAATAAATCTTGCAACTGGTCCCTCAGTTCTACCATCTCCGAAGGAGCTAATCGATATGGTGCTTTAGCGACAGGTTGAGCTCCCGGTAGCAAATCAATCTGGAATTCGATTTCGCGGTCAGGCGGCACACCGGTCAAGTCTTCAGGAAAGACGTCAGGAAACTCGCGCACTACTGGCACGTCTGATAATTGTGGCTCTGGCGCATCCACATCTTTTACATAGGCCAAGTAAGCGCTGCACCCACGTCTCAAATACTTTTCAGCTGTGATCATCGACACGACCTTCGGTACACAGCACACCTTATCTCCACGAACCCTAACAGAACTACCATCGGGCGCTGTTAGACGAATTATCTTCTTACTACATACTATATTGGCTTCATAGGTAGCTAACCAATCCATGCCTAACACCACATCGAAACCTCCTAAGGCCATAACATGCAACCTAGCAGGGAACTTACAATCTTCTAACTCAATCAGGCAATCCTCAACCACCTCAGTTACCTTAGTGGACTTACCAATGGCTGTTTCTACATAGAAAGGCTCATCTAACTTTCTACTCTTATCATGCAACAAACGACAAAAGGCAGCAGACACAAAACTCCTACTAGCACCAGAATCAAAGAGCACAGAAGCATATTCATGGTCTACCAGAAACATACCTGAAACTACTTCTGGGTCTGCCCTGGCCTCCTCGCGAGTTATGTTGAATGCCCTCGCCTTCGCCTTTGAACCGTCACCCCTTCCCTTATCTCCAGCTTTAACAGTTCCTGATCCTTCTGCTTTTCCTTTCTTACAGTCTCTTCCCGCATGACCCATCTCACCACACTGGTAACACCTTCCAACCTTGCAATCCCTAGCATAGTGGCCCTCGCCTCCACATTTGAAACATTTTCCCGTCCCAACTCTGCACTCCCCTGAATGACCTTTTCCACATTTTCTACAAGCACCTCCTTCACCAGTATTTCCCTGTCTCCCAGACTGATCTCAACCCTCATCCTCTTCTCTCCACTTCGGAAACTATCACCTCCGAACCTCTTCCCATTTCCATTCTTGTTCCCACTCCATTTCTCCACCTTCTTCTGTACAGGCACTGGGTCTCTCTCATCGTACAACCTCCCAGCTAAATCCACCACAGACCTAAACGTACCCGGTCTGGCTGCAATCATGTGCCTCCTGATGTCCACAGGCAAACCCTGTATGTATCTTTTGATCTTCCTGGACGCAGGTGTCACCATGTCTGGCACAAGTCTTGCAAGTTCATTGAACTTGGAGGTATACTCTTGATGAGTCATGTTCCCAGCCTTTAAATACAAGAACTCCTTTTCAATCTTGTCTAATTCCCGATGGGGACAATACTCCTCCAGCACTAACTCCTTCAACTCAGACCACTTCATCTTGGCTATCGATCGTTTCCCCTCAGCCTGGACAATATTGTCCCACCAGCATAACGCTGAGTCAACGAAGGAATGAGTTGCAAACTTAACTTTTTGATCCTCTCGGCACTCACTGATTTCCAGTACCGCTTCCATCTCTCTGACCCAACGATGAGCGGCAGTAGCAGTGTCGTTACCGTCAAAGGTTGGGGGCTTGCACCTTTGAAATGCCCCATAGTTGCACCCTCTAGTAGTCTCTCTCTCGGACTCCTCATCACTGTCGTCATCATGGACTACCACTCTAGGGTTTGATGGCTCCTCTTCAGATTCCTCAGTCCTCCCAGTGGACTTTCCTGAATTCTTCTCACTTTCCTTCCCTTTCTTCTCAGCTCTCTCTCCATCCTTAACTGCTTTGATCACCTCGGTCACCACTGAGGGTAAGACATTTTGCATGACATTGTAGACCTCATCAGCGATAGCCTCCTTCACAGTGGGTGTGAGGGTGGCTGATCCCTCCCTCTCTCTATAATCGTCATTATGTGTTTGCATATTCATCATTCTCTTGCTTGAATTCGATCTTATTTTGTTATATTCCGCTGCAAAATTCAAATCTAGTTGATCCGATCCTATCACAAACAAATCAGCATGCATGTAGATTCATCATCAGAAACCTGCTCACATCATCACTTTCTGATTGCGTCTTTAATTTCTCTATACATAGATTCCCCCTAAGAATGAGAATCCTCTCTGTGCGGATAAATATAACTTGGTTGGCCCATAAATAGTCAGATGCTCCTGACTACCCCACAAAATCAGCACTACTGCTGACATCTTCTCTTCTCTCTTTCGTGTTCCAAATACATTCACCTATTCTGGAGGTCCGACAAATAATGGGGTATACATCGAACTTGTTTGACAAAAGAACCGCAGGGTGAATGTGCTTTGCTCATCTTCAAATCTGTGCAAGAGGCAGTTCCAGACTCTTTTTTTTTAATGTTACTTGGTGACTTATTCTCCCCCTAAAATACTAAAATCATAACTGGTTTAATTATTTTTGGATTTTAATAAACAGCAAAATAACATGAGTTTAATTTAATAGACTAAAATAAACAAATAAGATAGGATAAAAAAGAAATATTAACTAAACTACATCGGACTACACATGATCATCGTTAGGAATAACATCACGTTTCTCTTTAACTCCGTTGACCTCTAACAAATATTGAAAACGTGGTTTATCAAAACCTTTAGTATAGAGGTCAGCGCGTTGAAAATCAGTATTAATTTTTACCACATCAATTAAGATCTTTTCAAAACAGTCTCTTATGAAATGGTATTTAATACTGATATGTTTGGTCTTTGGATGTTGGACCAGATTTTTAGTTACTGCAATTGCAGCAGAGTTCTCAACAAAAATAGGAGTAGAAGAAAACTTTAAACCGTAATCCCGCATTTGCTGTTGAATCCAGATGATTTGTGAACAGCAACTTGCAGCAGCAACGTATTCGGCTTCACAGGTTGACAATGCAACCGATGTCTGCTTCTTACACTGCCAGGTAACTAATCTCCTCCCAAAGAATTGACACCCTGCTGATGTAGACTTGTAGTTCATCTTGCAGCCCCCGTAATCCGAGTCACTATACGCCGTGAGCTCAAAGTCATCATCATGAGGATACCACAACCCAAGTGTGGGTGTACCCTTCAGATAACGAAATATCCTCTTGACCCCGATCAGATGGTTGACCTTAGGCTTAGCCTGATATCTAGAACATAAACATGTAGCATACATGATATCAGGTCTTGAGGCTGTGAGATACATGAGGGATCCAATCATTCCTCGGTACATTGTGGCGTCCACTAGATCTCCATTTTCATCAGGTGCTATATCATGATTTGTAGCAAGTGGAGTCCCAGCAACAGAAGCATTCTCCATGTCAAAACGACTGAGAATGTCTCCTACATACTTGGTCTGATGTAGAAAGATCCCATTTGGTGTCTGATCCACCTGTAACCCGAGAAAGAACTTCATCTCCCCCATAGCACTCATCTCAAACTCTTTCTTCATAACTGCTTCAAACTCTTTGCATAATTCTTCGTTCTTTGAACCGAAGATTATGTCATCGACATAGATCTGTACGAGCAGTAGGTCTCCATCTTTTTCTTTGATGAATAGCGTGCAGTCAATGACTCCCCTGCGAAAACCGTGTTTCACCAGATGAGTCGAGAGTTTCTCATACCAGGCTCTTGGAGCTTGATGAAGCCCGTATAAAGCCTTGTCGAGTTTGTAAACTCTATCCCGATGATAAGGATCTTCAAATCCCTCGGGTTGACTGACATAGACTGTTTCTCTGATTTCCCCATGAAGGAATGCACTCTTCACATCTAATTGGTAGACTTTAATCTTCATGTACGAGGCATAGGCAAGGAAGATGCGAATGTGTAAGACCCCGTTCCCGGGAAGCCTCACAGTTGGTTAATCATAGCATAAAATCAGTTTAATAATAAAACATTGCAGCGGAAATAAATAGACATTCGTTTAAAACTTAGAAAACATATTGTACTCGTACATTTGTCCTTTAATTTCAAACAAAGCATGCTAATTATTCTGAAATTACAATAACTATTTCATAAATAGGAATGCCATCCATAGCTCCCCAAGTAGCTCCATGTGCCATCCTCAGCATCAGCGTTTACCTGCCAACTATTATGCATAAAAGTCAGCTTCGCTGAGCGAGTTCTAGTTTTAAATATTATAAGAAAATATATACTTTATCCTTCATATAATGACCATGCATACCACATAGTATATAACATTACATGCATCATAATAAGCATGTTCATTATCTTTCATTCATTCATTATCTTTCATTATCTTTCACTTTCATCATAAACGAGATTGCACAAAGCAAGAGCTCCATGTTGATCGACAACAAATGCCAATCCCTGTCGGTACACATGAAAACGGTAGCTAACCCCCGACAGTTGATCCACACTGCAAGGCACATAGCCCGCTCATGAATACAGATCCATCATCATACATCAGACTCACATAAGTGAAGTCTATCATAGTGTTTGCAAGACTTTTCATCATCAAACGGGCCCGAGGGTAACATTCATTTAGTTTCACTTTTCATTAATATCATCTTCCTCTTTAGTATATATAATACTTAACTTATTAAGTACACAACATACCAAGTACTAATCATCATAAAACATAACCGATCCGCCGCGAGACAGCGGGGGTTCGGGGGCGGCAGCCCCTGACAGCGGGGTCCTAGGGGCAGCAGCCCCTAGTGGGGTCCAAGGGGCAACGCCCCTGGCTGGGGCCGGGCTGCCAGGTCAGCGCGAAAAATTATTATATTTAAGGTTTTATATAGCAGGTTTACTTATAGAAAAATCGTTCTTCCTGTTAAAACCCCTTAAAATCTTGGTCATTTAAAAACATAAATTTAGTATGCATAATAGCCCCAAAACATGGAAAAACTTATAAAAAGGGGATCTAGAACTCACTTGGATACCACGAGTAACCTCTAGACTAAGCTTTCTAGGCTAGGATCCCACTACACAACCTGCAGAATAGCTAACACTTAAAGGGGGTTAATTTCTGCCTAAATTCGCTGCTAATTTCGCTGCAAGATCAGCAATTTCGCAGCTAGGTTCACCAACAGTTTCGCTGCTAGTTTCGCTAGCACCTTCGCTGGCAGTTTCGCTGGCATCTTCGCTGCCAGCTTTGCTGCTAGTTTCGCCCAACTTTCGTTGGAAAACCATGTCTGCGAAACTACCTGCGAAACTATAGTTTCGCAGGAAGATCCATAGTTTCGCTGATTGAATATGCAAATTCGCTGGATGAACACGCAGTTTCGCAGATCGCATAAAGATTACGGACCAGACCGTTTTTAACCCAAAATCATAACTTTTTACGTCCAATCTCTTAGTTTATCATCCATGAGGCTAAATCTAAGCTTTATACATGTTTTCATACGTAAAAATGTGACCTTTATGCGATTCTTTGCAACTTTTCAAAACCCAAAACCCTAGAATCCGGGTTTGATCTACAGAAGGGTTTAGAGGTCGATTCTTACCTGGATTTGTTGCTTCTTTCTTAGATCTTGATGCTCCAACACCCAGATCTTCAACCTCTTCACCTTGGAAGCTTCAAATCTAGTTTTCTCCACTTTCTCTCTCTACTTTCTCTCTCTACGAATTTTGGTGGCTAGGGTTGTAATGAGGAAGATGAAGCTGATTTGGGTTGGTTAAGGGCTGATTATGGGCCTTAATCACTTAGGCTCTTGCCCATAAACCCAATTTTGGCCCATAACCCATTTCCTTCTTTTATTAAATACCCATAAATTAAGCCCATTGTCCTTAATGACTCGTTTTGACTTTTCGGGGTGTTACAAGTCTCCCCCACTTATTTAGGTTTCGTCCTCGAAACCTGTCAGTCATCAAACAATTGAGGGTAAAATTTTCTCATCTCCTCCTCAGTCTCCCATGTAGATTCTGACCCTTTTCTGTGTCTCCACTGTACCCGTACTAGTGGAATCACTTTATTCCGTAAGTGCTTCTCTTTCCAATCAAGGATGGCCACCGGCTGCTCTACATAATTTAGCCGTTCATCGACTTCAATGTCTTCTAATGGTACAAATGCATCATTATCTGCCAGACATTTCCTGAGATGAGATACGTGGAACGTAGGGTGAATTCCACTCAACTCATCAGGTAGTTCTAATCTGTAGGCCACTTCTCCTACCCTTGCGATAATACGGAATGGCCCTATGAATCTTGGGCTTAGCTTTCCCCTTTTTCGGAACCTGATGATCCCTTTCCAGGGCGATACCTTGAGCATAACCTTGTCACCAACTTCAAATTCTATCGGTCTACGCCTCTTATCAGCATAAGACTTCTGGCGATCCGTTGCGGCCTTCATGAACGCCTTAATCTTATCTAACTTCTCAGTTGTGACCTCAATTACTTCAAGACTCCCCAATTCTTTTTGCCCGATGTCACCCCAACACACGGGCGTTCTGCACTTCCTACCGTACAACATCTCGTAGGGTGGCATACCAATGCTGGCATGGTAACTATTGTTATATGAGAATTCTGCCAACGGTAAGTGCTCATCCCAACTTCCTCCAAAGTCGATTACACAGGCTCGTAGCATGTCTTCTAAAGTTTGGATCGTCCTTTCCGACTGACCATCTGTCTGGGGATGGTAAGCCGTACTAATATGCAGTCTAGTCCCCATTGAGTCATGAAACCTCTTCCAGAACTTGGACGTAAACCGCGTGTCCCTATCCGAAATGATAGACACTGGCACACCGTGACGAGCCACGATCTCCTTGATAAATAGCTCTGCCAACCTCTCAGAGGAATACGTCTCATGAATTGGTAGGAAATGGGCGCTCTTTGTTAGACGGTCAACAATCACCCAGATTGCGTCGCTTCCCCTCGCCGTGCGAGGCAGCTTTGTGACGAAGTCCATTGTGATGTGTTCCTATTTCCATTCAGGGATATCCAAAGGCTGGATCTTCCCATATGGCTTTTGGTGTTCTGCCTTCACTTGCAGGCAAGTCAAACACTTGCTCACGTACTTAGCCACGTCTCGCTTCATTCCCGGCCACCAGTAATCTTTCTTCAGATCTTGATACATTTTCGTGGCACCGGGGTGTATGGAATATCGAGTTTTGTGAGCCTCATCCATGATTTTCTCCCTTAGATCCCCATAGAGAGGGATCCACATTCTTCCAGATCGGGTTCTAACACCCAAGGTGTTTTCCCCCAAGTTTAAACTTGTCCTTTCATCCTTTCAGAGTTGACCCTATCCTCCCTTAGTGCCTCATCCTAAAACTCCCTCACTTGTTTCATAACATCAGGCGTCATGATTATCTGGTAAGCCCTCACCCGAATTGGTTCGGGTCGTCCTTTTCGGCTAAGGGCGTCAGCAACCACATTGGCTTTGCCTGGATGATAATGAATTTCACAGTCATAATCCTTGATCAGTTCCAACCACCTCCTCTGCCTCATATTGAGTTCCTTTTGTTCAAAGAAATACTTTAGACTTTTATGATCAGTGAAGATGGTGCACTTCACCCCATACAGGTAGTGCCTCCAAATCTTCAATGCAAACACCACCACAGCCAGCTCCAAATCATGGGTGGGATAATTGGCCTCGTGAACCTTTAATTGTCTAGAAGCATAGGCTATCACCTTCCCTCGTTGCATCAACACGCAACCCAGTCCTGCATACGAGGCATCCGAGTAGACCACCAGATCCTCGTTCCCTTCAGGTAACGTCAATACAGGGGCTTGAGTTAACCTCATCTTCAGTTCTAGGAAGGCGTTCTCTTGATCAGTACCCCATTCATACTTCACGTCCTTTCGGGTCAACTTTGTCAAAGGAGAAGCTATCTTGGAGAAATCCTGGATAAACCTCCTATAGTAGCCTGCCAAGCCTAAGAAACTACGAATCTCAGATGGCGTATTTGGAGGTTCCCATTGCATCACTGTTTCAACCTTTGCAGGGTCCACCCTGATCCCTTCAGGATTAACCACATGACCCAGAAACTGAACTTCTCGAAGCCAAAACGCGCATTTAGAGAACTTAGCATATAACTTCTCATTTCTTAGTGTCTCCAATACTTCTCGGATATGATCGGCATGTTCCTCTTCGCTTTTTGAATAAATCAAGATGTCGTCAATGAACACTATCACCGATTTATCCAACATCGGCCGACATATCCTATTCATGAGGTCCATGAAAGCAGCTGGCGCGTTGGTTAAACCAAAGGACATGACGAGAAATTCATAGTGTCCATAACGCGTACGGAATGCTGTCTTAGGAATGTCTTGTTTTTTCACCTTCAGTTGGTGATAACCAGACCGCAGGTCTATCCTTGAAAACCAGCTGGCACCCTGAAGTTGATCGAACAGGTCGTCGATCCTTGGTAACGGATACCGATTCTTTACGCTCAGCTTATTGAGCTCGCGATAGTCAATGCACATCCGCATGCTACCATCTTTCTTCTTGACGAATAAAACCGGAGCACCCCATGGAGAGATACTCGGTCGGATGAAGCCTTTATCCAATAAATCTTGCAACTGGTCCCTCAGTTCTACCATCTCCGAAGGAGCTAATCGATATGGTGCTTTAGCGACAGGTTGAGCTCCCGGTAGCAAATCAATCTGGAATTCGATTTCGCGGTCAGGCGGCACACCGGTCAAGTCTTCAGGAAAGACGTCAGGAAACTCGCGCACTACTGGCACGTCTGATAATTGTGGCTCTGGCGCATCCACATCTTTTACATAGGCCAAGTAAGCGCTGCACCCACGTCTCAAATACTTTTCAGCTGTGATCATCGACACGACCTTCGGTACACAGCACACCTTATCTCCACGAACCCTAACAGAACTACCATCGGGCGCTGTTAGACGAATTATCTTCTTACTACATACTATATTGGCTTCATAGGTAGCTAACCAATCCATGCCTAACACCACATCGAAACCTCCTAAGGCCATAACATGCAACCTAGCAGGGAACTTACAATCTTCTAACTCAATCAGGCAATCCTCAACCACCTCAGTTACCTTAGTGGACTTACCAATGGCTGTTTCTACATAGAAAGGCTCATCTAACTTTCTACTCTTATCATGCAACAAACGACAAAAGGCAGCAGACACAAAACTCCTACTAGCACCAGAATCAAAGAGCACAGAAGCATATTCATGGTCTACCAGAAACATACCTGAAACTACTTCTGGGTCTGCCCTGGCCTCCTCGCGAGTTATGTTGAATGCCCTCGCCTTCGCCTTTGAACCGTCACCCCTTCCCTTATCTCCAGCTTTAACAGTTCCTGATCCTTCTGCTTTTCCTTTCTTACAGTCTCTTCCCGCATGACCCATCTCACCACACTGGTAACACCTTCCAACCTTGCAATCCCTAGCATAGTGGCCCTCGCCTCCACATTTGAAACATTTTCCCGTCCCAACTCTGCACTCCCCTGAATGACCTTTTCCACATTTTCTACAAGCACCTCCTTCACCAGTATTTCCCTGTCTCCCAGACTGATCTCAACCCTCATCCTCTTCTCTCCACTTCGGAAACTATCACCTCCGAACCTCTTCCCATTTCCATTCTTGTTCCCACTCCATTTCTCCACCTTCTTCTGTACAGGCACTGGGTCTCTCTCATCGTACAACCTCCCAGCTAAATCCACCACAGACCTAAACGTACCCGGTCTGGCTGCAATCATGTGCCTCCTGATGTCCACAGGCAAACCCTGTATGTATCTTTTGATCTTCCTGGACGCAGGTGTCACCATGTCTGGCACAAGTCTTGCAAGTTCATTGAACTTGGAGGTATACTCTTGATGAGTCATGTTCCCAGCCTTTAAATACAAGAACTCCTTTTCAATCTTGTCTAATTCCCGATGGGGACAATACTCCTCCAGCACTAACTCCTTCAACTCAGACCACTTCATCTTGGCTATCGATCGTTTCCCCTCAGCCTGGACAATATTGTCCCACCAGCATAACGCTGAGTCAACGAAGGAATGAGTTGCAAACTTAACTTTTTGATCCTCTCGGCACTCACTGATTTCCAGTACCGCTTCCATCTCTCTGACCCAACGATGAGCGGCAGTAGCAGTGTCGTTACCGTCAAAGGTTGGGGGCTTGCACCTTTGAAATGCCCCATAGTTGCACCCTCTAGTAGTCTCTCTCTCGGACTCCTCATCACTGTCGTCATCATGGACTACCACTCTAGGGTTTGATGGCTCCTCTTCAGATTCCTCAGTCCTCCCAGTGGACTTTCCTGAATTCTTCTCACTTTCCTTCCCTTTCTTCTCAGCTCTCTCTCCATCCTTAACTGCTTTGATCACCTCGGTCACCACTGAGGGTAAGACATTTTGCATGACATTGTAGACCTCATCAGCGATAGCCTCCTTCACAGTGGGTGTGAGGGTGGCTGATCCCTCCCTCTCTCTATAATCGTCATTATGTGTTTGCATATTCATCATTCTCTTGCTTGAATTCGATCTTATTTTGTTATATTCCGCTGCAAAATTCAAATCTAGTTGATCCGATCCTATCACAAACAAATCAGCATGCATGTAGATTCATCATCAGAAACCTGCTCACATCATCACTTTCTGATTGCGTCTTTAATTTCTCTATACATAGATTCCCCCTAAGAATGAGAATCCTCTCTGTGCGGATAAATATAACTTGGTTGGCCCATAAATAGTCAGATGCTCCTGACTACCCCACAAAATCAGCACTACTGCTGACATCTTCTCTTCTCTCTTTCGTGTTCCAAATACATTCACCTATTCTGGAGGTCCGACAAATAATGGGGTATACATCGAACTTGTTTGACAAAAGAACCGCAGGGTGAATGTGCTTTGCTCATCTTCAAATCTGTGCAAGAGGCAGTTCCAGACTCTTTTTTTTTAATGTTACTTGGTGACTTATTCTCCCCCTAAAATACTAAAATCATAACTGGTTTAATTATTTTTGGATTTTAATAAACAGCAAAATAACATGAGTTTAATTTAATAGACTAAAATAAACAAATAAGATAGGATAAAAAAGAAATATTAACTAAACTACATCGGACTACACATGATCATCGTTAGGAATAACATCACGTTTCTCTTTAACTCCGTTGACCTCTAACAAATATTGAAAACGTGGTTTATCAAAACCTTTAGTATAGAGGTCAGCGCGTTGAAAATCAGTATTAATTTTTACCACATCAATTAAGATCTTTTCAAAACAGTCTCTTATGAAATGGTATTTAATACTGATATGTTTGGTCTTTGGATGTTGGACCAGATTTTTAGTTACTGCAATTGCAGCAGAGTTCTCAACAAAAATAGGAGTAGAAGAAAACTTTAAACCGTAATCCCGCATTTGCTGTTGAATCCAGATGATTTGTGAACAGCAACTTGCAGCAGCAACGTATTCGGCTTCACAGGTTGACAATGCAACCGATGTCTGCTTCTTACACTGCCAGGTAACTAATCTCCTCCCAAAGAATTGACACCCTGCTGATGTAGACTTGTAGTTCATCTTGCAGCCCCCGTAATCCGAGTCACTATACGCCGTGAGCTCAAAGTCATCATCATGAGGATACCACAACCCAAGTGTGGGTGTACCCTTCAGATAACGAAATATCCTCTTGACCCCGATCAGATGGTTGACCTTAGGCTTAGCCTGATATCTAGAACATAAACATGTAGCATACATGATATCAGGTCTTGAGGCTGTGAGATACATGAGGGATCCAATCATTCCTCGGTACATTGTGGCGTCCACTAGATCTCCATTTTCATCAGGTGCTATATCATGATTTGTAGCAAGTGGAGTCCCAGCAACAGAAGCATTCTCCATGTCAAAACGACTGAGAATGTCTCCTACATACTTGGTCTGATGTAGAAAGATCCCATTTGGTGTCTGATCCACCTGTAACCCGAGAAAGAACTTCATCTCCCCCATAGCACTCATCTCAAACTCTTTCTTCATAACTGCTTCAAACTCTTTGCATAATTCTTCGTTCTTTGAACCGAAGATTATGTCATCGACATAGATCTGTACGAGCAGTAGGTCTCCATCTTTTTCTTTGATGAATAGCGTGCAGTCAATGACTCCCCTGCGAAAACTGTGTTTCACCAGATGAGTCGAGAGTTTCTCATACCAGGCTCTTGGAGCTTGATGAAGCCCGTATAAAGCCTTGTCGAGTTTGTAAACTCTATCCCGATGATAAGGATCTTCAAATCCCTCGGGTTGACTGACATAGACTGTTTCTCTGATTTCCCCATGAAGGAATGCACTCTTCACATCTAATTGGTAGACTTTAATCTTCATGTACGAGGCATAGGCAAGGAAGATGCGAATGTGTAAGACCCCGTTCCCGGGAAGCCTCACAGTTGGTTAATCATAGCATAAAATCAGTTTAATAATAAAACATTGCAGCGGAAATAAATAGACATTCGTTTAAAACTTAGAAAACATATTGTACTCGTACATTTGTCCTTTAATTTCAAACAAAGCATGCTAATTATTCTGAAATTACAATAACTATTTCATAAATAGGAATGCCATCCATAGCTCCCCAAGTAGCTCCATGTGCCATCCTCAGCATCAGCGTTTACCTGCCAACTATTATGCATAAAAGTCAGCTTCGCTGAGCGAGTTCTAGTTTTAAATATTATAAGAAAATATATACTTTATCCTTCATATAATGACCATGCATACCACATAGTATATAACATTACATGCATCATAATAAGCATGTTCATTATCTTTCATTCATTCATTATCTTTCATTATCTTTCACTTTCATCATAAACGAGATTGCACAAAGCAAGAGCTCCATGTTGATCGACAACAAATGCCAATCCCTGTCGGTACACATGAAAACGGTAGCTAACCCCCGACAGTTGATCCACACTGCAAGGCACATAGCCCGCTCATGAATACAGATCCATCATCATACATCAGACTCACATAAGTGAAGTCTATCATAGTGTTTGCAAGACTTTTCATCATCAAACGGGCCCGAGGGTAACATTCATTTAGTTTCACTTTTCATTAATATCATCTTCCTCTTTAGTATATATAATACTTAACTTATTAAGTACACAACATACCAAGTACTAATCATCATAAAACATAACCGATCCGCCGCGAGACAGCGGGGGTTCGGGGGCGGCAGCCCCTGACAGCGGGGTCCTAGGGGCAGCAGCCCCTAGTGGGGTCCAAGGGGCAACGCCCCTGGCTGGGGCCGGGCTGCCAGGTCAGCGCGAAAAATTATTATATTTAAGGTTTTATATAGCAGGTTTACTTATAGAAAAATCGTTCTTCCTGTTAAAACCCCTTAAAATCTTGGTCATTTAAAAACATAAATTTAGTATGCATAATAGCCCCAAAACATGGAAAAACTTATAAAAAGGGGATCTAGAACTCACTTGGATACCACGAGTAACCTCTAGACTAAGCTTTCTAGGCTAGGATCCCACTACACAACCTGCAGAATAGCTAACACTTAAAGGGGGTTAATTTCTGCCTAAATTCGCTGCTAATTTCGCTGCAAGATCAGCAATTTCGCAGCTAGGTTCACCAACAGTTTCGCTGCTAGTTTCGCTAGCACCTTCGCTGGCAGTTTCGCTGGCATCTTCGCTGCCAGCTTTGCTGCTAGTTTCGCCCAACTTTCGTTGGAAAACCATGTCTGCGAAACTACCTGCGAAACTATAGTTTCGCAGGAAGATCCATAGTTTCGCTGATTGAATATGCAAATTCGCTGGATGAACACGCAGTTTCGCAGATCGCATAAAGATTACGGACCAGACCGTTTTTAACCCAAAATCATAACTTTTTACGTCCAATCTCTTAGTTTATCATCCATGAGGCTAAATCTAAGCTTTATACATGTTTTCATACGTAAAAATGTGACCTTTATGCGATTCTTTGCAACTTTTCAAAACCCAAAACCCTAGAATCCGGGTTTGATCTACAGAAGGGTTTAGAGGTCGATTCTTACCTGGATTTGTTGCTTCTTTCTTAGATCTTGATGCTCCAACACCCAGATCTTCAACCTCTTCACCTTGGAAGCTTCAAATCTAGTTTTCTCCACTTTCTCTCTCTACTTTCTCTCTCTACGAATTTTGGTGGCTAGGGTTGTAATGAGGAAGATGAAGCTGATTTGGGTTGGTTAAGGGCTGATTATGGGCCTTAATCACTTAGGCTCTTGCCCATAAACCCAATTTTGGCCCATAACCCATTTCCTTCTTTTATTAAATACCCATAAATTAAGCCCATTGTCCTTAATGACTCGTTTTGACTTTTCGGGGTGTTACAAGTCTCCCCCACTTATTTAGGTTTCGTCCTCGAAACCTGTCAGTCATCAAACAATTGAGGGTAAAATTTTCTCATCTCCTCCTCAGTCTCCCATGTAGATTCTGACCCTTTTCTGTGTCTCCACTGTACCCGTACTAGTGGAATCACTTTATTCCGTAAGTGCTTCTCTTTCCAATCAAGGATGGCCACCGGCTGCTCTACATAATTTAGCCGTTCATCGACTTCAATGTCTTCTAATGGTACAAATGCATCATTATCTGCCAGACATTTCCTGAGATGAGATACGTGGAACGTAGGGTGAATTCCACTCAACTCATCAGGTAGTTCTAATCTGTAGGCCACTTCTCCTACCCTTGCGATAATACGGAATGGCCCTATGAATCTTGGGCTTAGCTTTCCCCTTTTTCGGAACCTGATGATCCCTTTCCAGGGCGATACCTTGAGCATAACCTTGTCACCAACTTCAAATTCTATCGGTCTACGCCTCTTATCAGCATAAGACTTCTGGCGATCCGTTGCGGCCTTCATGAACGCCTTAATCTTATCTAACTTCTCAGTTGTGACCTCAATTACTTCAAGACTCCCCAATTCTTTTTGCCCGATGTCACCCCAACACACGGGCGTTCTGCACTTCCTACCGTACAACATCTCGTAGGGTGGCATACCAATGCTGGCATGGTAACTATTGTTATATGAGAATTCTGCCAACGGTAAGTGCTCATCCCAACTTCCTCCAAAGTCGATTACACAGGCTCGTAGCATGTCTTCTAAAGTTTGGATCGTCCTTTCCGACTGACCATCTGTCTGGGGATGGTAAGCCGTACTAATATGCAGTCTAGTCCCCATTGAGTCATGAAACCTCTTCCAGAACTTGGACGTAAACCGCGTGTCCCTATCCGAAATGATAGACACTGGCACACCGTGACGAGCCACGATCTCCTTGATAAATAGCTCTGCAACTTTTCAAAACCCAAAACCCTAGAATCCGGGTTTGATCTACAGAAGGGTTTAGAGGTCGATTCTTACCTGGATTTGTTGCTTCTTTCTTAGATCTTGATGCTCCAACACCCAGATCTTCAACCTCTTCACCTTGGAAGCTTCAAATCTTGAGTTTTCTCCACTTTCTCTCTCTACTTTCTCTCTCTACGAATTTTGGTGGCTAGGGTTGTAATGAGGAAGATGAAGCTGATTTGGGTTGGTTAAGGGCTGATTATGGGCCTTAATCACTTAGGCTCTTGCCCATAAACCCAATTTTGGCCCATAACCCATTTCCTTCTTTTATTAAATACCCATAAATTAAGCCCATTGTCCTTAATGACTCGTTTTGACTTTTCGGGGTGTTACAGAATGGCTTCCATCCTTGCCACGGGTGCAAACACTTCATTGTAGTCAATTCCCTCGACTTGGCGAAATCCCTGAACTACCAGTCGAGCCTTGTTTCTGATAATGACCCCTTGGTCATCCTTCTTGCATTTCAAGACCCATTTGGTGCCAATGACCTTAGCACCTTTAGGTCTATCAACTAGAGTCCATACACCTAACTTTTGAACTGAAGAAGTTCTTCTTGCATGGCACTCACCCACGCCTCATCATTTAGTGCATCACTAACATATTTTGGCTCAAACTGCGAGACTAAACATCGATAAGCACCATCATGAATGTATTCCTTTTCCATAACTGAGGCATAATCAGCTGAGTATAGCTGATTTCGGGTTTGTACTCCTGATCTGACATCTCCAATGACATTGTCTAGGGGATGATAGACGTTTAAACGTGATCCTGGAGTAGTAGGAACAGCTACCTCAGAGCCAAGATTATGAACATTTGGTTCTGCATCTGAGGTATTTGGAGTTTGAGGTTCCGAAGTCGAAGGTGCATCACTGGTAGATGCTTGTGGACTTCCAGGAACTGGAACCTGTTCCTCCTGACTGTTCTGGTCATCTTCTTCAGCTTCATCTTCAGAGGAGGAGTCATTGTCTTCGACTACTCCCTCTGACTGAGTAGATGATTCTCCATGTGAGCTAGATGATGTTGAATTATGAGATGGTGTATTCAGGATATCATACATCATCCGAGTAGCTAACTCATCATCCGAAGAAGAGATAGAAATTTTGAAGGACTTGAAGAATCCATCATAGTCGAAAAAGTAGGCGGGTCCTTTGCCAGTAGGTGGTGTGGTATATCTCTGAACGTCAACATTACACCACACTTCTACTAGACCCGTTGAGTTGTTGTAGACTCTCTTGTTCGGTATGTTGTATCCCAGAAAGATTTCTTCATCAGCCTTCTCGCTGAATTTACCTTCTTGTGTCTTCTACAGAAGTGTGCACGGCGCGCCAAATGGTTCGAGATACTCCAAATTCGGTTTGCGTCTTTGTAGTAGCTCATAACATGTCTTTCCGTGGCGCTTGACTATCAGAACTCGATTCAGTGTATAACATGCATTAGCTACTGCCTCATTCCAGAATTGGATAGGCAGTTTCAAGTCTGCCAGCATAGTCCGTGCTGTCTCTATCAAGCTTCTGTTCTTTCTCTCAGCAACTCCATTCATCTGAGGCGTGTAGGCAGAAGTGAATTGATGCACAATTCCCTTTTCCTTGCAGTAAGCCTCCATCCACTGGTTCTTGAATTCCATCCCGTTGTCTGAGCGTACTTGTCTAACCTTCAGCTTGTAGAGAGATTCCAGTGTGGTTACTAACTCCTTGAATGAGTCAAATTCCTCTTGCACAGATTTGAAGATGAGCAAGCACATTCACCCTGCGGTTCTTTTGTCAAACAAGTTCGATGTATACCCCATTATTCGTCGGGCCTCCAGAATAGGTGAATGTATTTGGAACACGAAAGAGAGAAGAGAAGATGTCAGCAGTCAGTGCTGATTTTATGGGTAGTCAGGAGCATCTGACTATTTATGGGCCAACCAAGTTATATTTATCCACACAGAGAGGATTCTCATTCTTAGGGGGAATCTATGTATAGAGAAGTTAAAGACGCAATCAGAAAGTGATGATGTGAGTAGGTTTCTGATGATGAATCCACATGCATGCTGATTTGTTTGATATTGTCAGCTGTGGATTGGAACCTTCAACCTTTTGCCCAATACACCGTATGAAGACGCCAAGAGAGCACAACGTTTATATATTGGGATATGCTGAATGTGAGGGGGAATTTCTGCAGTTGTTAATGTTAATCAGGTTAGCCTGTGTGAAGATTGAAACAATGGAAATCTGTTCATGTCATTATCTGGAAAAATCAGTCATATGGGGAATCTTGATGCTGTAATGGTGTTCTGCAAAGTAAACGAAAGCTATTGTGCCTAATTTCATCTTCAGGAATACAGTAGCAACCTGACGGAGCGGCAACGTTGGCTAATATGGTTTTCGTTTGATTCTATTGACAACCAGAGCAAAGATTGACTGAAGATTGTAAGAGGTGTTATCTACTATTCGCAAGCAACGTCCAACTCATATATAGTGTGTCCGTCGCTTGTCGAATAGTCTAGGCTAAATGTAATACACCTGATATGTTGTAAACACATGAAACTGGGTCATTCGCAGGAGCATATGCGAATGAGACTCAGTCGTGCGACTGAGCCTTGCTAATGGGCCAGTCGTGCGACTGAGAGATGCGATTGGCAATTCGTAAGACTGAACCATAAGTATGGTCCAGTCGTAAGACTGAACCATAAGTATGGTCCAGTCGTACGATTGAACCATACGCATGGTCCAGTCGTACGATTGAACCATACGCATGGTCCAGTCGCATGAATGGGCCCAGTCGCATCCAATATGGGCCGAGGCCTATATATACCAGTTTCAATGTGTAGAGAGATTAAGGGTTTGGGGAGGGAGTCTGCCCGGGGCCTAGGGCTGCCGGATGAGAGGGGAGATCATGCTCGATCTCCCCTTGCCAAGAGTCTTGATTCTTATGTTGTAACGAGCTTGTAATCGTTAGGTTTTATCAATGAAACCATTATATTATAGTTCGTGTTATTGATTGTCTCTTGGATTTTGCTGTTTGTTTATCCTTCCGTCAAGAACATGCTCGGATGTTTACCTATCCAGTGACTTCACATCATACAAAATGATTTTAAGTGGTAGTAATAAAAGAGAAAATATTACTGTTTATCTGTAACTTTAAAAATTCACTATTTAACCCTTATAAAAATTTAAATATATTTTAAATGGTTGAGTATAATAGAGAGAAAAAGTATTGATAAAAGGTATAAACATATATTTTAATTGAAAAAAAAGAGAAATTATTTATTTTAATGTAACTATAAAAAGAGTTAATTACATAAATAGTCAATGTGGTTTATTCAAAGTAACATATTTGAGTAGTACTAAGGGTTTTTGTAACATGTTAGAGTATTATGTTTTTAATTTTGTAACGAGTTAGGGTATTAAGACTAACAGACATTAGTTATTCTGTTAAATTTGATTAAAATGACTAAAATGCCCTTTTAAGGACTATTTTTGTAACTCTATCTTTCTTTTTTAATCAAGGGACTATTTGTGTAATTAGCTATAACATAAAATAAAATTTCAACCCCAACCAACACCCATCTTCTTCTTTCTTCCCATTTTAGACCACAAACCCAATAAATCCACCACCGCCGCCGCCTACCATCGCCGCCGCCCACCACCACCGCCGCCCACCATCGCCGCCGCACACCTTCGCAGCCGCCCATCATATCTCTCACACCGTCCTTGTCTTTAAACCCCAAAGCTCAAAACCCTAAAACTCAAGTTGGGATTTTTTATTTTAGGGCTTGTAGATAGAGTTGGTGGTGGCGGCGATAACTGTAGTGGTGGGGGGTGATGGTAACTGAAGTGGTGGTCTAAGTAACTATAGTGGTGGGGGTGGTGGTAACTGTAATGGTGGTGGTGGTAACTATAGTGGTGGGGGGTGGCGGTAACTGTAGTGGTGGTGGTGGTAACTATAGTGGTGAGGGGTGGCGGACCGGCGGTAGCTGTAGTGGTGGTGGTGAAAACAGCTATGAAGACGTTGTTGATGGTGTTGTTTTTGTTTCATTAACGATCTAAAAAAATAGTGGCGATGAAGACAATGCGATGGTGTGGTGGTCGGTGGCGATGGCCGGTAGTGGCAAGCGTCGGTGGCCGGTGGCGGTGGCCAGCGGTGGTCCTTGGAACTAAAGGGCAATTCGATATATACATATATACATATACATGTATATATATATATATATAGATATAGAGATATATATATATATATATATATATGTATGTATATATATAGTATAGCGATATAATATATATATATTATAATATATATATACATATATATATATATATATATATATATATATATGATTACTAAATTACCCAAACAATCTCTTATTTATTTAAATGACACAAACAGTCCCTTCAAGTTACATTAGTGCCTGATGTAGAATAAAAAAAATTAAAAAACCCTTAGATTTGACAGATAACTAACGTCTGTTAGTCTTAATACCCGAACTCGTTACAAAATTAAAAACACAATACCCTAACATGTTACAAAAAACCCTTAGTATTCAAACATGTTACTTTGAATAAAGCACATGGACTATTTATGTAATTAACTCTTATAAAAATAAAAATAAACAATACGTTATGAATGCTCTAATTTAAATAAGAAGTGAATGAACAGTAAAATAAGTTATGTGGCATCTTTTAGTTGGTTCGGGTGTTTTACTTACACGTGTTAGATATGTTGCATCTTTTAAGTGTTAGATACGTGTCATCCTGAGAAAAATCTTTATGATATTCTAATTGAGTTATCCCCACTCGCGCTGACTTCCTCATTGGAGTTTACAATCTTAGACTTGATGTGTGTTCATGTTTTTGGTTTTTCATCATGAATTTTGCTTCAGTGATTGATGTGCTAAAATTTGTATGATATTCGTACAGGATGGATCTTAGCCTGCCACAATTTACGAGCTTTGTCAGGGACTGATTGTATACATATATATGCTTTGTCTTTTCTTACTCATAGAGAAGAGTAATAATTTTGAAACTGCATTGACTGATATAATTGTAAGATATTATATGTTTTTAATATCCTTGCAAACCTATGGCTATGTTTAAGGTTTATAATGTCATACCCTTTACCGCAGGACAATTGCATGCGGTTTGGTCTAATGACAAATTAAACCGATAAGATGTTAATAAGGTACAAGGGCCAACATTTGGAATTTGACTTTGTTGCTTTACACCTTTCAGGCACCCTAGGTAGCGGTAATCTGTGATGGTTGTAGTGGTTTTTTGACTGGAGGCCATGATGATTCTGTGCCCTTAAGAAGGATGTGCATATGCAAATACATTCTCTTTTTTTTCCTGTCTCTCTATCGCTGTAGCCTGTAGCATTCATCATTTTGGATGATGGTTAACATTCGTATGGGAAGTGATTTTTGCCTTTTCGTTGCCCTAGGTGGTGTGATGGCGAAAGGTTTTTTTCGGTGCTTAAGGTTTCTGAGGGTGATTTCCTCCTCCATCAGCTTGCAATAAATGAACATCACTTTCTCTCATATCGTAACATATACATTCGCAGCCATCGCAAAATCATCTTTCTTTGTTTTTTTGTTTTTAGAACTAATTAACCTCATTAAGTATCACAATAGCTATTAATTTGTGTAGTTAAGATTAGACTTATACAATGGTGTTTAATCCTTGCTTTTGCACATGTTAGTTATTTAAGATCACAGCAGCAAAGTATAAGTGCTAAATTTGGCACATTTTCTTTGCTTTGTATTATTCTAAGTTTTATAAATCTTTTGTAATTGTTATATGTGATAAGCATGACTTCTTGCCTTTCTGATGTTAAACACATCCATAGATATTTCAGTTATTACTACTATGTTTAAATATCACGGGATGGAAGTTTGATCTACATGTCTCTAATGAAGCAGGTTAAAAATGCTTTGGTGATAACAAGATTTTGTTATGCAGTATGTTTTAATTCATTTTAAATTCATGTCTCTAATGGAAGATTGATCTACATGTCTCTAACTGATTTGATAATTTGTTTGGTTCTGGCAGCTTAAAATTCAAGAACACAGAAGACTAATGGAGTATTCATCCACATTAGTGAACCTCAACTTACTTGGTAAGCTCTAATTAAACTTCTTAAAAAGATACTGAGTGATGATAGATGAATTGGTGATAACAAGATTTTTCTGATACTATTTAAATTCTGCCTTCTACAATCATCATATTTTGTTATGCAGTATGTTTTAAATTCATTTTGATAGGCCAATGACAAGGATAAACAAAAATAGATATATGAAAAGAAGATATATCTATGAAGGTAATGTTTCTACATGTTACAACCATATTTTAATCTTCTTTAACATAGCATATATGAGGTTTTCACACATCATTTCTTTTGACCGATTTAAAAGTAAACATGTAACGGTGACACCAAAAAAAGCATGGTGGACAAATCAGACAACTCATACAAAAGAGACAACAAAGAGAAATAAGGTCGTATCATTGGTACAAGTTTCGCGTATGCTGATTTTTTGTATAGATTTAATGTATTTGAATTTTATCATCTTTAGTAATGCGATAAACTAAATCAGTTGCATTGAATAAGGATATTTTGTTTTCAGGTACTAATATGCATATTAGGGATGGCTGAAAAGCAAGAAACAAAGGTAAGAAATTAGGGTATCAATTGTAGTAATGAAGTATGAAGAAGATAAGAGAGCGATGTAATGTCATGATGTCACATTGCCTTTCACAAATTTCGCAGCCTAGTTATGTACATGGAACACACGTTTGTAAAAGTTGTGGAATTCCTCGCCCAAGCGTGTTGGGAAAGCACTAGCATATATTTTTTATACTAAAATATATATATATTCACACTAAAAAATGGGGCAAAATATGTAAATGTCGTTCAGATGATAAATGTGTAAATGAGATCCAATGGTTTTGCTTTTGGTTTGTGGTGTGCAATGCTATCGTTAAATAAACACTTAACATAAATACTTGGTGGGACACGTGTTAAACGATGTGTGTTTATATTCTGCTAACGTGAGCTTAATTTTCGTATGGATAAAGTGAAGTTTCCTTGATAAAATTTGTCTACTTTATTAACATTCTAATTTTTAATCAAAGGTTATTATGAAAATATTGGAAGAATAAAAGTAGAAAAAAATGAATAAAAGAAAGGATAGCCTGGATAATTTTTTTTACAAATTTGACTTTTTAATGCTTCCAATTTTATTAAATATTCATAATTTCTTGTACGATATTATTTTTTAATATAAATCTATCAAGTCTAATAAAAAAGGTTTTTGTAAGCCACTTATCACAATTCTATAGCTCCAAAATTTTATTTTTCCCTTCTCCTTCTTAATAAATACCACATTAACTACACATGATATTATTCAAAATTTTCATATCTTCATCTTCATCTTTTTCGTACTCTAATAAAAGAGTAACTTGACGTGTCACTTGTCAGCACAACAATCATCCTTATTAAAATTTTCCCGCCTCACTTAAATAATTACCTTAATTACTCATAATATTATTTAAAAGTCTTTTACATTTAATAAATTAAAAAAGTGATCTGTCTATTAATGTTATTTTTAAATAAATAATTTTCTTATAAAATAATAATTTTTTCTAAAGCATACAACTATTATAAAAGTACGAAATATTTAAAAATTAGTATTTTTAAAATTTCAATTTTTAAAACGAAAAATAATTAAGTCTGGGAGTTATAATAAGAAAATTTTTAAAATGACATTTTTATACGATGTGTTTTAGAATAAAATGTGTATTTTTTAAAAAAATTAAAAAATAGATATAATTGTTTAATTAATTATAGTCATTTCTCATACATAATTTCAATCATACCATATCTTAAAATCTTATTTTATAATTAATAACCATATTAATATTTCATTTATTCAACCGGTGTAATACCCCGGTTTACTAAAACTAGTTACATCATAAAGTAAAGTTAAGCGTTTTTCTGTTTAAAATAAGTATAGTTTTCCTACATAAAAAAGACGTTCCGAAAAAATATGAATATAATGTTGTATATTTTGTTTTGACTTAACTTCAACATTATAGTGTGTTGTATTTTTTTGGATGAACTAATATATGTGGTGATTATTGTGTGAAGATATAGTTAGCATAATATTGTTTAACAATAAACCATAGGTTAGAACCCGTTTACTATACGGCTGACGAAAACAATATATTGCAAGATTTCAGATTTGAATTTAGATTAACTTTTTATTTTACATGGTAATATGTAAATATACACCGATTCTATAATTTACATATTGTTAGTGTAAGAAATTTAAAAAATAATATAATTGTTATAATTAGTTTGAGATTGAAAACAACCCAAATTCTAGATTTTGAGAAATGGAACGATGCAAAATAAATTAAAAGTTAGTAAAGTCAAAACCATATTTGAAGCATAGAAAATTGATACGTTTTGTAATCGTTATTTCAAAATTTAAGCATAGTATATGTTCATTATCAAAATGTTTAACTCTTAAATATTTTTCATTAAACAATGACTTATAAATAAAAATATGTATTTTTATTGTTATTATTTTAAATATTATAAAATATTATGTTGCATGCGTTGGGTTGCATTTTGATATCTTGGGATTACAACAAAAATATCTTAATTAGAAAGTTAAGTAATATAATTTTTAAAAATAGATATAATAAATAGTTAAGTTAAGTTAAATGTACCTGTTCATCCATAAATATATTTCACCTTACTTGTGAACATTAACTTTTTAAAGTCTAATTATTCTTACTATAATTATGCGGACATATTTTTTCATGTCAATGTCATTCAAAAAGTAAACGTTTTTAGTTTATTTTTTATGATGTAATTTATAAAACAATATGAGTAAACAAAAAGTAATTTTTATCTCTAAGTCCCTAACTCACCTTTTTTAATTATTCATTCAGAAATACAAAGATGATTTTGATCATATTTATATCAATTCTCTTAAATAATGTCTAAATCCAAATATTACACAATATCAACTTTTTAATATCTTCTGTTCATAAATCATTGAATTTTGTTTATAAAACAATTTGTCATTTTTTGACATAAATTGTTTATAATGAATGATAATTTATTATATAATTTTGATTATAAATTGTCTTTATTAAAAATATTAATATTATTCTTTAGCTTTAATTTAAATGAATGACAATTTATTTTATTTTTGTTGCACTAAGGTATTATTTTCGAAACCACTACTACTTTAATATATAAAAATTTTAAGACAGTTTAAACATCAAGAAGTTCATGTATAATCTATAATTCAATACATTTTGTTTGATATTAAATTTTAGTATGGAAACAATATCAAAATTAAATTATATCAATTTCTAGTATGAAAACTATATAATATATTAACTATGGTAATTGTTGATTGTTTTTTAAAATGATTAATAAATGTATTTTTTAATTAAAAATCATAGATTTCAAAATTAAATGCAATCACAATTTAATAAATTTTAGGCGGGAAAACTCAATTGAGGAGGCTCTCACTGATTGCCACGTGTTCCTAAAAAACCTTATTGATTGTCACTTGTCCTTAAAAAACCTTGCTTTATTAGAGGTAATATATTAAAAAGTGATAATGAGCATTCTTGTGTTGTATTAAAAAACAATAGATTATGTGTTGAGTTACCGATAAAAAATATAATCCACGCTAATATATTGTAAAACAACACATTCCGGGTTGATATAACAATAAATTACACATTTTGTGCTAAATCACCGTAAAACAGCGTGTTGTCACGGACTGATTTGTTCAGCTCACGTGCGGCACTTAGATCCGTTCTAAGTCAGCCTTCTTGATCTCGGGTTGAAGGTTTATGCAGCAGAAGTCTTTGTAAGGGAACGTTAGATTTGTAGTACGCAAGTGGAATGCTTGTGGTGTATGATTACAACACAAGTAGTAAGCTTGTATTACTAGAACACAAGTACAAAGTTTTGATGTTACAAGTAACTTAGGTGATTCCAAATGTGGACTACATCACCTATTTATACTTGCAGTCCATGATCTAGATACTTCTAATCAAAATATCTAATATATTTAGTAATCTAAATATCTAAGATATTAGCTATTCTAAATATCTTAGATATTAACTAATCTAATATCTGGATATTTAATATCTAGATATTTATACATGAAATTCTCTACTTTGATCTATTGTCCATGGCTGGATTTTTGTAGTGTATTCTAGAGATTTACAGGATTATTTAGGGTTGCACTTGTTAGTTCTCCATGGCAGCTCTTTGAGTCACGTTTGTTAGTCATTTGCGGGACGTTCTAGAGCCTTCCAAGGCTGCCATGTTAATGCAGATTTGTGCGGGTTGTTTCGGAGTCTTCCAAGCAGCCTTGTATGCTTCAAATGTGCCCCTAATTCATAAAAATCAGAGTGTTGTGATCTGCGTTTGGCGGGTCGTGACATTCTCCCCCACCTAATGCCACAACGTCCTCGTCGTGTTGCCTCAGTGCCCCATGAGTTTATTTCATGAGTTGTATGATTGAGATGGTCCTGCCTCGACGCCTTGTATCCGGCTCCAAGGTAACAGTGTGCACTTGATCTCCTTTAGTGATGTACATGGTGTTTATGAACGTTACCGTGGAAGCTTTGGCTTTTCTAAAGAATTCCATTCCTAGCACGATATGATAATCTTCTAATGTGACGACTGAGAAGTGTAGCTTGCATGTCACGTGCCAATCTTTTTCTTTACGCCCCATGCTACTCCTTATATCGGTTTGGCGTTTCCCGAGGCACCCTTGATACATCCTTCCTGCGTGGTGATCCATAAGCCAAGTCTTCGAGCCTCTTTAAGTAAGATGAAGTTGTGGCTTGCTCTGGTGTCAACCAACGCTTTCACATGTTGTCCTTTTATCTCCATGTTTACAAACCGAAGTCCCATTGATTCCGTCTTCGGGTTATCTTTGATTGTGGTTGGGTTTGATTGGTTTTCCATCACCAAAGGCTTACCTTCAACTGTACTTAAAGTATTAAGCAGTTAAAGTTGCGTTGTGTAATGTTTCATGTAAGGCTTATGGACCTAAAACATTCAAAGTCTCTCCTGCATGCATGCACTTAAGTGCAAAGTAGAAATGCTTCGGAAGTTTTACACCCTGCATCAGAATTATACTAAGTGTAAAATCTTTTGAAGCCAAGACCAACATCTTCGATGCCAAAAGTGAAGTCTTTCAAAGCTTCAAAGACAAAGTCTTCCGAAGCCAAGAAGTGAAGACTTATTTCTTCCGAAGACTTTTAACTCATGCTTTATCTGATGTACTTTTCATAAAGCTGGACCACTTTCCGCTGCAACTCTGTTTAGTCACCAACTTACATAAGTTGGTGAAAAGATCCATACTTTTGGAAACTGTACATTAAGATCTTGAGTCTTTTGCTTTCTACTTTATGTACTTGTATCCTTTTTGTAATATATTAGGATGTGACCTATGACATGTCATAGTCACTAGTCAAAAGACAATCTACCTTTTGACTCTACATTGATTTTGTTGTCTGGATTAATGTTTCGAGCTGGCCTTCAAAGTATGGCCGGCTGTAGGATGTAGAATAAAGTATCTCAGGTCCTTGTATCTTTCTTTATGCTTTGTAACACTTGTAAAGAACTTGAGGGCAATATACAACATTCTTGAAAACCAACATCATTGTGTTGTGTGTTCTTGTTCTGTCTCATACTTGCTTGTGTTCTTAGTATCAAACCATATTGTTCTAGTTCCCTATTTGATCTGTTAAGTGTTCTATAACACTCTCCTTATTGTGTGTTGTGTTGTAAGTGACCATTCCTTAACTGGTCCTGCAATTGGTATTTGAGCATTCCAGGCTCTTGATTGTAAGATCTCACCATCTTAAAATCCCTCACATATAAAAATACTTAACATCTCAAATGACAGCTCTTACTAAAGCTGATATGGAAACTGGAACCATGACAAAGTCCCCATTGATCACTCCTGAAGACTTTCACTTTGTGCCAATGAATAGAAGGGTTCATCAAGTCACAAGACTCCAAGATGTGGGAATATGTAGTCTTAGGGCCTCACATACTAAGAACCTCTTCAGCTGCTGCTGGAGGTGGTATGATTCCAAAGACTGTGGCTGATTATTCTGAAGAAGACATGAAGAGAATATATATTGATCAGAAAGCCAAAACATCCCTTCAAACTGCTCTTCCAAACTCCATATACAAAGGCTTCAAGAAGTGCAAGACAGCTAAACAACTATGGAATGCACTGAAGCTGATGTATGAGGGGTCAACTGAAGCCAAGGAGAACAAGAAAGATCTCCTGAAGCAGCAGTTGAAAACATCACCTTCAAAGTAGGTGAAACCATGACTCAACAATACTTCAGGTATGTTGAGATTGTGGACACTCTAATGGATGTTGGAGTGACTCTTGAGAATAAGAACATTGTAAGGAAGTTCATGTCCTCTCTTCCTAGATAATGGAGACATTATTGTGTTGTTATCAAGAGAACTGAGAACCTTAAAACTCTTACTTTGACAGAGTTATATGATATTCTTAGTGAATACCAGATGGAGATGAATATACAAAGTTCATCTGGTAACTTAGCAATCAACTGAGTTCAGCCCTCTATGTGGTTGAAAGGGATAGTAGAGAACCACAACATCATCTTATCTGCTACCCTGACAAATCACAAAAGGGTCCTTTCATCTTCCCGGAGACACCAAGAGAAAGCTATAATCAAGGAAGCCCATTCCAAGAGACAAGCTCTCACAAGCCTTTGTGTCTTCTGATGAAAGCACATGCAACTTTCTCTTCACCCTTGAAGATCTGGGCTGTATCCATCCAGATGATTTGGAATACATGGAGATAGTTCAACAAATGGCTCTTCTCACTTATAGAGCCAAGAAATTCTACAAGAGGACAGAGAGGAAATTTCCAAGAAATACAACCAGTGGACTGGACAAAAGTAAAGTAAAGTGTTACAATTGTAACCTGATGGGTCACTTTGCAAGGGTGTGTAAGGAACCAAGGACAAATGGTGGCCAAACACAAGCCAGGCCAAACTACACTAAGAGGGCCACCTAGAATGAGAAGCCAAAGCAGCAAGCTGCAGTTGCTGTTGAAGAAGTAGGCTTTGAATGGAGCTTTCAGGTGGAAGATGCATCTCCAAACCAAGGACTAATGGCTAACTATGATGAAGCAAAGGTATTGGAACATCTGTACACCTGAATGTATTGCTAAAGTGAATAGATACAGGTCCTACAACTTAGAGATGAGATCTGATCTTGAGTCTTTAGATATTTTAAAATGTGATTTTAAAAGAGCTGAAAATGATTATAAACTAAAGACACATGATTTACAGAAAACCAATTTCAACTCTTAAACATGAACATACCATCTACAGGACTCAGATAAAATATCTTATAACTAAGTTGACTGAATGCCAGGCTGAGCTTGTGATCAGCAAAGCCAGGGTAGAAAGATGTGTTCTTGAAGAGGAGACCTTCAAGAACATTATATCATCATCCTTGCATGCAAAAGTTTGTTACCAGAATAAGCAGGAACTGGGATCTAATGAAATAATTCCTCCACACACAATCTTGTCTATAAGATCTCCTAGGTATGAAACTTGTAAAGATGAGCTTCCCTTCATACACCCCATGAGTGAAGAGGATGAAGAGGAAATAGTGAAGGATGTCTCTGAAAGAGTGAAGAAGAGCATTCCAAGAAGGGTCACTATTCCTTTGAGGAGAGTAAAAGAGTTGGGATAACCAAGTCAAAAAGAAAGAACTTGATCAGAAAGCCGAAGAGGAAGTCCAAGAAGGCTCAAGAGATCAAGGCCACCTTTAACTCTATGCAGAAACAAGTTTTTATCTCTACAGGATTTGAGGTGGTTAAGGCTGAAGACACAAACCTGAACTCTAGTACCAGGAGTTCTAGTTCACGTTCAAATCATCCCAACAACATGAAGAAGGCTGACCAGTTGTGTACCACTGCTACACAACCTGAACCATCCAGCTCCAAAGATAGCTCTCACCCTAAAAGAATTGCCACATCATCTTCAAAGATGAAGATGGAGAAGGAAAGTGATCAAGTTCAGCCTTGTTCTCAAAGGAAGACTCTCAGGACGAAAAAGATGGATTGTGTTATGTGTGGTAGAACTTCTCATCTTGCTAATGATTGTCTTTACAATCCAAAAAGTACCGTCCATACGACCAAGAAAGAAACTTCTGAGAGTTTGAAGAAGAAGAAAGCTTCGGAAGGAAAATCTTTTCTTTCGGAAGATCCAAAATGTAGGAGAAGACAAGTGGAAACTTGCCTTCAAAAGAAAATTAGGTATCGGAAGAAAGGAATACTTACGAAGCACTAAAGTCTGCTGCAGTGTTAGCAAGATCTTCCGAAGGTTCAGTCATCAAAACTTCCAAAGTTATCAAAACTTCCGAAGTGATGAAGGTCAAGTCTAAGCTTCCAAAGGTGGTGTGAATGAAAAGAAAGACCAAGTGATTGAAAGTTCTCCATTAACATCAACAAATGATCCTCAAAGCATGACAATAGGATCAATTACTGTTGCATTGTCCTCAACTTCTTTTGATAAGCCCAAGACTAATACGGCTTGGGTTTCCAAATGTAACTAACCATCTCTTTTGTGCAGGAACAGCTCAAGACAAACAAGAATGTATGGATCATTGATAGTGGTTGTTCAAGGCACATGACAGGCAATGGGTCACTACTCCAAAATTTTGAGAAAACTGATGGAGGACCAGTTGCTTTTGAAGGAGATGCTAGAGGTTACATAACTGGAAGGGGCACGGTCACAAATGGTAAGCTCAACATTGAGAAGGTAAACTATGTCAAGGAGCTTGGATACAATCTGTTGAGTGTATCTCAATTTTGTGATTAGAGTCATAACATGCTCTTTACTGAGCATGAATGCATTTTTCTCAGGCCCAGGGTGGTCATTCCTCAAGAGCATATCCTGCTCAGAGCCCCCAGGAAACGGAACATGTACAAGATGGATTTGCAAGAAACATCTCCCTCAGGAGAAGTTTCATGCTTTCTATCTAAAGAAAATAGTGATGAGTCTTTCCTCTGGCATAAAAGAATGTGCCATGTATTTAAAAACATGAATAAATTAATTAAGAATGATTTGGTAACTGGAATGCCAAAGAAAGAGTTTACAAGTGATGACCACTGTTTATGCCTCAAAGGGAAGCAACACAAGGTATCTCACAAGCCAAAGGAAAGAAACTCCATCACTACACCCCTACACTTATTACATATGGATCTCTTTGGCCCCACCAGTGTAATGAGTCTAGGAAGGAACTCTTACTGTTTGGTGATCACAATGATTTTACAAGGTTCACTTGGGTCTTCTTTCTTAGAACTAAGGATGAGACCCCTGAGATTCTAAAGAATTTCATTTTAAAGATTAAGAATCAATGTGATCACAAGGTCAAAACCATAAGATGTGATGAAGGAACTGAATTCAAAAATCGAATCCTTGATACATTTTGTGATGAAAAAGGTATTACAAGACAATATAGTGCTCCCAGGATTCCTCAGCAAAATGGTGTTGCTAAGAGGAGAAACATGATACTAATTGAAGCTACAAGAACTATGTTGTCTGACTCTAAACTGCCCATCCCCTTATGGGCAGAGGCAGTGAACACTCCCTGTTATGTGCAAAACAGAGTTTTAGTAGTTAAACATATGGTAAAACTCCTTATGAACTTTGGCACAAGAGGAAACCTTTCATTGGTTTTCTCAGGTCATTTGGATGTCCTTGCACCATCTTGAATACCAAGGATCAAATTTCCAAGTTTGATGAGAAATCAGATGATGGACATTTTATTGGATACTCCTCTCAAACTAAAGCTTATAGAGTATACAATCTCAGAACTAGAGTAGTTGAGGAGTCAGCCAATGTGACTTTCAATGAGCACACTCCCAGTGTGAAAGGTTCTGGTTCTGATTGGCTATTTGATCTTGATTTAGTTACCAAGTGTTTTAACAAATCTTGTGAGCATGTTTCAAGATCCATAGATATACTATCAGCAGGTGATCCTGACCCAAGATTGGAGCTAAGAAGACGATCAAGTTATACTACTTCAGCTCCAGTAGTAACTAATCCTACAAATGAAGTTCCTATCAACATAACAATGACAAATTCAACTGATACATCTGAGGTGCCTTCAAATTCGAGCTCAGAGGCACAACACTTAAATCAAGGAGCTTCAAATGTGGAAGGAAATGAAGGTGGTGATAGTGATCAAGAGTTTCTTGATGCAGACAACCACTCCATTGAAGACAACTTCAATGATGCCACACACTCATTGGATCAAGTTACACTTGATAAGTGTGCTGATGTGGTAGGAGAAACTTTAATGCATGATCTAAGTTTCTCTAATTTAGATCTCTGCAAACAACTTGCTATAATCCCTCAACTAAGGATTCACAAGTGTCACCCCACCACAAACATCATTGGAAATGTTGACATTGGGGTAAGAACAAGAGGACAAACCCATTATGTAAATTTTTGTCTCCACTCTTGGTTTCTATCCTAGATAGAGCCAAAGAAAGTTGATGAGGCTTTAAAGGATGGAAGTTGGGTTGAAGCTATACAAGAGGGGCTTCTTCAATTCAAAAGGCAAAAATTTTGGAACTTATGTCCTCTTTCTTAATGAAAGACTACCATAAAACCAAATGGGTGTTTAGGAATAAAAAGGATGATAGAGGACTTGTCATAAAAAACAAGGCTAGACTAGTTGTTCAAGGATACACAAAAAAGAAGGAATTGACTACACAAATGTCTGTGCTCCTGTTGCAAGACTTGAAGCTGTTAGAATATTCTTAGCATTTTCTGCATCCAAGGATTTCAAGGTCTACCAACTTGATGTCAAGTGTGCTTTTCTTTATGGGGTGATTGATGAAGAGCTGTATGTCAAACAACCACCTGGGTTTGCAGATCCTAATCATCCTGATTATGTCTTCAAGCTTGATAAAGCTCTTTATGAGCTGCACCAAGCTCCAAGGAAGTGGTATGAGACTATCTAAGTATCTCTGTCAACATGGATACAAAATGAGTACTATAGATGGAACTCTCTTCATCAAAGGAACATGGAATTACTTAATGCTAGTTCAAGTGTATGTAAATGAAAATATTTTTGGGTCAACCAATCCAAAGCTCTGCAAAGACTTTGAAAAGCTGATGAAGAATAGATTTGAAATGAGGGTAATGGGAGAACTCAATTTCTTTTTAGGAATTCAAGTGAAGCAAGTTGACTGTGGCATCTTCATAAGTAAGTCAATGTATGTGCAAGACATACTTACAAGATTCAACATGACTGACTGTAAGGTTGCTAAGACACCCATAGCCAGAAACCACTCCCTTGGACCTGATCTTGAGGGGTAATGTGTGGATGAACAACTTTATAGGGCTATGATTGGATCTCTTATGTACCTCACAGCTAGCAGGCCTGATATCATGTTTGCCACATGTATTTGTTCAAGATATCAAGCCAACCTCAAGATGTCACACCTGGTCATTGTCAAGAGGATTTTAGGATATCTCAAAGGTGCCTCAACACTTGGCCTTTGGTATCTAAAGAATTCTGACTTTAATCTATATGCATATACAGATATTGACTATGGTGGATGTAATATGAGTGCAAAGTCTACATCAGGGGGATGTCAGTTCCTTGGTGGAAGGATAGTCTCATGGTAATGCAAGAAGCAATCATATGTATCTACATCAACTACTGAAGCTGAATACATTGCTGTTGCAACCTACTGTGCTCAAGTGCTTTTGATTCAGAATCAGATGCTGGACTATGGATTCAACTTCAAAGAGACTCCCATCCACATAGACAACAACAGTTTCATCTCTATTATAGAAAATCTTGTGCAGCACTCAAGGACGAAACACATCAATATCAGGTATCATTTGATTAGAGATAACTTAAAAAAGGGATTAATCAAAGTAGTCAAAGTTAACACAAATGAACAATATGCTGATCTGTTCACCAAAGTTTTGATGAGTAGAGATTTAAATATCTTATATCAACTATTGGGATGATTAACTTTGAGTAGCTTTTCTTAAAACTAACTCATATTATTTCTAAGACCTGTGTGTCCTAAGTTGTTTATTTTATCACCTTCATAAGCCCTTGTTTACTCTGGAAGAAAATACTTTTAAATGATATTCCTTAGCTTATGAAAATTTCGATCTTTTTATTCTTCAGAAGATATGCATTTAACTTCGAAAGAAATTTATGTCTTCAAAACAAACAACTACTTAAGGGAATTTACCTTCGGAAGAAATTCTCAAAATATCTTCCGAAGCTTAAAACTATTCTTGAATACTTGTATGTTTAAAAGAACAAATTTCTTCCGAAAGCAATTAAGTCTTGGAATCTTTATTCCTCTTAGAATAAAATTTCAAAGACATAATCTCTTCTGAAGAAAATTTTCTAAACTCTTTGGAATATCTTCCAAAGTCATCTTGGCTTCGGAAGCTTTTCATCAAAACTTCCGAAGTAAAATTACCTTCGGAAAATTTTAGACTTCCAAGATAACTACCTTTTTGGACACTTTTTCAGAGGTGGGACCGACATCCGGATTTTAAAGTTTATCCTCTTTCATTAACTTTTTCTCAGATCCATTTCATATATATACCCAATGGTTTCCCCCTCTTTCACTCTCTTCTTCATTTGAACTATTCCCAAAAACCTAAATTCACCCACAAACCGCCTTTGTTCTTATCATCCTTCACCACTAAGTTCTCTCAAATGGCTAACCTTAACCGCAGAAACAACCAAGATTTTTCCATGCAACTCCACAGGAAACACAATCAGGTTGCTCTGTTGGACTCTGAGAAAGATTCAAGTTTCTCAAAGGTCTGTCATTTTCTTTCTTTGTCTAACTACTTCACCTCCCTAACCATTGATCCTCCATTCTATGAGGATCATCTGTTAGAATTTTGGAAGACCTGCCAAGAGGTCATTATGGATGGCGAGAGGGCACTGCCTGCCATAGTGTAGGGGAGGACAATCTTCATCATTCCCGCCATCATAAACACTCATCTTCAGCTGGATGATGAGGAAGGTGAATTGTCCTTTCCTAAGAAATCTGTAAACCACTCTTTTGAGTAGATGGGCTATGAAAGAGATTTCTCTGTCAAGACCTTTAGGAAAGGGAAGGTCTCATCCTAGTGGAAATATCTACTCCATGTAGTCATCCACAGCTTATCCAACAAGCATAGGGGATGGGACCAGATTCCCGAGGATCTCTCCTTCATAGTTCATGAAATGGTCCAAGGGGTCAAGTGCAGGTACTCTCAATTTGTTTATAAAAATTTACTTGTAAATTTGGAATCCTTAGAGTATTATATATTTTCTAGATATGTTCAGTACATTCTCAACTTTGAACTGGGCTCACAGTTGAGGGAAACATGTAATATACTAAATTGGGACGAGTGAAGCCCAACATCTTTAAGATAATGAAGAAGCCAACTGTTGGCTTCTCTAGGGTAGAAACAGCCCTTGTCCCCAATATGTTATAGCTCATTGTTCAAGGTGACAACCTAACAACACATGTAACATTTTGTATTTTTGTTAACTAAAAGTTAACTTCGTTTATTCTTATAATGGCCATTATTGTCAATTATGAAACTCATGTGTTATTTATGCTTATTCTTTTTAATTGTCATTAAATTTTAATTTATGAAAGTTAGAAATAAAAACATTAAATAATAACAAAAGTATAATAATAATAATGATAATAATAATAATAATAATAATAATAATAATAATAATAGTAATAATAATAGTATAATAATAATAATAATAATAATAATAATAATAATAATAATAATAATAATAATAATAATAATAATAATAACATTAATAATACTTTATTAAGTTACTTAACAAATGTTTAAAACTTAAATTAAGTGTGTTAAGGGGCTTGTTTGTCATTTTTTTAAACTTTAAAAGAAAGTTTGAACATAAAATAATAAACATTCTAAAGTTGAGGGGCTGTTTGTGTAACTTTAAAAATCAAAACCCCACTTTCCCTCTCTCTCTCCCCGTGTTTCCGGCGGCCACCTCCGGCCAGATTTCCAGCCGTCCGGCCACCCCAAAAACCCCCAATTTTTCAATCCATTTAATCCCTAAACCGTTTCCAATCCGTTCGTTTACTTATTTCGAACTTGTATGCATGTAATAGCTGTAATTAAAGCACCGGTTACAACTTGAACCATCGCATAACCGAGGATCTTAATCACATAGCCGTTCAGGTATTAACACACAATAATAATCCAATTAATCACACTTACACGATCGTTTAACTGTAACTAAACTTCTACATAACATAATTTCACCTGAAACATAATCAAACATCCCGAAGAAGTTCCATATCTATCGCGATCTGCAACCGAGTCGAACCCCACCTTTTGCACACTTAGAAACGCAATTGATTGGGGGTTTTCGAAGAACACAACCCTCTGAAACTATGCACAAGTTTAATTTGAGTTTCGTCATCATTTACATATCAAACGAATCAAGGGTTGGGCCGCGACTTGTTCTACAATCTAAGGTCGACCATTTCAACTTGAACACGTAAGTATCATACATCAATACATTCGTTTTTTCATGAGGATCAAAAGCCCTAACTTTTCGATCGATTACAATGTTCATATGGGGTTCAATTTGATCGAATATGTTTCTAGAGTTCTTAAGGTTTGGGAACTGTCTTTAAACAGGTTTATAATAATTCGAAACCAATATGAACCGCGGCTGAGGCCTTGGTTCACTGGTTAAGACTCTGCATTCTCAACATGAGGTCCCGGGTTCGAACCCGGGCACCCTATTTTTTTTAAGGCCTCTTTAGCCTTAATTAAATTATAGAAAATTTTAATATATATAAAATTTATTTATATAAACTTTAAATATTTTTAAAAGCCACCAAATATTTTCTGTTTTTTTTTAGTTTAAATAAATTTATTTTGTTAATAAAACATTTTAACAAAGATTGTTCGTGAATAATTTCTAATAAAATGTATTACAAATAATAATTAATAAATTATTATTGGGTGAAAACTTTTCTTTTCAAGTAATATTGTTAAATAGTACTTAATTCTTTTTGTTATAAAAATTTATTCAAACTTTACGAAACTTTCAAAATGTTATAAGTGTTTCTTTTCACATTTTTGTATAAAATATAGATATATATATTTTTAGATAATATAAATGATATTTATTTGTTAAATACAATTATTTAACAAGCCCCAAAATCCACTTAACCCTAGTACTCGTTGATTCGTTAAACCCATTATGTTTAAGCTTAAATCTTGTAATATCTATATTCTTAGGTGCATTGTGAAGACTTTACGTTGGAACGACGATTACTATTTCTTATTAATCATCAAATATATACTTATTTGACCAAGTGAGTTTCCTTGCCCCTTTTTATGTTTTCACACTATTTTGGGGTGAAACATGATACTTATATATCATACACTTAAAAACGTTTGAAACTTGTAAAGCACTTGCAATTCATCTTTATATTTTGTCATGGTTATTTGTGTGTTGTAAGTGATTATATGAGATACATAGTTTGTTTACAATCATTAACTATTGCTAGCTTGGTGACGTCTTAGATCTCTTGGGCCTGACAAGCCTATTTAGTGCTAAAGCTGAGGTATTGCCGGCTCCTGATGACGTATGCTTGTTCATCATGAGAACCAAATACACTTAGCCAATCATATATACTTGTAATCAAGTCGAGGTTTGGTTGTAACGATATGTGTTCTATAACCTTACTAACTTATAACCTATGATATGAATTGCTACTTGTAACCTTGTTATATTATGTATGAAACCTTGGAAACTCACCAACTATTTTTAGTTAACCTTTTATTTTTATCATGTTTCAGGTCATGCTCAAGTTTAAATTGATCTTTTGAAGCTTGCAATAATCTAGGATTTGGACCTAGTTAATGAATAAAAGAATTATGTTTTGTTATGTTATGTTTGAACTTATTTCATGTTTGAGACTTATGTTTGTATGCCTTTTGAAACTTATAGTTTTAATATTTACATTTAAATATAGCGTTATGTGGCTGTGAACAATCTTAACCCTCACATCTCGATGATTCCTCCGTCAAGGTTGGTTTGTGACATATTGGTATTAGAGCCCATAACTATAGGGATTTAGGTTATTAGAAATGGTGACCTAGACTATAGTTTATGCATGAACCTCATAGAATAATATTTATATTCTTGTAAATATATACATTGTTTGCATGCTACATAATGCTATGCCTTCTTATGTGCAACTTGAAGCCTTAGCATAGGATTGCCTTATAATTGTTAAAAATTTGTTACTTGTCTCCCTAAACTTATCCTTGACCCTTTGACTCTCCCCGACAAATGAAATTTCTTAATCTCATTCTCGACGACACGTGGAATCGTATACTTATGCTTATGACTTGGATCTTTAGACTTATGTCTAATCTATGAAAATCTCATCAAGGTTTTGATTTTACGAACCTAAGAAATTTGTGTGACACATAGACACCTGTATCCTGGTTTTCCTGGCAAAAGGCCCTCGGGCTAAGGCAAGCATATCGCATAAATCCTACGGGACTAGTTATGCTTACCTGGGGATTTCTGGGATGAGTGATAAACTATGGTCAACATACACAAGTTTCTAAGGCGAATGGGTCAATTTATCTTGACGTGTCAACGTTTCCAAATGGTAATGCTTTACCAAATGGAACCATTCCATGTGCCTTACAACTCTTGACTTATCCTTGTTTGAAATATACCTCTTGTTATTCTCTTTCTCATGTCTAACTCATTTTGTATTTTCCAGCATGTCTCGTCATCATGGAAAGCGTGGAAGTTCCGATCGTAAGCTAGCCGCCATGATTGCTCGACAAATGGCTGTTGTCATCCCGACCATGGTTGCTGAACTCAGTAGCACCTTAATGACCAACGCTAGCAACAATGGAAATGGTCAAGGAGAGAATAGTGCTAACCAAGGGCGCAACAATCAAACCAGCACTTTCAAGCACTTTAGCTCATGCAAGCCCACTAGTTTTAGTGGCAAGGAAGGAGCCACTGGTCTTCTTGAGTGGTTCGAGAGCATGGAAAATACCTTTGTCAACTGTGAGTGTCTCGAGGCACTCAAAGTTTGTTATGCCACTAGTATGCTCCAACAAAGGCCACTTACCTGGTGGAATAGTGAGAAGAGAAACCGTGGTGCTGAAGTTGTGATAGCACTTACCTGGGAAGAGTTCAAGAACATCGCCATCGCGAATTTCTGCCCGAGAAGTGAATTGAAAAAGTTGGAAGAAGAATTCTGGAACTTGAAGCAAAATGATGGTGATCATTTGGCCTACTCAACTAGGCATCATGAGTTGAGTATACTGCTGCCTCACATGGTCGACACTGTCCCCCGTAACATCGAGAAGTTTATCAAGGGTGTATCACCCCAAATTCAAGATGATGTGGTGGGTAGCCGAGCCACAACTTTGGAGGAAGCCATCACTATCACCGCTCAACTCACCGAGAACAATATACGAGCGGGCACCATGTCTATGAAGGGTGCAAAGAAGGTAGAGAAGACGACTACCGAGACTGTTAAGGAGACCAAAGCTGAACCGTCTTACAACAACAACAACAACAAAAGCGCAAGATCACACCGGCGCGTAACTATGTTGTGGCTGCACCCAAACAACCCCAAAGACAACTTGTACCTGCGGCTGCACCTGTGGCACAAGTGCTTGGGGCTAGGGCCTATGCTGGTCCTCAACCTATGTGCAACACCTGTAGGTACCACCATCCGGGGAATCAACCATGCCGTATCTGTACCTTATGCGGTAGATATGGTCACTTGGTGGGGACTTGTCACCGTGCACCTAACACCGCCGCAATGGTCACAAACCGTGTTTGATACAACTGTGGGGAACCTGGTCATTTCCGCCCAAAATGCCCTCGTCTTGTGGGTAATGTTCCACAAGCCTGAGGATGTGCTTTCAACATCAATGCAAATCAAGCACAAGCAAACAATGATATGGTGAATGGTATGTTAACTTACCTTTAACTTTTGTGACCTAATTCTTTTCATGCGTTACCTCCATCGTTAAATACCTTTAAAATTGAACAGGTATGTTCCTTATTAATAAAACTTATGCATATGTCCTATTTGACTCTGGAGCCGATAAGAGTTTTGTTTCGTTAGATTTTGAATCCATACTTGCTAAGCCACATACGAAACTAGAAAGACCTCTCACCGTTGAAGTTGTCGATGGAGAACCGATCACCGTTGACGTCATTATTCATGATTGCATCTTAAGTCTTGACACGCATGATTTTCTTATCGATCTTATTCCTATGAAACTTGGAAGTTTTGACGTCATCATTGGTATGGATTGGTTAGCCAAACACCATGTCGAAATCATTTGTTTCGAGAAGTGCATTCGTATACCATTACCCTCTGGAGATACTTTGAAAGTATTCGGTGAAAAGTCTTCCAAAGGACTTAAACTCATGTCTTGCACTCAAACCCGAAAGTGCTTAAGCAAAAAGTATATGGCTTTCTTGGCTTACGTGGTCAACACGAAAGTCAAAGGGAAAGAACTTAAGGATGTCCCTATCGTACTCGACTTTCCTGAAGTATTTCCTGATGACCTTAGTGGTTTACCTCCCGTGCATGAAGTTGAGTTTAAAATTGGCTTGATACCGGGAGCAAACCCTGTGGCTAAGTCACCATATCGACTTGCACCATCGAAAATGCAAGAACTCTCTAGTCAACTTCAAGAACTATTCGAGAAGGGCTTCATTCGTCCTAGTTCTTCGCCTTGGGGTGCACCTTTTCTATTCGTGAAGAAGAAAGATGGAACATTTCGTATGTGCATCGACTATCGTGAGCTTAACAAGCTTACCATCAAGAATCGTTATCCTCTTCCTCGTATCGATGACTTGTTTGATCAACTTCAAGGAGCTGCTATATTCTTGAAGATCGATTTACGTTCTGGATATCATCAATTACGAGTCCATGATGATGACATCCCAATGACCGCGTTCCGTACTCGTTATGGGCACTATGAGTTTATGGTGATACCTTTTGGTTTAACCAATGCTCTTGCTGTCTTCATGGATCTCATGAACCGAGTATGCAAGCCTTATCTAGACAAGTTTGTGATCGTCTTCATTGATGACATACTTATCTACTCCAAGTCCAACACCGATCATGAACTGCATTTGAGATTGGTTCTTGAATTGTTGAAGAAAAAGCAATTGTACGCGAAGTTCTCGAAGTGTGACTTCTGGCTCGAGGAAGTTCATTTTTAGGACACGTGGTGAATAGCCAAGGAATTCACGTTGATCTTGCAAAGGTGGAAGCTGTGAAGAATTGGTGTGTTCCTACAACTCCTACCGAAGTTCGTTCTTTTCTTCGTCTTGCGGGTTATTATCAGAGATTCATTGCCAACTTCTTGAGGATCGCGAAGCCCCTCACGTCTTTGACTCAAAAGAATAAACCATTCGAGTGGGGTTCCGAGCAAGAAGAAGCGTTTGAAGCGTTAAAGCACAAACTGTGCAATGCTCCTACCTTGACCCTACCCGATGGAAATGATGATTTCATCGTATATTGTGATGCATCAAAACAAGGCCTTGGGTGTGTTCTCATTCAACGAGGAAAGGTCATAGCTTATGCATCGAGACAATTGAAGGTCCATGAGGTGAATTACACAACTCATGATCTCGAGCTTGGAGCTGTCGTTTTTGCCTTAAAGATTTGGAGACATTACCTGTATGGTACTCAATGAACTGTCTACACCGATCACAAAAGCCTTCAACACGTCTTTAACCAAAAAGATCTCAATATGAGACAACGTCGTTGGGTGGAGTTGATTAGTGACTACGATTGTGACATTCGATATTATCCTGGTTAAGCCAACGTTGTGGCCGATGCATTAAGCCGAAAGATTCATAACAAGACGATCTCATTCAAAGAAGTTCGCGATCGACGTCAATGGTTTGACACTTTGGGTGAGTTCGATACTGAGATCCGACTAGATGTCAACGAGACTATCGTACTGCTACAAAACTTAAGAATAGATAGTGACAACGAGTCTAGTATCTTGGAGGCTTAAGAAATGGTGCAACACGAAGGAAGAATGAAGGATGAGCTGGAGCATAATCTTATAACTCAACTGGAAACGAAACCCAATGGGTTGATGTACTTTGCGAATCAAATTTGGGTTCCAAAGCACGATCATCTTCGTACCTTTATCATGAACGAGGCTCATCAAACTCGTTATTCTATTCATCCTGGTTCAGATAAGATGTATATGGACCTGCGTGGTCAATATTGGTGGCCTGGAATGAAGAAAGATATAACGACGGTGTAGCGAAGTGCCTTGCGTGTACAAAGGTTAAAGCCGAACATCAACGTCCAAGTGGATTACTTGAGCAACCCGAGATTCCTATGTGGAAGTGGGAACACAAATCCATGGACTTCATAACTAAGCTACCCCGAACTTCTCGTGGTCATGATAGCATATGGGTGATCGTTGACCGATTGACCAAATCGGCACATTTTATACCCATACGTGACACTTACAAGACATCAAGGTTGGCTCGTATATACGTTGATGAGATTGTAAGTCGTCATGGGGTACCTCTGCACATCATATCCGACCGAGACGCTCGTTTCACTTCACACTTTTGGTTGTCTATGCAAGAACTTTTAGGTACTCAATTGGATCTAAGCACGGCTTACCATCCTCAAACTAATGGTCAAACCGAGCGAACCATCCAAACCTTAGAGGATTTGCTACGCCCGTGTGTTCTTGACTTTGGTGGTGATTGGGATACGCATCTACTGCTCGCGGAATTTTTGTATAACAATAGTTATCACTCGAGTATCAAGATGGCACCGTTCGAAGCACTTTATGGTCGTAAATGTCGTTCACCGATCTGCTGGACCGACATTGGTGAAAACTTCATCACTAGTCCTAAACTTATACAAGAGACGACCGATAAAGTTTCTATCATCCGCAAGAACCTTGAAGTGGCAAGAAGTCGACAAAAGAGCTATGCTGACAAGCGACGTAAGCCATTGGAAATCCAAGTTGGGGAGATGGTTCTTCTTAAGGTTTCACCGTGGAAGGGTGTGGTTCGCTTTGGGAAGAAGGGTAAACTGGCTCCGAGATTTGTAGGACCTTTTAAAATCCTGAAAAGGGTTGGAAAGGTGGCCTACCAACTGGAGTTACCTTCCGACCTTAGTGGAGTTCATCCTGTATTCCACGTCCCAATTTGAGAAAGTGCTTGGCTGATGAAAGTCTGCATGTCCCGTTGGAAGACATCCAGATTGACGAGTCATTGCATTTTGTCGAGAAACCTGTTGAGATCATGGACCGCATTATGAAGAAGACTAGAACCACAACAACCCCAATCGTCAAGGTTTGTTGGGAGAATAAGCGTAGCGCTGAATTCACTTGGGAGCTTGAAGAGGATATGAAAAAGTACCCGTTTTTATTCGTATAGTTTCATTTTTCTTAATTTCGGGACGAAATTCTTTTAATTTGGGTAGACTGTAACATTTCGTATTTTTGTTAACTAAAAGTTAACTTCGTTTATTCTTATAAGGGCCATTATTGTCAATTATGGAACTCATGTGTTATTTATGCTTATTCTTTTTAGTTGTCATTAAATTTTTAATTTATGAAAGTTAGAAAAAAACATTAAACAATAACAATAATAATAATAATAATAATAATAATAAATAATAATAATAATAATAATAATAATAATATAATAATAATAATAACATTAATAATACTTTATTAAGTTACTTAAAAATATTTAAAACTTAAATTAAGTGTGTTAAGGGGCTTGTTTGTCATTTTTATAAACTTTAAAAGAAAGTTTGAACATAAAATAATAAACATTCTAAAGTTGAGAGGATGTTTGTGTAACTTTAAAAATCAAAACCCCACTTTCCCTCTCTCTCTCCCCGTGTTTCCGGCGGCCACCTCCGGCCAGATTACCAGCCGTCCGGCCACCCTAAAAACCCCCAATTTTTCAATCGATTTAATCCCTAAACTGTTTCCAATCTGGTTCGTGTACTTATTTCGAACTTGTATGCATGTAATAGCTGTGATTAAAGCACCGGTTACAACTTGAACCATCGCATAATCGACGATCTTAATCACATAGCCGTTCAGGTATTAACACACAATAATAATCCAATTAATCACACTTACACGATCGTTTAACTGTAACTAAACTTCTACACGACATAATTTCACCTGAAACATAATCAAACATATCGAAGAAGTTCCATATCCATCGCGATCTGCAACCGAGTCGAACCCCACCTTTTGCACACTTAGAAACGCAATTGATTAGGGGTTTTCGAATAACACAACCCTCTAAAACTACGCACAAGTTTAATTTGAGTTTCGTCATCATTTACATATCAAACGAATCAAGGGTTGGGCCGCGACTTGTTCTACAATCTAAGGTCGACCATTTCAACTTGAACACGTAAGTATCATACATCAATACATTCATTTTTTCATGAGGATCAAAAGCCCTAACATTTCGATCGATTACAATGTTCATATGGGGTTCAATTTGATCGAATATGTTTCTAGGGTTCTTAAGGTTTGGGAACTGTCTTTAAACAGGTTTATTATAATTCGAAACCAATATGAACCGCGGCTGAGGCCTTGGTTCACTGGTTAAGAATCTGCATTCTCAACATGAGGTCCCGGGTTCGAACCCGGGCACCCTCATGTATTTTTTAAGGCCTTTTTAGCCTTAAATAAATTATAGAAAATTTTAAAATATATAAAACTTATTTATATAAACTTTAAATACTTATAAAAGCCACCAAATATTTTTTGTATTTTTTTTAGTTTTAATAAATTTATTTTGTTAATAAAATATTTTAACAAAGATTGTTCATGAATAATTTCTAATAAAATGGATTACAAATAATAATTAATAAATTATTATTGGGTCAAAACGTTTCTTTTCAAGTAATATTGTTAAATAGTACTTAATTTTTTTTGTTATTAAAATTTATTCAAACTTTACGAAACTTTCAAAATGTTATAAGTGTTTCTTTTCATATTTTCGTATGAAATATAGATATATATTTTTTTAGATAATATAAATAATGTTTATTTGTTAAATACAATTATTTAACAAGCCCCAAAATCCACTTAACCCTAGTACTCGATGATTCATTAAACCCATTATGTTTAAGCTTAAATCTTGTAATATCTATATACTTAGGTGCATTGTGAAGACTTTACGTTGGAACGACGATTACTATTTCTTATTAATCATCTAATATATACTTATTTGACCAAGTGAGTTTCCTTGCCCCTTTTTATGTTTTCACACTATTTTGGGGTGAAACATGATACTTATATATCATACACTTATAAACGTTTGAAACTTGTAAAGCACTTGCAATTCATCTTTATATTTTGTCATGGTTATTTGTGTGTTTTAAGTGATTATATGAGATACATAGTTTGTTTACAATCATTAACTATTGCTAGCCTGGCGACGTCTTAGATCTTTGGGCCTGACAAGCCTATTTGGTGCTAAAGCCGAGGTATTGCCGGCTCCTGATGACGTATGCTTGTTCATCATGGGAACCAAATACACTTAGCCACTTATATATACTTGTAATCAAGTCGAGGTTTGGTTGTAACGATATGTTTTCTATAACCTTACTAACTTATAACCTATGACATGAATTGCTACTTGTAACCTTGTTATATTATGTATGAAACCTTGGAAACTCACCAACTACTTTTAGTTGACCTTTTTTATTTTTATCATGTTTCAGGTCATGCCCAAGTTTAAATTGATCTTTTGAAGCTTGCAATAATCTAGGATTTGGACCTAGTTAATGGAATAAAAGAATTATGTTTTGTTATGTTATGTTTGAACTTATTTCATGTTTGAGACTTATGTTTGTATGTCTTTTGAAACTTATAATTTTAATATTTACATTTAAATATAGCGTTATGTCGCTGTGAACAATCTTAACCCTCACATTTCGACGATTCTGCCGTCAAGGTTGGGGTGTGACAACACAAGCTAGTGTTGAACCCACACCTTCTACTTCTCAACCACCTACACAGCCTAAAATACTTTTCACCTACCAAAGAAAATCCAAACGAACCCCTGCACAAGCTTCTCAGTTTATGCATGCCCCCATATCACTACCAATATAGGAAGAAGTTGACACTAGAGCTCCCATTTCTTCTGAGGAGCAAACCACACCCTTCTCATCAAGAATCAGTGCTGAGGTTTCTCATACTCAGCCTGATGAGCTCATTAGCCCATCAGCCTTAAGCCTTTACTCAAAATCTCAACACTCAAGTGAACAACCTTCAGGGGAAAGTTACTATCCCCAGCCTCTTGATCTAAATCAACCCATTCCCAACCTTGAATTCTATGATGATAAAGACATGGGATTCAGTGAGTACCATGAGTCTCTCTAATACTCCCCCACTCAAAAAGAGATGAGTGCTCCTGCCTCTCCCTTGTCTAGCCCACATCTCACCCATCACTGAGGTGGATCTCTCTGAACCTGTTTAGGAGGTCCATATGGAAGAGGCTCTAACTTCTGCAAGTGATTACATCATTAAGACCTCAACCATGGCAACTCAGCCCATTGACACTTCAATTGAAGTTGTCAGTGAGTAGGGAAAATCCTGCAGCCAAGAACATCATGCTGATAGTGAGAGAGAAGACCTTGGTCCAGTTCTCTCATCCCCTAATGATTCTTCTGATGAAAATGAGGGGAACATGAGACTAAAGGTGCAGAATTTGTCACAAACATGCTCCTATTTAGTCTCTAAGGTTATTCATCTGGAATCTCAGGTGACTACCTTACATAATAGGGTCAATGATCAACAACTTGAGATATCTTATCTTAAGCAAAAACTAGCTGGGAGACCTTTAAGGAGAGCTCATCCAGGAACACAAGTACCTATGGATGTGATTGACCTAACTCCTAGCTCACCTATGCAAGAGGGTGATGCTACCAAAAAGGAGGAGAAAGTCATAACAATCACAGAACCTGGGAGTTGAAGATCATGATAGGTTGGACTCACTTTAGTATAGATGTTTACTTTTCATTGTAATAGGACTTGTGTTAGTTTCATTTTGTATTTTGATAGTTATTAGCAGTTTTGGCAGTCCAGCGAAACTGTGAGCGAATCTATAGTTTCGCTCACAGTTTGCTGTTTTGGTTCACCCGGCGAACTTATGTTTTGCCGGGCGAAACTATAGTTTCGGCATGACAGTTTCGCTTGTAGCGAAACTGTCACCGAAACTATGACTGCTATATATACTATTGTTATTTCATTTTGCAGGATAAGTTTGCAAAACCCTAAACGTGGAATTCTGTTGCAAACTATCATTCTCAAGCAGTTACTTCATTGAAATACATTGTGCTTATTGTTATTGTTGATACATGTATGTCCCTAGATCATGATTTGTAATGTAATGAACTTGTCTGTCTGATTATGATGTAATTGTATCGATTAATGAAATGATATGAATTGGTTGTTACTTGTGATGTTTAATATTTCATTAATGAGTCGTGATTGAATTGATTGGGTTTATGAATGTTTGAATGAGTGCACATTATGTTATATTAAATAAAACATTCAAACTTAACTTAATGAAGTTCTCATGCGAATGGCCCATGCGAATGGACCACACGCATGAATAACTTCATACGATTGACTAAATCGCACGACTGAACCAGGAGACTGGATCAGTCGTATGATTGACACATAAGATTGACTCAATCGCACGACTGAACACTCAGTCGTGCGGATGATTCAACCGCATGGTTCAATCGCACGACTGAACCATACTTATGGCCCAGTCGCACGATTGAACAATACTAACCTATAAATAGACCCAATTCGTGGTAAAACGTAAGCATTCATCCCATTACGATTCCAGACGTACCCTAGCCGTCCAGAAGCCTCCCAAATCGTTCTCCAAGTTCATAGAACACATCAGATCGGTTCCTAATCGATTTCTGACGTTGATTTCAATTCTTGATTGATTCATCGTGTGTTCTCACTGATTGGATCGCCAATCAAATAGGATTCCGCACTATTTGAGTTGGTTTAACACACAATCACTCGGTATTTCGTTCAAATACCAGGTCCTAACAAGTGGTATCAGAGCTTTGGCTCTTGATTTCGTGTTGATTCAATCAAGATTGCATAAAAGTTTGTGTTTTTGCACGAAAAACGCAATCTTTAGCATCAAAAGTGATCTTGGACGTTCCCTGCTCATCGAAGTTCAGTTTCTACGGACTTAGACGATTTGGACTTGCAAAATTTCGAATTTTTACGGCTGAAACCCGTCAAACCTAGAAATTTTCGCAAAACAGCAGCTTCAGTCGCACGAGTGACCCATTCGCACACGACTGGACTCCATTCGCAGTGCTCATTAGCACGACTGGACCTAGTCGCACCATCATTCAGCCGACTGAACCGTTCGTTCGCATAGCTCATACGCACCAGATTCATTCGCACGACTGAACCATTCGCCCTGTTCAGTCGCACGGTTGAACCAATCGCAGAGTTCATACGCACGATAAGACCATTCGCATCCTTCAGTCGCATCAGTTAAAGTTGATTTGATTAGATTCTAAGTTTATTAACCATGGAAGATCAGATGTCAGCCTTTACTGCTGGGAAGGACTCAAGAATTCAGAACCTGCTGCTGCTTGAGAGTGAGGTGGGTAATCACAATAAACCACCAAAGCTCTTGACTTTAGATGAGTTTCCCCACTGGAAACAACGTTTTGAGATCTACCTCAATGGAGTAGATCCTAATCTGTGGGAAGCTATCGAGGTTGGGTATAGTACACCGGTGGGAGCAGATGGAGTAAAATTAACGTTAAGTGGGATGACTGACGCATAGAAAGTAAAGTATAATGCAGAGAAAAGGGTTTATGCGTTGATAACTCAGTCGATCCCCAAAGACATATTCCACCAGTACTCAGAGAAGCAAGCGTCCAAGAAACTGTGGGATGAGCTAGAGAAAAGATATGATGGGAATGCATCATTAAAGGCAATCAAGGCAAAGGAGTTAAAGAAGGAATTTGATAACTTCTCATCGATTGGTAACGAGAGTTTAGATGAAGTCATAGACAGATTCTACCACTTAATGAGCGAGTTGCATACACATGGAGTGGAAACGACTATGGAAGAGAAAGTAAGCAACTTCGCAGATGGATTGCCTAATAAGTGGGCGTCATTCGTGTCTAATCTTAGACAGAATGGAATGCTTGTAAAGCTGGATATAAATGACTTTATTCTCAAGCTGCGTGAAGAAGCACTAAGGATGAAGTATAGAGCACAGAAGTCTTCGTATACACAAAACCCAGCTTTATACAATGCCACGCCTCAAGCTAAGACATCTGGAGCACCTCTCCAGATAGCATTTGTGTCTAGCTCGTCAGGTCCTTCACATGCTTCTCCTTCTGGATCAGACACGTCAGGGTCGTCATGTACCCATTATATTGGATCAGAAGCAAGTGCTACCAAATTGAAGACCGAGAACCTCGGTAATGTGACTGTAGAAGTAGCACGAGAGCATATGGATCTTCTAGCCGCAGTAGTTCATTCATATGATGGACTTGTGGCTGGGAAGATTGGAAACTGTCATCTGGCAGATGAAGACTACGAGCAGGTAGATGAAATGGAGCTTGAAAGAATGGATATAATGTGGGCCTTAGCTAGCGCTGTCCGAAGGGCGAAGAAGTTTGTTAAGAAGACAGGACAAAATTTGATAGCTACTAAGGATACCACATTTGGTTTTGACAAGAGCAAAGTGACCTGCTTCAACTGTGGAGAAAAAGGGCACTTCAAGAGGGAATGTGTCAAGCCAAAGAAGACGGGTAATGGGAACCCGTTCTCATCCTTTACTCGCCAAGACAAGCAAGCTTCCAGTTCTACTTCATCAAACAAGGACCCAAAAGCCTTGACTGCTCATGATGATGAAGGACAGGACTGGAGTTTTAGATTTGTCTCACCAGAATCTAACATTGCCAGTGTTGAAGATATTGATGATGATTCTGCGAGTGAAGGTGATTTAGCAGTTGAAATAGCGATGTCACACAGTGAAGAAACAACTGCAGCTGAGGTCAGTTACATACCAAAGGAGGAGACTTCCACGTCAGAAACAGAAAAATCAGAATCACCAGAACCAGAGACGTCTGATGCTGCGTTGATGGCTAACTCTTCTGAAACAACACAGGTAAGTACAACTGACCAAATGTTTAATAATCATGCTTGTTCTAATTGTGATATGTTTAGGAATAGCATTGATGAAAAATTTGCTAGGTTATTAGATCACAATGATAACTTAGTAAAGGATTTACAACTATGCACTGAGGCCAATAGAGTTCTAAAACAAAATGAGCATAGTTATAAAGAAAAGATAGACCTATTGACTAAACAACTTAGGGAAACCGAAGTAGTTGCCTTTAATCAAGCAAATGACATTAGGTACTATCTAAACTCCCTAGAGGACACTAAGAAGCAAAAGGCAGTTCTAGAAGTAGAAGTTAATTCCTTAAAACAGAAACTGCATAGTTGGACTAGTTCTTCACACATAGTTCAACACTTAGTGAGAGAAAAGGAATAATGGGGAGGGATTAGGCTACCAAAGTGGTTCCACCACCACCTGAGACCTTGATGAACACCAAGTCTAAACCAGTAAACAACAACCCAATCAAGGATCATGTGGTGACCACTCCTCTTGTTACTGATCCAGACACATCATGTTCATCTACTGAATCTGACAGAAACAAAAGGAGGCCACTTCAAAGGCAAAGGGTAAATTGCCTTGTGTTAATCTGGAAAATGAATTTGAAAAAGTTAACTTAAAGTCAGGGTCAAACAGAGTCAAATCAGAATCCAAAAAGACTTCAAACGTTAATTTTTTCACATGCTACAAGTCAAAAACCAGTTAACCAAAAGTGGAACAAGTTAAACAGGTTAAAACAGTTAAATTTGTTAAACCAGAAAAAACATCAAACATGCAAGAGTCAAAACCTAAAGTGATTGATGTTACTAAAGTGTCACGCATTTCTCCACAAAGAAAGTCTACTTATAAAGTTGATAGCAGATTGTGCTACAACTGTGGAGAATGTGGACATATTGCTTCCTATTGTCCTTTCTATCAAACACCTAGGAAGAAGATTGATCTTCAGGACTCTAGACCTAGGTCTTCTAAGAGGAGTTCTCTAACTCCACCTAGAAGATCTAGTGAACCTAAAGTCCAACTGTAAGCCAGACGACTGTTTATCATAAACAGGCATTGCACAAATCTGGCTTATGGAAAGAGAAGTCATCCTGTGTGTCTGATACTGATGACAAGAAGGAATCTGAGTTACCCTCACCTTCTAAAGGTCAATGGGTAGAGTTTATGATGTGTGATGCCTCTGGGAAACCCAAGACAGTAAAGGCTTGGGTTCCTAACCTAAACTAATACATTTACTTGATATGTGCAGGGTGTTCGGTATAGCGCTGAGACTAACACGTGGATTATAGACAGCGGAGCATCCAGGCACATGACAGGAAATAGAGCCCTTTTATCAAATGTCAAACAAATAAAAGGAGGGCATGTTTCCTTTGCAGGAAACAAGGGAGGATACATCACAGCACAGGGAGAAGTGGGAAATCAGAAAGTTAAGTTTGATAAGGTGAACTACGTTCAACAACTTCAAAATAACTTGCTTTCTGTTTCCCAAATCTGCGATAAAGGATTTAAAGTCATCTTCGACAACAAGAAGTGTTACGTGCTGAAGAAAGACTATATGATTCCAGAGGACCAAGTTCTGATGACTGCTTCAAGATATAAGGACCTATATGTCTTGGATCTGTCAACAGCTGCTCCAACGGATCATGAGGTGCAGTGCTTTCTATCTAAAGCTACTGAGAAGGACTCAATCTCCTGGCATAGGAGAATGGGACACATTAGTCAAAGGAAGATGAATCACTTGATTCAGAAGGACTTAGTGAGAGGAGTAAATGTCAAGAACTTCCAACTTCCTGACTTTTGTGTAGCTTGCAAGAAAGGCAAACAGACAAAGAAGTCTCATAAGGAAAAGAAAGTTCATTCAATAGAACTTCCTCTTGAACTTCTTCACATGGATCTGTTTGGTCCAGTCAGTACAAGGAGCATTGCAGGCGATTTGTACTGTTTTGTGGTCACTGATGACTACTCAAGGTTCACTTGGGTAATGTTTCTGAAATCCAAATCAGAAACATTTGAGTCATTCAAGGAATTAGTCACCACTCTGGAATCTCTCTACAAGCTAAAGGTTAGACAAGTACGCTCAGACAACGGGACCGAATTCAAGAATCAATGGATGGAGGCATACTGCAAGGAAAAGGGAATTGTTCATCAATTCACTTCAGCATACACGCCTCAGATGAATGGTGTTGCTGAGAGGAAAAATAGAGCTTGATAGAGACTGCACGGACTATGCTGGCTGACTCGAAACTGCCTATCCAATTCTGGAATGAGGCAGTAGCAAATGCATGTTATACACTGAATCGAGTCCTAATAGTCAAGCGCCACGGAAAGACATGTTATGAGCTACTACAAAGACGCAAACCGAATTTGGAGTATCTTGAACCCTTTGGCGCGCCGTGTACACTTCTGAAGAAGACGCAAGAAGGAAAATTCAGCGAGAAGGCAGATGAAGGAATCTTTCTAGGATACAACATACCGAATAAGCGAGTTTACAATAACTCAACGGGTCTTGTAGAAGTGTGGTGTAATGTCGACGTTCAGAGATATACCACGCCTCCTACAGGCAAAGGACCTGCCTACTTCTTCGATTATGATGGATTCTTCAAATCCTTCAACATACCTCTCTCTCCCTCGGATGATGAGCTAGCTACTAGGATGATGTATGATATTCTGAATACACCATCTAGCACACAGGGAGAATCATCTACTCAGTCAGGGGGAGTAGTCGACGACAGTGACTCCTCCTCTGAAGATGAAGCTGAAGCAGATGACCAGAACAGTCAGGAGGAACAGGTTCCAGTTCCAGCAAGTCCACAAGCATCTACGAGTGATGCTCCTTCGACTTCAGAACCTCAAACTCCAACTACCTCAGATGCAGAACCAAATGTTCATAATCTTGGTTCTGAGGTAGCTGTTCCTACTACTCCAGGATCACGACTAAACGTCTATCATCCCCTTGACAATGTTATTGGGGATGTCAGATCAGGAGTACAAACCCGAAATCAGTTATACTCAGCTGATTACGCCTCGGTTATGGAGAAAGGTTACATTCATGATGGTGCCTATCGATGTTTTGTCTCGCAGGTTGAGCCAAAATATGTCAGTGAGGCACTCAATGATGAGGCGTGGGTGAGTGCCATGCAAGAAGAACTTCTGCAGTTTAAGAAGTTAGGTGTATGGACATTGGTTGATAAACCTAAAGGTGCTAAAGTCATTGGCACTAAATGGGTACTAAAATGCAAGAAGGATGACCAAGGGGTCATTATCAGGAACAAAGCTCGACTGGTGGTTCAAGGTTTTCGCCAAGTCGAGGGAATTGACTACAATGAGGTGTTTGCACCCGTGGCAAGGATGGAAGCTATTCGTATCTTCCTTGCCTATGCATCGTACATGAAGATCAAAGTCTACCAATTAGATGTAAAGAGTGCATTCCTTCATGGGGAAATCAGAGAAACAGTCTATGTAAGTCAACCCGAGGGTTTTGAAGATCCTTACCATCGGGATAGAGTTTACAAGCTCGACAAAGCTTTGTATGGGCTTCATCAAGCTCCTCGAGCTTGGTATGAGAAACTCTCAACTCATCTTGTGAAACACGGCTTTCGCAGGGGAGTAATTGACTGTACACTGTTTATTAAGGAAAAGGATGGCGACCTACTGCTTGTACAGATATATGTTGATGACATAATCTTCGGGTCAAAGAACGAAGAGTTATGTAAAGAGTTTGAAGCAGTAATGAAGAAAGAATTTGAGATGAGTGCCATGGGGGAGATGAAGTTCTTTCTCGGGTTACAGGTGGATCAAACACCTAATGGAATCTTTCTACATCAGACCAAGTATGTAGGAGACATTCTCAGTCGCTTTGACATGGAGAATGCTTCTGCTGCTGGGACTCCACTTGCTACGAATCATGATATAGCACCTGATGATAATGGAGATCTAGTAGATGCCACTATGTACCGAGGAATGATCGGATCCCTCATGTATCTCACTGCCTCAAGACCTGATATTATGTATGCTACATGTCTATGTTCAAGATATCAGGCTAAACCAAAGGTCAACCATCTGATCGGGGTCAAGAGGATTTTTCGTTATCTGAAGGGTACACCCACACTTGGATTGTGGTACCCTCATGATGATGACTTTGAGCTTACCGCGTATAGTGACTCGGATTACGGGGGCTGCAAGATGAACTACAAGTCTACATCAGCAGGGTGTCAATTCTTTGGGAGAAGATTAGTTACCTGGCAGTGTAAGAAGCAGACATCGGTTGCATTGTCAACCTGTGAAGCCGAATATGTTGCTGCTGCAAGTTGCTGTTCTCAAATCATCTGGATTCAACAGCAAATGCGGGATTACGGTTTAAAATTCTCATCTACTCCTATTTTTGTTGATAACTCTGCTGCAATTGCAGTAACTAAAAATCCGGTCCAACATCCTAAGACCAAACACATCGGTATTAAATACCATTTCATAAGAGATTGTTTTGAAAAGAACTTAATTGATGTGGTTAAAATTAATACTGATTTTCAACGCGCTGACCTCTATACTAAAGCCTTTGATAAACCACGTTTTCAATATTTATTAGAGGTCAACGGTGTTAAAAAGAAAAGTGAGGTAATTCCTGATGATGAAAATGTGTAGTCCGATGTCGTGTAGTTAAATTTTATTTTATTTATTTTGATTTGTCTATTTGATTTTAATTTTATTTAAACTCATGTTCTCTTGCTGTTTATTAAAATCCTAAAATAATTAAACCAGAAATGATTTTAGTATTTTAGGGGGAGAATATGTCAGCAAGTTAACATTAAAAAAAAAAAAAAAAAAAATGAGGGAGAAGGAGTAGCGAGCTGAAATAAGGTAGATTGTATCTGTGATACCGATTCAATACCTTTGGAAAATGATAGTACACAGGAACAAATCAAGAGGGACTTTAAAATTTAAGTTTTAGAAAGATGCAAAAGTTCAAAGTATAAATCTGTGTAGTCTAAGCAATACCAAAAGGAAAGATGATAGAAAACTGGCAACTCCTAAGGTGACACAAAGAAAGTAGACTTAGAGGTTGCTAGACCATATATGATATGTTGGTAGATTCAACACAATAGACAAATAGACCTGATTGGTGATTTCAAGATAAAACTAAGTTGTTCAACTGACTGTGGGCTTCCATCTTATCACTGGTTAACACAATCAACAATATTCCAATAAGGGGTAATGAGCAAGTAAACGCCACAAATGTGTGCGGATGACCATAACTAGAGCAAAGCAAGAAAAAATGAAAGACAAATGCAATAAAGCTAATGACTTATGTTGTTGGTGCATTTTGTGCAAAATAAAATAAGCTGCTCTAACAAGGAGATAGGTTGTGTGCCTCTCTGCTGTGCGATGGCACTGACCTGAGGATAAGCATAACCTAGATATTCTAGAATTCATTGTTGTTTGCCGCCTCTCTGCTGTGCGATGGCACTGACCTGAGGACAGGCTTCTCTTTGAAAGCTCTAAGAATAGTCTCTTCTTGTAATAATACCCGTAGACCGCTCAAAAGCTCCTGAGGAATGTTGATTACCATATAAGTGTGGGATCCACAAGTGTTAGTTGAAATAATTAAACCTAAATAAGTCACCAGTCTGTGTCAAAAGTCTGTGTATGGATTTAAGTGGACAAACATACTGACAATCATTGTGGCTACATTCTCAAAGGTTCAAATCAATGTGAAAACCTAAGAGTTTCAGTATGATTTCCTTATGTTGCTAACGACTCTGGATGAACACCGAGAACTTGAGCATCAAAAGGTTTAATAACTAGTCCCAAATGATTTGAATTGCCTGTATGATTCCAAAAATTGAATTGGTCCAGGTGTGATCAACCTAAGTTGAAGCTATCTACTCCCGAACCAAATCCCGTAGATATCAATCTCTGGATTTATCTCTCACAAAAAGCCAAAAATATGTCTGATTATGTAATTAGTTTAAATTCTTAAATTAGTTAGTTGTTTTAAGTTTTAATTTGAGTCAAGTGTCGGGCTACATCAGGAAAATCAGAAGGAATAAACTCACTAAAAGGGTCATGTCTGAGATGACCATATGTGCTTTGAAAGGTTATATCAGTCACGTCTGAGGTGACAAAGTATTTTTAAAAGGGTCACGTCTGAGGTGACCAAAGTGGTTAAAAGGATCACGTCTGAGGTGATCAAAGTGTTTTCAAGATAAAAGGATCATGTCTGAGATGATCAAAAGTTCATAACGTTAATTTAATTGATATAAAAGTGTTTAAAGGTAAATTGGTAAAAATAGCAGAAAAATTAACTAAGTATGACCCATTCGCACGAATGGACCATACGTATGGACTAACCATACGAATGAAGTCCATTCGCACGAATGGATCATACGATTAGTCCAATCGGAGGCTTAAGTGCGAACGAGTGAGTCAGTCGCACGACTGAACTTCAGTCGGACGACTGGAGAAGGGCGACTGACCCAATCGCACGACTGAGTCCCACTCGCACGACTGAAAGGTGCGAATGAACTCAGTCGCACGATTGGATCTAGGGTTGATATAAATAGAGGTGGAGTCGGTCGCAGAGACTCATCACCCTCAAATCGCCCCTAAATCGCACATCCTACCGTTACTCTGCCAAAATTTGATTTGCCTGAGTTTTCTTGTTGATTCTGTGTTACTGACGTTCGTTAATCATCGTACAGGTATTTTGAAGTCTTCTTCCATCAAAATCAGAAAGAATGGAACCCTAAATGGGAACACGACTGTGAAATGCGAACCGAGACTTTCAAACCCTAATAACCTATTAAAACTAAGCAATATGTTAAAATTAAGTAAAATAGGTTGTTAGTAAAGAGAATGCGACACTAAAGAACCGGTTAATTGAGTTATAAGACTTAGTTTGCGTAGATTCGAACATTGGACGACTGAACACATGAGACAGACGACTGGTCGTCCGGATGAACTTCAGTCGCACGACTGAAGGGAACGATTCACTTAACCGCACGACTGAACCATGCGAATGAGACTCAGTCGCACGACTGGTGTAACCGCACAAGAGTACATGCGCATGAGTCCAGTCGCACACTCAGTCGTGCGCATGAGGTCAATCGCACGTCTGAACCTCAATCGCACGATTCAGTCGCACGACTGTCTTCAGTCGTACAACCTCAATCGCATGACAGATAGTTTTATTCAAAGTCTAAGTGTTGCTTTATACTCTTAGCCAACGAAACTAACGTTTATATTATTATGTGTTACAGATGGCGAGTCGATGGAATATGAGCACCAAGCACAACATATGTGCTCACCTGGACTTGACATCCAGGAATGCAGCCGACTTCACAGGCATTATTACTTTTCTACAGAGATCCAGGATCGCTCATGCTATATCCACTCCTTGCACACCATACAGATCAGTGCAGCAGGCCTTCTGGGAAGGCGCATCTGTAGATAGATCCACCGAGCCTCATTGCATCAGGAGCTCGATTTTTGGTGAGGCTATCACTGTTTCTGAGGAGGATCTGAGGATAGTTCTACAGTTTGGAGACGATGCTGAGTGTCCCACACGTCTACACCCCCTCACTGTCAGAGGATGTTTCATGAGAGCCAAGTACTCTGGGGACATCAATGCCGGGGTACTCAACAAGAGTAACCTCTGTCCCCAGTTTAAGTACCTTGCGCACGTGCTGCTGAAGTGTATTGCATCCAGGAAGGAGGTTTTGACGAGCTCTCCGACCAGATCCAGAACGCATATGCAGCGTTGGTGCTGAACCACCCGTTCAGCTTCTCCAAGATGATATTCACTTACTTGGTGGAGAACCTCGAGGGGAAAGGGAAGGAAGGCTTCTGTATGTACCCCAGATTTCTACAGATGATCATTGACCAGAAGCTTCCCTCCCTGCCGAAGGAGAAGGAGGACGCTGTTGTTCTTGAGGTCATGGACGACACGACTCTTGGCCGGATGAAGGTATACAGGGGGAAGCAGGTGAAGCCCCCTGTCAGGAGGTTGTTTGGGCATCTGGCCCGTGCTGATTATGTGGCGCCAGCCAAGAGGAAGTGGCGCCACGAGGACAGTGACTCGGATGTGAGCATATT